>OY986436.1:25481817-25811817 GCA_963920525.1 Dichetophora obliterata
TTTTATTGATATCGATATTTGTTACGAACCTTTAATTAATTGAAAATTATGACTTAAAAAATTTCTTAATAATTTTAAAAATTGATTATATAATGTTTTAGAATAAAAGTCTGAAAATTGGTGCGTAAGTTGCTTTCAATACGTACTAAAACATCGCTAAGAAGCAAATCAAAGAAGGTCGGGTGAAAAATTCGCTATCAAAGAAATCATAAATGATAACTTATTGAAAACCATTTCAGAATTTATTAATAAGCATTCATTTTTCTTAATGATTTCAGACAATTAAAATCCAACAATTAACCTTATATTGCAAAGAACCCAAGTTCAATTTCCAACTTTGGCAATTTTATTAAATTTTTTCTTTGAATATTAATTAAAAAATAATTCTTAAAAGCTACTTTTGTTTCTCTAGAAGGTTATGTTTTTTTCTAAACTATACATCGTTCTTTGCTCTGTGTTTAATTCAATCTCCTAAAAAGTCATCCCATTTTCATTATAAAATGTTGTTGGTGGAATTTTTCTTCGCAATAGTAATTAATTATTACTAATAGCTTACAACATCAGCATTCATCCTTCAGCTTGGTCCCTTACGAGCCTTTAGCTAACATCATCTCGTTTATATCTATATCTATACCATCTATATCCATCTGTAGATTGCAAATGCAAACAAAATCAATAAAATGTATATTAATATATTCACATTGTTTGCATAAACGTGTATTTGTATTCAGATGTGCGTTTATGTGTGTGTGTTTATATGTGCTTGTTGATATTAAAAATTGGTATACATGAAGTGTCGTCGTATTCGTCGCATTGCCTTCAGCTTCAATTTTGTTGCTGTTCTCGCATTGATCAACAATTCCGGTGGCCAACAAAATGGCCAATGCTTCAAATTATTGACCAAATTAATTTAAATTTCAATTTCAAAACCAAAAATTATATCAGAGCTTTTATTATGCTTAATGATGCATCAACAAATTTTTAAGGCATGATTTGATTTTAAATTTGTCTGTTTTTTGAATTTGTAAATGAAATTGCATTTGATTTGTTAATTATTTTAATAATGCGTTTTAACAGTTTTGATGGCAAAAATGACAAAACAGCTGATTGTCGTGTGTACTAAACTATTTTTAGACTTGAAGACTTGTGCAGTTGTGCAGTTAGGTTTTCTCTGATAAAGTTTTAAAAGAAAGATTCTCATAGTTTGTAAAATTTTTAGTCATCCTTCACTGAAACTGCAAAAAATCTCAAAATACTCCGGTATAGTGTTGGTTAACTCATACATGAGGTACCTCAAGCATTCAATACATTAACATTAATTGCACCATCACCACAAAAAATTGAGATGATGTTTTTCACATTCTAAGGTGATGATCACTTTGAGATGTGTGAAAACTTGTTGAACCGCTTCAAATTTTCACACATCACAAATTTGACATTTAAAAGTTTTGTGTTTTTATAATTTTTAAATATTTAAAACTAACAGGTATGAAATAAACATATAATCTTTTTAATAAAACTAAAAATTTGTGATACATTTTCTCCGAATTTGATCACCTAAACCTTTTTCTTAAACCGATTTGAATACAATACCGATTTCTTTTTAGTCTTTTTTCTCCTTGTGGAGCATAAAGCCGCGATTAAAAACAGGTTTTTATAAATACAAATTTGAAGCCTATTTTGTTGATTTGAATTGTTGAGGTTATTTCACTATTTGCACAAAGTTATATTACATTTCCCTTTTCCTCCCCTCTTTTCTTCTTATAAAAGCTCCTAATACCTAATACTGAAAATTCGCATTAAGCAAAGTTATTGCGAATTGCTTGTCCCACAATATTGATAAGCATTATTGTTTCCTAAAATTACCACGAGTGGTTAAAATACCCTCTAGAAGTACCGTTCGGCCCTCGATCGACCGCTGTTCGGACGATTATATTTTTACTAGGGTAAGATAAGGGTAATATTAAAAAATTAAACACTTTAAAAAAATATATTTTAAAGAAAAGTTTTTTTAAAAAAAGTTTTTAATGTTATTAAAACTTGCCCTTGAGCCTACTAAGCATCACATAAAAAATAAACAAACTGGCCATTTTTTTCCATTTTTTTGTTAACACTTCGTATAAAACAATGTTTTATATTGTAAATGGGTAAAATAAACAATTTCTTGAAAATAAAACTTTTTTGATTGATTAATTTTACTATAAATGAGCGTATTTGTAAAATTTTTCTAGTTTTTACACGCAAAATAACGTCAATTTTTAGGCTTTTTTCATTTTATTTTGGTAAAAAATGTGCATTGAGGAGTCCATTTTGGAATGCGTTTTTCTTTGTTTTTGTGCTGAAAATCTGGAGCCGAACTATGATGTGGCCCGATTTTACCATTTTTTAAGCACACAAACTTCAGCGCCATCTTTATATATAAAAAAATATCTGTTAAAAAAATTAAACATTTGTTTTACTTACACTGATGATGTAAAATTAAAATGCAAATAAAATGTTGGTATAAATATTAAACTTTATAAAAAAACATCTTCTTAAGTATGTCTTAATTTAAACCGCATTTGCCTTAAACCTCCCTTAATAATCACGCTTACTCATATTTAACACAAATTAAAAGAATTTTTTAGCTACCGCTTTGATAACCATAAGTTTCACATATAAAAATAACCATATCAAAAAGGGGCACGGTATTCACAGATGTCATACATACAAAGCACACATTAAGTGTGGGAGGCATCTAAGTTTGGGATGTGCTATCAAACTAAGAATTTTAAACATTAAAATAATCTTTATGCATGTAGCAATGAAAAAATTCAAGAAAATAATTTTGTCCAGCTAGCATGTTCTACACGATTCACTGTGTGCCTGCCTGTCCGCTTCGGCGCTTACTGTGTTTGCAACCTAAGGCAGCCCGCAGTGTAAACGCCGAAGCAGGCAGACAGGCACATTAAAACTATATGAACAAGCAAGCCAAAAGTTAGCTTGGCTTTATTTCTATCTCATTTTTTCGCAGAGCACTCCCTGCACCTGCTTACCTTCCTGCCTGCTTCGGCGTTTACTCTGCGGGCGTTTAAGGCAAGCTCTCATCAAGCAGTTATGCTTTTCAAATCTAACCGGAAACGGAAGTACGTACAAAGTAGAAACAGGTGTTGTATCTACAGACATTAACTTGAAATGTTAATAAAAATGTAATGGTTTATTCGTGGCTGAGTGAAAAATTAGCCCAAAACAAAAATGCTAGTCCTCAGGAAAACTTTGCTTTATATTTGCCTAACTTATGTGCGAGTAGCTTATTTTTTCTCCTTCGAATAGCCTGCGGGATAATTTGTTTGTTGCGCAAATTCTTGAAAGTTTATCTGAATTGTTGGGGAAAGGCATCTTCGGAATATTAAATGTGAAAGTAATGACACACAACTGAGCTCACATTAAGTTCGTAGTCATAAAAATTTAGGAGCAACCTGTTTGTTAACAAAACTCTAACATACGCTTGTCAGATTCCGCCTACCTGTCTGTCCGTCTGAGTGCTTGCTTTTTTTGGGTGCTAGCTAGTGTCTTGTTTTATTTCGTTTTATGTGTGTTTAACTTAAGCGTGCGTGCGTGTGCAATACAGATACAGTCATTTGAGTCTTTTTTTAAAATTTTTTGCTGTAAATACTTCCATCTACTTAGTTTTTGAAGTCAACGTTTTGGCGGTTTTTCAAGCGGCAATCAAATTTTAATGACTGGTACGAACTCACGAAGCAGACTTTTGGAGCGGGTAACTTTTATTAATATTCGCCATTTTTTCTTCGTTGGTATGTTTTTATTTCTAGTATTTAAGGATTTTCCGTAGTCATCATCAAATGTTGTTGATTTTTTACGTTTGTTTGAAGATGTTTTATGCTTTATTTACGACTTTTGTGGGTCAGTGTAATTAGTTGATGTTTTGATGTATTTCGAAATGGACCATTTAGGCTTTATTGAATTGCAAATTTGAGGCATAAATTAAAAAAGCTTATTTTATATTCAAGTGTTAAAAGTTTTATGAATGTGTTATGTGGATGCTTTATTGGATGCTTAGGTGCTTGGGTAAAAAAATCTTTATAACAATATTTTTTGGTTTAACATGTCACATGAAGTTTTTTGGTGTCGCTTATCACAAATCCAAAAGGGTTGGGTCCAGTTTTCTGTATGAGTGAAATACTGCGCTTTAAATTCTGCATGACAAAATTGTGCATAAATAAAAAAATTTTGTTAAAAAATGCGGCATGCCAAAACTCTTCTTCTTTAAAATACTAATTGTCAAAATTGTACTTTTAACAAAAACTGTGTAGTAAGATTCTACATGTAATAAGTCTGCGGACAGAGAAAACGCTGAAGCAGGCAGGCAGGCAGTCAGTTTTTTACTTGTCCCAGTGAGACAAAACTCGCTTCATACAATTTCATATAAATCTGCTCGAAGTGTGCAGAGTGGCAGCAGGCAGATCAGATCAGGTTGTTGCGAGAAACCAGTCTGGCGCAGGTTGTTGTTTTTTGTAATGTTTCAAGAAAACTGCGTTTTTTATTATATTTCGAATACAAAAACTATTACAACAAAAATATGCAACAACAACAACAAAGCGTTGAACGAAACAATCATGCTTACAATTGCAGCGAACGCGCACATGTATATGGGTTGCTTTCTGCTCGCATTCACTCTGCACGGCTTATTTGCTGAGCAGGTTACTGCCTGCGAATGCCTGCCTGATCGCATCAGCGTTTACTCTGTCCACAGACTAAGAAAGCAGAACAACTAAGGTTAAATATGCTTAAAATAACAACCTTCCGATCATAAAAACCACTATTTTGTACCCTTAATCTTATATATTAATAGGCAAACATCAAATGCTGTCGTACACTCTTATTCGATATTAATTTTAGAATAAGGGCAATGAAACTCATATCATTTGAAAGGTACTGCGCCCTATATGTGCAGAATTATTTTAGATTTTAAATTTATGACCTCTGACCCGAAATATTAACGTTGAAAGGAATCCCAGGGTTAGGAAGAGGTAGAATGGTGAATGAGTTATCAAATGAAAGATATGGCTGCACAGTATGATTACATTTTAGATTGGTAACCTTCGACCTGAAATATGAGCGTATAAAAAGCATTTATTTAATAAAAGCTAAACTGTAACAGATGGAAGAATATAATGTAAGAGGGAATTTTAGACATTGATAAGGTGTGCAAAAAGACATTTTGCGTCATCTCTTACGAATACCCTACAATAAGCATTTTTTTATGCATCAAGAGTGAATATATATTGTGATGGTGTAATTTCTTACAAATAGTAAAGTCTGAAAAATGTCCGTTATTTTGACCTAAAAATTATAGCGATATCTCGAAAACTATAGATGTTCTCAGTACAACGTTTTTTGTATGAAAAGTCATTGGTTGAGGAATATAACGGTATATGAAAGCTTTCTTGGTAATATTTTCCACGGTTAGTATATTAAAAAAAATCACCTTAAAATGACATTAAAATTATTTAGATATCTCGAAAAATTTATATCTTCTCAGTACAACGTGTTTCCTTGAATCAAGGCCATCGCCTCAGAATGAGGAAAAAAACTATTGAAATTTCAAGTTTTAACTTTGCAAGCAAATATCTCAACCATTTTTTAATCGATTTTCAACAAATTCTCTTTGTCTGAAAGATGAATTAAATGACTTTGGAGAAATAGGAAAAGATTAACCGCTATCCCATCAATTCAATGTTTTATAGTGTTTTAAAAAACCTCTAAAATATTTAGGTTTTGCTCAAAAAATTAGACAAACTTTTTTTTGTTTTTTTTTTTTATTACATTTTCTTTTTTCACACTCTTTCATATGACATATCATTTATTTGCAAAAATTGCCTCATTTTGATACATAATTCAATAAACAGTTTCTATCATCGAAATTCATGAGCTAGCTCAATAATTTTTATGATGAAAATTTAATTTTTCAAAATGTTGTTTTTACATTTTTTACAAAACTCAACAGCTCAAGAAATAATTTCTGTGAAAAAAATTTTCAAATATTTCAAACCACTCCAGAGTTATAAACACAAATCTATGTTTTAAGCAACGAAAGGTACTGCACCATAGACGTGCCCAATAATGTCAGATTTTAAATGAATGACCTCTGATCTGAAATATTAACGTTGAAAGTTTATATTATTTTAGAAAAGAATCTCAGGGCTAAGAAGAAATAGAATGGTGAATGAGGTATCGGATGAAAGTTCTGGACGAAGAGTCTTGCAACATATGATTGCATTTTAGATTAGTGACCTTTGACCGGAAATATGAGCGTACAAAGAACATTTCTTTAATAAAAGCTAAACTATAAGAGATGGAAGAACATAATGTAAGAAGGAATTTTCGACATTGATAAAATATTCAAGAAATACTTGAGATATTTTTCGCCATCTCTTACGGATACCCTACAATAAACATTTTTTTAAGTGTAATATGTGTGAATATACATTGTGATGGTAAAATTTCTTACAAATTGTAAATTCCGAAAAATTCCCTTTATTTTGACATCAAAGTTATGACAATATCTCGAAAACTATAGCTTTTTTCAGTACAACGTATTTTTGTATGAAAAGCACTGGTTGTGATAAATAACGGTGTATGAAAGTTGTTTTTTTTTAAAGATTTCAAATAATTTCTTAAAAAAATTTCGGCTATTTTGATATTTAAATTATTGCGATAATTTGAAAATTAAGATTTTCTTAGTACGACACATTATCTTAGAGTAAGGTATCACCTCAGAATGAGAATAAATAAAAAGTAAAAAAATTTTTTAAAAAATAAGCTTTTATTTAAAAAGACGTGAACTAAAAAGAAAAAAATAAATTTAAGTGACATTTGTCATATACCCAGCAAAATTATTAATACAAATGTGACATGATTTTTTAAGGACACCGCTTCCAGAAGACATTCTATAGATCCAATTGTGCTTATTCTTAGCTTTATCAAGAAGTGCTTTCAAGAAGCATTCTCATAAACCACTTTTCGAAGACATTTAAATAGCATTTAAGTTCAATTAAAGTAAAAAATTATATATATTTATGTTTTTAGAATAATATATGTTTAACCAATATATGTTTTAGATATTTTCTTGGGATTTTTCAAACCCTAAACAAAACGCAACCACTTTCTACTTCAAACACCAAAATACCGTGAAAATCGAAAAAAAAGATATTTTACGTGGATTTTTTTAAACCCCTAACAAAACCCAAACACTTCTTATTTCTAACACCAAAACCGAGAGAAAATCGGGAAAACTGATATTTTCCGTGAGATTTTTGAAACGCTCCTAACCACAAAAATTATTTCATTCCATGAAATGCTTTCTGAAAGTTCTCCTAAAAAACACCTACTTGAATCCTTTCATTTAAGGGCTCAAAGAAATCTTCCATCGAAAAAATTCTGAAAGCACTTCTAAAGAAGACTAAGGAACTCATTCCTCCCAATGACATGCATATGCTAAAAGAATGCCTTCTGGGTAGGAAAGTGGAAGGAATCCAAGACTTTCCCTTCGACTTTACTTTCTTTTTGCTGGGTATGTATACAGTAGGTATATTCTAGGTGCAGAAGAACCCCTCTCTTGGTTACTCATCATCATAGTATAAACGTACGTAAATTGGTAAGTTCTAAGGACTTATATATATTTAGAATTTTTCAAATACATTCATATTTAAAAGCTTAAGGCACTGATATTGTGTAGTAAACCTGTATAACGGATCGCGGACATCGGTGCCTCAAGCTTTTAAATATAAATGTTCATATTTGAAAAATTCTAAATTTACAGTGTTGCGCAAAACAATAGCAACAAAATCAGTACGCTGCTACAAAATCGTGTATCTTTTTAAATATTAGGTACACACAAAAATGATTATAGGATCCAAAGCATACATTCATACATCATATTAAAAACAATTAATATTCAAATTTGGTTTTGTTTTCTTTATAAAATTTAAAGTTAATGCGATTTCATTCAGTTTGTCTGAGAGCAAAACAAAAGCAACATAATAAATATTTGGTGTAAGATTCATTATTCTTGATAACCGCTGCACATCTGAGCGACATCGACTCTATTAAATTAGATATTTTGGTATTAGGTATTTGTTCCTAATTAACTTTTAGGGCTTCATACAGTGCAGTCTTATTGGAAAACCTTTGACCAGAAACTTTTACCTTCAAAATCCCATAAAAATTTTCAATGGGATTCAAGTCATTGTGACTGTGCCGGCCAATCAAGGACTTGAATCCCATTGCCGCTAATGTAATCTTTGATGAGCTTTGAAGTGTGCTTCGGATCGTTGTCGGGCTGAAACGTTCACTGAGGCGACATATTCCACTCTGAATGTGGTCGCATCTTGCTTTCTAAAATGTCATTATAGACAAATCAATCCATAATTCCATCGATTTTTTGAAATGGTTCAACTTCATCATAGGAAAAACAAGTCCACACCATAATGCCACCGCCTCCGTGCTTAAAATTTATTTTGCAGTTTCGGGCTTCAAGTCGTGTACCTGGGTGGCGCCGTACCGTGCACATCCCATCTGAATTAATCAAGTTGAACTTTGATTCATCGCTAAAAAAAACGGTTTTCGATTTTTGAACGGTCCAATTTAGGTGCTCTTTTGTAAGACTGAGTCAAAAAAAAACAATAAATTGCAACTTGTTGTCACAATTTCAGACAGAATTGTTTAAATTGTAACACCTCACCTTGTTTTTAATGCTTAGCTGTAAGCAAAAGTTTCTCTGATGGTCTGTAACTTCTTTAATCGTTCTCAACGGCTCGTCTTCAAACAGTGCTGTGATGGATATCAAAATCAAGTGTCCGAACAACCTCTTTGGATGTGGCAAATGGATTTCGTTTGAACACCACAAATGTTTCTGTTATCGCGCAGCGATGTCTTCCGTGGCCGCCCTCTTTAATGTACCGTTGTTACGTCTTTTGTGATGGTATATTTCTTTATTAATCTGCAAACTATTGACTGATTAAAATCAAACTGTTTCACGTTAGATATTTGTGGATTTTCGCTTTTATATTCAGAAATAATTTGCAATTTAAGAGCTTCACAGTATTTAAAACGTGCCATTATAAAAGGAACAGTCAATGTCACAACTAGCGCCAAAACAAAACTAAACTTAAATGTTTATGACTTACAAACAACACGTGCTTTATAATAACGGAACTTTTACCGGTAATTCCTGGAACTTCTGTTCTCTTTTAACATTTTTCAAGGTTTGTTGCTTTTGTTTTGCTTTCAGCCAAAATGAATGTAGCCACATTAATTTGAAATTTAATTGAAAAAAACAAAACCAAATTTGAATTTGATATGTTTTATATATGATGTATGAATATATGTTTTGATTCCTATAATCATTTTTGTGTGTCCCCAATATTAAAAAAGATACACGATTTTGTTGCAGCGCACTTATTTTGTTGCTATTGTTTTGCGCAACAGTCTTGAGTTGATTGTCATTAGCGTATGACGTGCTTACTCAATCGTGCTTTTCAAGGTTGTTTGTTCTTAGTTATCTCTGTAAAATTACAAAGCGTATTGCAAAATTTAATGATGTAGATATGATGTCTTCATCAAAACAAAAAAACATTCAAAGACTTTATCTTCAGGAGGTGATTTCCAGACGAAATTTCTGGACTCCACTTCAAATGAATGATGTTTCTGATGACGAAACAGAAAATATGGAAAGTGATTTAGCTGAAAAAGCAAAAATAGAACTTGTTCCACCTATTAAAGTTTTAACACAAAATAGTAATATAATTCCAAAACTATTTCTAAATAAAGGCATCACAAATTTTATAATTAAAAAATTTCAATCGGAATTAAAATTGTGAGCAACACTCTCGAAACTTTTAATGTCATAAAGTGTCTTCTTGGTGAAAACAAAATTCAGTTCTTTACTCATGAACAAAAAAGTGAGCGGCTATTTAAAGTAGTGCTTTATGGCCTTGAAGGCTTTTCGTCTGAAGAAGTTAAAAAAGAACTAAACTTACTCGGTTTAAAGTGCAGAGATGTCAAAGTTATTTCAAAAAAATATGACAGCTACTCTGATACTCTCTATATAGTTTATTTTGAAAACGGTTCTGTTAAACTACATGAACTAAAAAAAAAATGTTAAAGCACTCTTTAATGCAATAATTAACTGGGACTACCAAAGAAAAATAAAAAATAAACCCGTCCAATGTCACAATTGTCAAATGTTTGGACACGGTGAAAGAGGCTGTAATATTAAAGTCAAATGTGCAAACTGTGCTGGAAAGCATAAAACTACTGACTGTCAGTCTTCAGAAAAAATTCGATGTGCAAATTGTAATAACAGCCATAAGTCAACTGATCTTTCATGTCCAAATCGTGCTGCATATCTCCAAATTAAAGAGAATCTGAACAAAAGAAACGCTCGTGCTCCACTAACGGCAGTTAGGCAACAGGTTTTTAACAACAACAAGTCATCAACTACTAATAACATAACTGATCGTTTAGTTCCAAACAATATAATTAATTTTCCTCCTCTCTCAAACAATAGAGGCAAATTTTTAACTGAATACGTTTCACAAGATCGGATAAATTTAACAACAACATGGCCATCATATATCGGCACATCATCACAACAAGAGAAAACAAATGACTTGTTCTCTGTAGAGGAAATTTCACAACTTACTCTGGAAATAATTTCTAAGCTCAAGTTATGCAGTTCTAAAAAACAACAATTTCAAGTTATCACACAATTAGCTGTTAAGTATCTTTATAATAGTAAATAATGTCATTGTCTTCATTAAAAATAGTATTCTGGAATTGTAGAAGTATCCGTAACAAAAGTACTGAATTGTTAAACTTTTTGTCTGATAATAATGTTGATGTATGTTTACTCTGTGAAACTTGGCATTATCAAAACACTACGCTTTCTCATCCCATGTATACTTGTCTTCGACGCGATCGCTTAGACAGTCTGGTGGTGGATTTGCAATACTTATTAAAAAAATTATACCTTTCTCTACAAACCCAATAATTGCTACTGAAGTAATTGAAAATATAGGCATACAAATTTGTTTGCAAGATTTTACGGAAATTAATATTTTTAGTATTTATTTTCCTGGTGGATCAATTACACCTGAACTACGGAACAAATTTAAAAATGATTTGCGGAAACTTTGTAGTATAGGCGTGAATGTTATATGCTGTGGTGACTTTAACAGTCGGCATAGGGATTGGTGTTGCTGTCGCGCTAATGCTTGGGGTAACATACTCTCGGAATTTAAATCTTTTTTTCCCTTTAATGTGTCACATTCTTTCGACCCAACTTATGTACCCGCTTCGTCTAGATCAAATCCATCGACATTGGATTTGATTCTGTCAAATATTCCGTCATTTATTGGGGGTTGGAATTAATTTTAAAGGTTTTTTTTCGGTTTTTGAGCATTTATTTAGAAACAACGGTACAATGTATATTATTCAAAGTATTGTCCATCGTTAGCTACAACATTTTCCCATCTTTCTGGCAGCATATGGATTCCGCGCCGGAAGAACGATTCGTCTTTTGAGGCAATCCACGAATCGACCCATTTTTTGGTATCCTCGTAAGAACTGAAGCGCTGCTCAGCCAAGCCATGCGTCATCGATCTGAATAGGTGGTAGTCGGAAGGGGCTATGTCTGGGCTATAAGGCGGGTGGGGTAGCACATCCCAATTCAGCGCCTCCAACGTTTCCTTGACGGTTCTTGCAACATGTGGCCGTGCGTTGTCATGTTGAAAAACCACTTTGTCGTGTCTTTTGGCATATTCCGGCCGTTTAACCTTTAATGCTCGGCTCAATTGCATCAATTGTTGTTGGTAGCGTTCCCCAGTGATGGTTTCGTTAGGTTTTAGCAGCTCATAGTACACGACACCCTTCTGATCCCACCAAATACACAGCATAAGCTAGGCGCCATGAATATTCGGCTTGGCCCTCGATGTTGATGCATGGCCGGGTGGTCCCCACGATTTTTTTCGCTTAGGATTATCGTAATGGATCCACTTTTCATCGCCAGTGACAATACGATGCAAAAACTCTTCCTTTTATGCCATTGAAGCAGTTGTTAGCACATGCAAAATCGCCGTTCAACGTCTCTCGGCTTCAACTGGTACGGCACCCAATTTCCTTGCTTTTGAATCATTCCCATGGCCTTCAAGCGTTTGCCGACCGTTGATAAGTCGACTCCCAATGATTCTGACAATTCTTGAAGGGTTTGACACGGGTCTTCATCGAGCAAAGCCTCCAATTCCTCATCTTCAAACTTTTTCGGCTGGCCCGGACGCTCTATGTCTTCCGTATCAAAATCACCACTTTTAAACCGACGGAACCAGTACTCACAAGTAGAAATCGATGGAGCATAGTCCCCGTAAGCCTCAGTAAGCGTGCGTTGTGCTTCAACCGCTTTTTTCTTCAAATAGAAGCACAAAAGTAAACCTTCCCGCAAATTGCGTTTTGTTGGAACGAAAGTCGACATGTTCACAGAGAAAAAAATATATGTTGTTTACACTTCAGTGGAATGACACATACTGAAAAATGAAGCTTAGACAATGTGCTTTGAAATGAATATAGTCACAGGTGTGCCCGATGCGATCTATTGATAGTTACGCCATCTCTTAGAAAACCTTTAAAACTAATTCCAACCCCCAATAGAAAAAGCCTTTGATTCCGTTTGGCACAACGGGTTAATCTTCAAACTTATAAATTATAGCTTTCCGTTACAATTAATCAAAATAATAAAAAGTTTCCTAACAAACCGATTTTACAGCGTACATATTAATGAAGAACACTCTGATTTCATTAATATTCCTGCCGGAGTTCCTCAAGGTTCAGTAATAGGTCCCCTTCTTTTTTTAATTTATTGCTCTGATCTACCAAAATCTTCGTGCTGCAATTATGGTGTATATGCGGATGATACAGCAATATTCTATTCGCATGAGTTTGGTTAAAACGTCTTGACTGAACTACAATGCCAACTTCATAATGTTGCTCAATACTTTGAGAAATGGAAAATCAAAGTCAACGCTAGTAAAAAACAGGCCATCTTTTTTACTAGAAAAAGAAAATCTTGTTTTTTACCTAGCTCTAAATTAATAATCAACGGATTTGAAGTTCCATGGCCAAATAGTGTAAAATATCTTGGGATCTACCTAGACCAAAAATTAATCTTTCGAGATCACTAATACGATAAAAAAATTTAATATTGCGATAAAAATGTTAGATCCATTAATTAACAGACATTCAAAGCTTAGCAACGAAAATAAAATTATAATTACGAAAGTCATTTTTCAATCTATTATTTTATATGCTTGTCCAGTTTGGGGCTCTTGTGCACAAATGCATTTCAAATGAAAATGAATCTAAATTTGCCTTGGCATTTTTCTACAAAGGAATTACATAAGAAGTCTAATGTCGACTTAATATCAAATCGTATCCAAACGATAAGTAAAAAAATTTATAATGCTGAGCCGCATTTCTGATAATCCTTTAATATTTAGTTTATATGAAATATAACGCTATTAAAAAAAATTATTTATATATTTTCTTTTCTGTTTTTTTTTTTGTTAATTTATTACTTTTATCGTCAACAATTTATTTATTAACCTATTATGCTTATTTATTTAGTAATTTACTTCATCTCACATTGGCATAAGCCTCCTATTTCTTTTTTTTTAATTTATCTCCATCTCTAGTCATGCCTTAGTATTTAAGTCTCAATTGGAAGGTTTTTGTTGTAGTTTTCCTTCGCAAACTTCAAAATTAAAACGTATGTAATATAAGCCTTATGTAAATAATAAAATGAAGACTTTCTAGCTGTAAGGTATATACCAGATCTCTGTAAATTGTGTGATAACTTTATGTGTAATAAAGTTTTTCTACTACAAATAAACAAAGAAATTAAAATTGTTTTGCGCAACACTGTATGTAAGTCCTTAGAACTTACCAATTTACGTACGTTTATACTATGATGATGAGTTACCAAGAGAGGGGTGCTTCTGCACCTAGAATATACATATGACAAATGTCACTAAAATTAATTTTTTTCTTTTTAGTTCACGTCTTTTTAAATAAAAGCTTATTTTTGAAAAAAATTTTTTACGTTTATTTATTTTTTATTTTTTACTTTTTAGTCTTAAAGGTTCATTATTAACATCTTTTATTTTCAAAACTTATGGAGATATAGCATTTATATTGATTTGTGGGCGGTAAAAGGGGGCGTGACACAATTTTTTCCTGAACCATCCTCTACTTGAAGGAAATTAACTGCCAAAATTTTAGCTGAATCAGCCCCGTAGTTTTGGAGATATAGCATTTTTATTGATTTGTGGGCGGTAAAAGAAGGTGTGGCCAAATGTTTTTCATAAGCCCATGATTTATTTGATGAAACTTTACTGTTTAAATTTTAGAGATATATCATTTTTATTGATTTGTGGGCGGTAAAAGGGGAAGTGGCAAAATTTTTTCTTTTTTATCCTCTACTCGAAGGAAATTTACTGCCAAAATTTCAGCTGAATCGGTAAAGTAGTTTTAGAGATATAGCATTTTTATGGATTTGTGGGCGGTAAAAGGGGGAGTGGCAAATTTTTTCCTTAATTATCCTCTACTCAAAGGAAATTTAGAGCCAAAATTGCAGCTGAATCGGCCCAGTATTTTTAGAGATATAGCATTTTTATTGATTTGTGGGCGGTAAAAGGGGGTGTGGCTAAAATTTGTATCATAATATTGCATTGCCACTGGACTTACATATGTATGCTAAATTTCAGCTTAATCGGATACCAAAAAGTTGTAGAAAAATGGCTTGCAAGTTTTGAAGACATACATACGAATGAAGCAAGTTAAATAAAAGCTTATAAAAAACGATTGAAATTTCAGAAAGTTGGTCGAATTTCGGCCACAGGCGATTCTAGTTTGTTATTAATTTTGCATGGCGATAGAATGAATTATAGATTTAAATTTTGGTTGAAAAATGCAAGTTTTTTCATATATTTTGGCCTATCACGCTTGAACTATGGAACTCATTGGAAATACGACGGATCAGATTCACCATAACATTTACCAACCTTTTCTTTTGCTTCTTTTGCACTTTGTTGGGCAAAAAGTAATGCTTATTCAAGGCACGAATTTCTTCTTTATCCATTTTTATAACAATACCAAAAGTTGTTTAATTTAGTTGTTTAGTAACATCACTTGGAGACCGGCAACATCTTGAACTCCCTACACTCAAAAAATTATATTAGTAAACAAAATATTCGGACATTGTACAAATATTCGTACAATATACAAATTATTTTTATTGTGATATCTTTACGAATTCATTCGTAAAATTTTTCTAATACCTGATGTAGTATTTACGAATAAATTTGTTTTATATATTAATGATATTCGTAAACAAAAACAAATCAATTCGTATTTTTGCATTGTACGAATGATTGTGTACATATAAATAATAATATTCGTAAATTTCTCGTACGAATAAAAATAGAATACTATTTACGAACGAAAAATAATATTAGTAGAAACAATTCATTCGTAAGCTGACCGTACGAATTATAAGTAGAATGTACGAATTATTAATAGAGATTGAAAAATTGAAAACCGAAATCGTTCAGCCTTGTTTGTCGAATATCTACAGAACATAAAGAACTGTATGACTGTAAAGTGACTGTAGCCTACTAGTACAGTGCGTGACCCGTAAGCTAAAGAGCCGAGGTTCAAACCCCAGCTCAGACAGAGTTTTTTTTTAATGTATTTGTTTTTTTTTTTAATACGAATAAAATATTCGTAATATGTACTAATTTACGTCAATTCTACGAATCCTATTCGTGGCTGAAAACTACGAATAAAATTAGTAGAATGGACGCAGCTTTTAGTAATATTTACACACAAATATTTTTGAGTGTAGAATAAGCTTTCTAATAGTTTTAATCTTATGATGATAATTTTTATCATTTTGATCGTTGCTAGACCTAGGTATCTTTGGCTTCTTCTCAGGGTTGTCTCGAGTCACTCGTAAATTATCCACTTTCCATGCATCACGCTGCCACCAAAGATGTTTAGGAACATCCATGCATATTAGGTAGGAATGTCTAATTTAAAATTGCAGAACTTTCTGGCCTTAATGGACATTTTTATGCAGTCAGAAATTGCGACACAGAATTTCTTCTGAAAGCAATTGCGCAACCAGGATACGATATTTTGTGCTGGGAGGTCCTCTATGAACAATGTAGTTTTATTATATTTAGTATTTCATTCACACTCTCCAGTTTTTTGATCCGGTTATCCCATTAAGATGATGTCCATGATGTTATTATAAAATTTTATTATTTTTTTTTATTAATTCAATACATTTGATACACAAAAATAACTTTATTGTGAGGCAGAAATTTTGTCCACAATTTCTTGCCATCACAACAGAATTGTCTCAATTTAATCTGCTAAGAGATTAAAGCCTACATTTATTTTTTATTATAATAAGGCTTATAAAAGACTGAATAAATGAAATTTGAAGTTAATAAGGAATATTAATGTCAAAGATTAGTTAAATAAAAATACACGACTTTGTAAATGGCATGTAATAAATATTATAAGCTAAAGACAGCATCAATTTTTAATTCTGTCATTCGACTGGCTTTATGCTCACTCAAAATTGTGATGGTAAAATAAGTGAAATTAATTCTTCAGAAAACATAACCATAAAATAGAAATCTAACCACATCCTGTGGGTCGTATCATCAAAAGTATAACACGTAGAACATGAACGGAAAATAAAACAAAAATCTACCTAAAGGTATTCTGGTAAAATGATTCAACTCGTGTGTTCGTGGCTGACACAGCAAATTTTTTATCAAACCACCATCATCATCATCATCATCATTAGTGAGTATCTCACACTATTTCAAAACCAAGCCACACAATGCGAACAATTTGTCACAATTCCCAAAATGAGTTAGTAAAAGGTATCTTATTCTAGCTAAATTGTAACAAAATTCTTAATCACCAATGGCCAAGGGGATTTGTCAAACACAACAAAACAAGGCGTATTGTAATAAAAACTGAAAGGTACAGAGTAAATTTCAATTAAACTTTAAAATTCAAATTGAAAATTTTTCACCAATAACACTAAAGAGACCGGCAAAATTATACCCGAAAGTGCCTATCATGGTATTTGAGGGGAGATGTGCTATCAAGTCGTAAACAGAGGCCAAACAAAAGCAAAAGTTAAGCGCAAAAAAAATGCTTTTGCATAAATAAGCAGAGGCGGCTGTCAACTGTTTGTAAATTTTGCTATCTTTTCAACCACAGGAATGACAGTAACAACAATAATATCAACAACTAAAACAACAAAAACAGGAAATTGCTTCAACATCGTAAAGGAAATCTGTGTCAGTGGGAATTTTTTTCTTCATCCTTTTCCCCTCACGCTATAACGCTGTACTACAATGTGTCGGGAGAGTAGAGCTTGCGCCTAAAATCATGCTACACTATGATGATGAAAAAGGTATCCTGCAGCAACAGCTGCTGCTGTTAACTGAAAACCGTGTACGTGCCTTCAAGCTTGAGTCGATTGTATTGAAGTATTCTATCTAAATTGGGCTGGAAAAAATCAATAATTAGCAGAGCAGAGCAAAGCTTGCTGAGACTGTCCTAACAACAAATAGCCACTCATTAATAATCCAGTCAGGAGCAGCAGGACATTTATTTCTGTGTTTTCTTTTTCTTTGACAACTTGCATAATTCAGTGCCAATAATGTGAAATTATTTACCCTATTTCTTCAAGTTTTAGCTAAGAAAAAAAAAACCAAATTCGTATTTTTGGTATTCACAAACATAGCTGTACAAATACATAACATGTGCATACAAGTAAATTACACATTACTCTCGAGAATTGCCTAAAGCTTTAAGGACCTACTTTTCTTTGACATTCAATATGTATTGCTTGTATTTGAAACAATCCCAAAGATTTTAAAAAGTTTGTAATCGGCTTTTCTGTTTTATTTTCGTAGAAAAACGAAGCAAACATTTTCTTTGATCTTAACTTCATTTACAGATTGTGACTGAAGCTGAAGGCATTTAAAAACTTTTATATTAGTTGATGTTTATTTATTTTTTATAGCCGAGTGCCTTAAAGCTTTTAGTTAAACAAAGTTTTTTGATTTATATTATGGTCAAAAAAGAAAAAAACATTATTTGAAGCGTATTTGAAAATTATTTATTGTGTTTTAAATAAGCCTGCTTAGTGTTGTAAAATACCTTTTTTTTTCTTATAATTCCGAAAGAAATTTTTTTATTTCTCTAGAGAACATTGTAGCACATCACGAGCACATTACAGCACAATTATTTAATTCATGAAAAAATTTACAGGGCTTACTAAGTTCTTGCATCAGTATATGCAAACTTTTTTCCCCTAAAGACACATTGGAGCACAGCGCGAGCACATCACAGCACACTTATAGGCTTTGCTGAATTTAAACAACATCGCATGTATGCTAGTTTTATTTATCTCTTTATTGCAAGTGGCAAAACACATTTTTCAAATTTCGGAGCTAATTTCTTAAAAATTTTCTATTTGTCTAAACTAGAAAAAAATGCAGATTTTAAAAATTTTTCTATTGCAAATTGTAGCACAACTCGGGCGCATCACAGCACAATAATCAAATTCGCGTAGAAATTTCAAATCGTTGCTAACTTTTTAAATAAATTTTAATGTCATGTATGTGAACTTTCTCTCTCTTGATATCATACTGCAACATAACCTAAACATATCACAGCACAATTTACATATTTCTTTAAAAATGTAATGCCAAAGATAGCTTTTGTTTTATTTTATTTTATTTTATTTTATTTTATTTTATTTTATTTTATTTTATTTTATTTTATTTTATTTTATTTTATTTTATTTTATTTTATTTTATTTTATTTTATTTTATTTTATTTTATTTTATTCTATTTTATTTTATTTTATTTTATTTTATTTTATTTTATTTTATTTTATTTTATTTTATTTTATTTTATTTTATTTTATTTTATTTTATTTTATTTTATTTTATTTTATTTTATTTTATTTTATTTTATTTTATTTTATTTTATTTTATTTTATTCTATTTTATTTTATTTTATTTTATTTTATTTTATTTTATTTTATTTTATTTTATTTTATTTTATTTTATTTTATTTTATTTTATTTTATTTTATTTTATTTTATTTTATTTTATTTTATTTTATTTTATTTTATTTTATTTTATTTTATTTTATTTTATTTTATTTTATTTTATTTTATTTTATTTTATTTTATTTTATTTTATTTTATTTTATTTTATTTTATTTTATTTTATTTTATTTTATTTTATTTTATTTTATTTTATTTTATTTTATTTTATTTTATTTTATTTTATTTTATTTTATTTTATTTTATTTTATTTTATTTTATTTTATTTTATTTTATTTTATTTTATTTTATTTTATTTTATTTTATTTTATTTTATTTTATTTTATTTTATTTTATTTTATTTTATTTTATTTTATTTTATTTTATTTTATTTTATTTTATTTTATTTTATTTTATTTTATTTTATTTTATTTTATTTTATTTTATTTTATTTTATTTTATTTTATTTTATTTTATTTTATTTTATTTTATTTTATTTTATTTTATTTTATTTTATTTTATTTTATTTTATTTTATTTTATTTTATTTTATTTTATTTTATTTTATTTTATTTTATTTTATTTTATTTTATTTTATTTTATTTTATTTTATTTTATTTTATTTTATTTTATTTTATTTTATTTTATTTTATTTTATTTTATTTTATTTTATTTTATTTTATTTTATTTTATTTTATTTTATTTTATTTTATTTTATTTTATTTTATTTTATTTTATTTTATTTTATTTTATTTTATTTTATTTTATTTTATTTTATTTTATTTTATTTTATTTTATTTTATTTTATTTTATTTTATTTTATTTTATTTTATTTTATTTTATTTTATTTTATTTTATTTTATTTTATTTTATTTTATTTTATTTTATTTTATTTTATTTTATTTTATTTTATTTTATTTTATTTTATTTTATTTTATTTTATTTTATTTTATTTTATTTTATTTTATTTTATTTTATTTTATTTTATTTTATTTTATTTTATTTTATTTTATTTTATTTTATTTTATTTTATTTTATTTTATTTTATTTTATTTTATTTTATTTTATTTTATTTTATTTTATTTTATTTTATTTTATTTTATTTTATTTTATTTTATTTTATTTTATTTTATTTTATTTTATTTTATTTTATTTTATTTTATTTTATTTTATTTTATTTTATTTTATTTTATTTTATTTTATTTTATTTTATTTTATTTTATTTTATTTTATTTTATTTTATTTTATTTTATTTTATTTTATTTTATTTTATTTTATTTTATTTTATTTTATTTTATTTTATTTTATTTTATTTTATTTTATTTTATTTTATTTTATTTTATTTTATTTTATTTTATTTTATTTTATTTTATTTTATTTTATTTTATTTTATTTTATTTTATTTTATTTTATTTTATTTTATTTTATTTTATTTTATTTTATTTTATTTTATTTTATTTTATTTTATTTTATTTTATTTTATTTTATTTTATTTTATTTTATTTTATTTTATTTTATTTTATTTTATTTTATTTTATTTTATTTTATTTTATTTTATTTTATTTTATTTTATTTTATTTTATTTTATTTTATTTTATTTTATTTTATTTTATTTTATTTTATTTTATTTTATTTTATTTTATTTTATTTTATTTTATTTTATTTTATTTTATTTTATTTTATTTTATTTTATTTTATTTTATTTTATTTTATTTTATTTTATTTTATTTTATTTTATTTTATTTTATTTTATTTTATTTTATTTTATTTTATTTTATTTTATTTTATTTTATTTTATTTTATTTTATTTTATTTTATTTTATTTTATTTTATTTTATTTTATTTTATTTTATTTTATTTTATTTTATTTTATTTTATTTTATTTTATTTTATTTTATTTTATTTTATTTTATTTTATTTTATTTTATTTTATTTTATTTTATTTTATTTTATTTTATTTTATTTTATTTTATTTTATTTTATTTTATTTTATTTTATTTTATTTTATTTTATTTTATTTTATTTTATTTTATTTTATTTTATTTTATTTTATTTTATTTTATTTTATTTTATTTTATTTTATTTTATTTTATTTTATTTTATTTTATTTTATTTTATTTTATTTTATTTTATTTTATTTTATTTTATTTTATTTTATTTTATTTTATTTTATTTTATTTTATTTTATTTTATTTTATTTTATTTTATTTTATTTTATTTTATTTTATTTTATTTTATTTTATTTTATTTTATTTTATTTTATTTTATTTTATTTTATTTTATTTTATTTTATTTTATTTTATTTTATTTTATTTTATTTTATTTTATTTTATTTTATTTTATTTTATTTTATTTTATTTTATTTTATTTTATTTTATTTTATTTTATTTTATTTTATTTTATTTTATTTTATTTTATTTTATTTTATTTTGTTTTGTTTTATTTTATTTTATTTTATTTTATTTTGTTTTGTTTTGTTTTATTTTGTTTTATTTTGTTTTATTTTATTTTATTTTATTTTATTTTATTTTATTTTATTTTATTTTATTTTATTTTATTTTATTTTATTTTATTTTATTTTATTTTATTTTATTTTATTTTATTTTATTTTATTTTATTTTATTTTATTTTATTTTATTTTATTTTATATTATTTTTATTTGTATTTCTTTTAAATTTTTTAATATTTGTGTCTTGCATTTTTTAACCTTGCTACTTTTTGCATCTATCGAAATTTTACCTTTTTTGTAACTTTGGAACTTTTGTACTGTTTGACGTGTTTTTATGAAGCTAACTTATAGTAACTTGTATTATATATTTACCGTTATACTTTTTTCAATTTGCGTTAGTAAAAAATAAAAAAATATAAATTACCAAAACCAAAGCCACAAAAGCATAAAAACACTGCAAAATCAACTGAATGCAGATTAATTACAATCCAACTTGAGTATCCTTTTATTTGGTCTTTATACTGCATACAAGCTCCATTAAAGCTAACACTCTAGCACGAAGAGAGTTTTAATGAAGTGTATTCTTGTCGTTTCCGTTTCCTTGAGTGTATGTTGTTGAATACATTATGACCGAAAGGCGCACAAATAAAAAGGAGTATAAAGGTTAAGCCAACAGCAACAACACATACAAACAACACCAACACCAAGAAAAATCATATTAAACCTTAATGAACTGTTATGCGAACAGCATTTTCAACGTTGCCATTTGTAATATATTCTTTCACAACAACAATTTGCCTGCTTGTGCTTTACTTTTTTGTATTTTCTCAGTTTTGTCTGGGTTTTGCTTATCTTCAACACATCTTTTCTAGGTCTGGGTACTGAGAAAGTGTAAACAAATTGTTATTGTTGTTGTAAAATTATTTTACACATTTTTGGTTCGCTTGTTATACGAGTACTTACACGTTCTCACGTTATAATACATACATACATATATATCCTTGGAGCTGCTGAATTTGAAATAAATTTAAAATTCCTTTTACTCTGTATGCTGGCAATTGTTTTTTTTTCCATAAAAACTTTGTTTTTATTATGACATTTACAGGTTTTAGGCATTCCATTAAACAACATGTTTTATTTATTTATCAATTTCATGTAATTTTTTGTTTTTGACATTCAACAGAAATTTTGTTGAATTTAATAAATTACACAGCTCAATAAAAGAAAAACTAAAATATGTAAATGCTGCCTTTGATATAGCTACAGTGTATTAAAGTGTGTTTTTTATAGAGTAATACAAGTTTAAATCATAATAAAACATAGTAATATATTTTTAAAATCAATGAAACGGGGTTTATTTGATAGACAATTTTATGACATTAATGTTTTAATATGATTTCGGCCATGTGGCCGCCACGGCTGGCGCGTACAAGGTGCAATCTGGAACACCAATTTTCAAAAACTTTTCGCAGCATTTGCGGCCGTATCTCGCCGATAACTCTTCGAATGTTGATTTCCAGGTGTTCAATTGTTTGTGGTTTATCGACGTAGACAAGTGCCTTTACATAACCCCAAAGAAAATAATCCAATGGGGTTAAATCACACAATCTTGGGGGCCAATTAATTGGGCCATTTCGTGAAATTATTTTTTCGTCAAAAGTTTCCTTGAGTAAATCAATTGTAGCGCTCAATTTTGGCTCCGTCCTGCTGGAACCACATATCAGCAAGATTAATGCCAGCTATTTGAGGTACGAACAAACTTCGAATAATGTTCCTATACCGTTCACCATAGACAGTAACATTCTGACCATCATCGTTTTTGAAGACACCAAACAGTAATTTTAGGTGGATGTAATGGTGTTTCGACAAAAGCTTATGAATTCTCCTCACTCCAAATACGACAATTCTGTTTATTTACGTACCCCCATTTAACCAAAAATGGGCTTCATCGCAAAATAAAATTTTTCATGGAAATTCAAAATCAATATCAATTTCAAAACTCTATCAAAAACACCCTTTACTAGTATAAAAGCCTGTCCTAAGAACGGCCTCCGCGCACTTGCTTTTTGGAGTCATTTGCCGAAAGCACTTTTTTCTCTTTTTAAAGCTTGATTTCATAATTCAATATATTTTTGAAAAATACAAATGTACTACTTTAAATAACACTTTACCTATTGAAGCAGTGTTGAAAAGGTAGTTAGATCAAAAACTTACTATTGTAAAAACCCAATATGTTTTGTCACTGAAAAGTATCAAATATATTTGTTGTGCATACGTTCAGGCTGACCATTTTTGAGAACATTATGATTTGTAAAAGAACTTCACTGACAAAAAAATATTACAGCTTGAGAAATAGTGTGTGCGGAGCAGCATGCTAGCCTCTTTTATATTAAGATATGCACACTTTCAGCCTGAACAGTTTGAGAGATATTTGGCACGGAGCAGCGTGCTTGCCTTTTTTATATTATGAGATAGTCGGAGGGGTGGGAGGGGTAAAAAGTGCTAAAAATCGGTACCGTAGCTTGTGAACAACCCCTAAGTAATGACGTAAAAAAAAATCAATGTTTATATGTCAAAAAATTTGTTAGACAAGGGACTTACGAAACGCATCAAACTCTTCCCCTAACTCGTATAAAAGTTGCTTCAATTATTTTAAATGTGAGAAAAAACCATAAAATTGCTAAAATCAATAAAAATGCAATTTTCTTGAAAATGCATGCCAATCGGAATTCAACGGAATACGCAGTTAAATTCCACACCCTCAAATTATATGGAATTGACTCCAATATGACTCGGGCAGTAAAATCAGTGTTTATCTAAGTTTCTTTG
Source organism: Dichetophora obliterata (assembly GCA_963920525.1). Taxonomy (NCBI): domain Eukaryota; kingdom Metazoa; phylum Arthropoda; class Insecta; order Diptera; family Sciomyzidae; genus Dichetophora; species Dichetophora obliterata. The sequence continues at coordinate 25,506,293 of OY986436.1, forward strand.
CATGTTGATTTTACGAACGAAATGCTAATCAATACTGATGGAATTTTCTTTGATGGGTGGCACTTTATGCAATTATTCTAATAGCACTTTATTCTCAATATTTTTCATGTTTGCTAATTAAACAAATGCGTTCATTTAAGGAGTCTGATTTTATTTTTTCTTAATGCCAGCCCATCTTAGTTCATCTGCAGATCTGAGTAGCATTTGAATGAATAGTTAAACAGATTATGAACAATAAGGAAGTGTATTTTATTACAACTTACTTGAACTACCCACAGCGCTTTTTTATAATTCTTGCTACTCTCTGTACAAATTACGTATAAAGTTTAGTCAAAACTTATCGATGCAGAAAAGGTTATGTCAGAGTTTGAAAACTTAATCTCAAATTGACCTAAACTACTTTAATTGAACAAAAATATTTTGTGTATTCAACGCTACATGACCTCACATGAATGGCTTTCAATGTCAATACTATCCGCTCGCACAAAAGCTAATTGCAAATCTTCAGTGTTGCAGTTCTGGCATGCACTAAAAGTTTTACCCCGACTTTCAGTTCGCTAAAAAAGTTTTTGTCGTTTGTGAAAATACGTAAATCGAAGTTGCAGTTTGTTTATAACTTAAATATTGCTTGCTTGGAATTTCAATGAAATTCGTTGAACAAGATACATAGCTTTGACTAGCTTGGCACTGCATTATAACAGTTGAGGTAGTAGTTTTTTAAATATTTTCCGGACAGGAAAAACTTTAAATTCAAGCAAATTTTATTTTTTTATGTATCAAAAATTGCTGATCATTTAAATAAAATATGATATCTAGATAAAATGAAGCTTGTTTGATTAAAAAAAATCACATGCTTAAGTTAACTGATACGAGACACATAAAAATCTCTTCACTTTTATTGAATTTAAGAAATTTTATAAAAATTTTAAATGTAATTAAATATTACATCTTACCTTCATCATCAATAAGAGCATCAATACAAACTTTCAATGAAGTGTCATTTGAGAAAACAAAAAATGAACATTAACTTAAGACAATATTTTTATAAATTTATTCGTGCTTTTATGAGCAAGCAAGCTGTCTATAAATATGCAGCATTTTTTCTCTCTTCGACTGGCGTTTCGCTTTTTATTAGTATTAATAGCATAAAATTACATTTAATTTTATGTCGTGTCTCTACGAAGTTTGGACGTTTTTACTTCTTTATAATCATTTTATGTCATTGTCAATAGTCAGTCTCGGCGGACTTCAATTTTTTGTTCTCTTTGCTACGAGCTGACTTGTAGAGGCGATAATATTTAATTTATTCAAGTTGATCCAGTGGAGTGACGATGCACCAAATTTTCGAACAGTGGACAAAAATATGTTTTCTTTTTCAAATTGTCAGCTTTTGGAAATAGCCAGTAATGTATTCTGTTGTAATAAATTAAAAAAAGCAAGTTAGCTTGATTAAAACTGAATAAAATTTGAATCAAGTCTACCAAAAAATAATATGTTCTGGGATTTGAACTCAGACCACGATTTTATACAATAACAGCTATATGCGCAAAAATTACTAAATAAGTCCTTAAAACCATACAATGCTTTTGGTAGATAGAAAGAGTGCACGGCGAGTAAAGTACTTTTTGTAATGAGGATAAGTCAAAGAACATTTGTGGATATGTTATAGGCAAAATAAGAAAATTCGTAAGTGTGTTTTTTAAAAAAAGTTCATTCCTGAGTTTTTGTATTACATGATATTATAAAACTCAAATGGAGAATTTATTAGTAAATTCTTCAATGTTAATTTTTTATTTATTTATTTATTTCTAGAAAATAATTGAGTACAAATAAGAAACTAAGTTCTCTTACAGTACAATAAAAAATAAATTCTGACAAAATTAAAATAATTAGAGATAACAACAAATTATTTTTTCTTAAGCTTAGTAAAACATATCAAAATAAGAAATATAAATAGTGAACATCAATAATAAAATATGAAAATTACACTTACGATAGTAAAAATAAAAAAATTTTTAATAGGAACACATTTTATTAACTTAAAAATAACATAAATACTAAGGAAGCAATAATAAATTTGAGAGAATAAAAATAAAATAAGATTAAGAAGTAGAAAAGTGAGAAAAAAGTTTCCTTCCTCGAGATTTCTCAATGCATTTGGCAATGCATTCCAAAGTCTTACAGCATTAATGAAACAGAGATTTGAACTAATTAGAGAGCTATGTCTGGGGATAATTAGAAAGTTACATCTCCTAGATAAATTAATTGCAGTTTTTCGTAGAAATAATGAGAAGTTTTAGTGTGAATGATTTTATGGATGTAAATACAATATCTAGCGTGGAAATAATCCACGTTGATGTAAATGTTAATGCTAATGCTAATGTGGATGTTGATGTTAATGATAATGTTAATGTTACTGTTAATGTTAATGTTAATGTTAATGTAAATATTAATGCTAATGCTTATGTTTATGTTAATGTTAATTTTAATGTTAATGATAATGTGAATGTTAATGTGAACGTTAATGTTAATGTTTATGTTTATGTTTATGTTTATGTTTATGTTTATGTTTATGTTTATGTTTATGTTTATGTTTATGTTTATGTTTATGTTTATGTTTATGTTTATGTTTATGTTTATGTTTATGTTTATGTTTATGTTTATGTTTATGTTTATGTTTATGTTTATGTTTATGTTTATGTTTATGTTTATGTTTATGTTTATGTTTATGTTTATGTTTATGTTTATGTTTATGTTTATGTTTATGTTTATGTTTATGTTTATGTTTATGTTTATGTTTATGTTTATGTTAATGTTAATGTTAATGTTAATGTAATGTTAATGTTAATGTAATGTTAATGTAATGTTAATGTAATGTTAATGTTAATGTTAATGTAATGTTAATGTAATGTTAATGTAATGTTAATGTAATGTTAATGTAATGTTAATGTAATGTTAATGTAATGTTAATGTAATGTTAATGTAATGTTAATGTAATGTTAATGTAATGTTAATGTAATGTTAATGTAATGTTAATGTAATGTTAATGTAATGTTAATGTAATGTTAATGTAATGTTAATGTAATGTTAATGTAATGTTAATTTAATGTTAATATTAATGTTAATATTAATGTTAATGTTAATGTTTATGTTAATGTTAATGTTAATGTTAATGTTTATGTTTATGTTTATTTTTATGTTTATGTTTATGTTTATGCTTATATTTATGTTTATGTTTATGTTAGTGTTAATGTTAATGTTAATGTTAATGTTAATGTTACTGTTAATGTTAATGTTAATGTTAATGTTAATGTTAATGTTAATGTTAATGTGAATGTGAATGTTAATGTTAATGCTAATGCTAATGTTAATGTTAATGCTAATATTAATATTAATATGTTATTAATAATGTTATTATATTAACATTAATTATAATTAATTATAAATATTAATATTAATGTTAATGTTAATGTTAATGATAATGTTAATATTACTATTAATGTTAATATTAAGGTTTATGTTAATGTTACTGTTACTGTTAATGTTAATGTGAATGTTAGTGTTCATGCTAATGTTAATGTTAATATTAATGTTTATGTTAATGTTAAAATTAATGTAAATGTTAATGATAATGTTAATGTTAATATTAATGTTAATGTTAATGTTAATGTTATTGTTATTGTTTTTGTTAATGTAATTGTTAATGTTAATGTTAATGTTAATGTTAATGTGAATGTTAATGTGAATGTGAATGTGAATGTTAATGTTAATATTAATGTTTATGTTAATGATATTGTTAATATTAATGTTTATGTTAATGTTAATGTTAATGTTAATGTTAATGTTAATATTAATATTAACATATTATATAACAACATTAACATATTAATATTAATATTAATTTAAAATCAAGTATGATTTAAACTATCAAACATTTAGATTAATTATAATTATAATTTTAATCAACATAATATTAATATTAATATTATTATTAATGTTAATGTTAATGTTTATGATAATGTTAATATTAATGATAATGATAATGTTAATATTAATGTTAATGTTAATGTTAATGTTAATGTTAATGTTAATGTTAATGTTAATGTTAATGTTAGTGTTAGTATTAGTATTAGTGTTAATGTTAATGTTAAAGTTAAAGTTAGTGTTAGTGTTAGTGTTAATGTTAATGTTAATGTTATATGGTGGCGATGCATACTGCGACCTAAATGAGATCTATTGTACCTCCTTCTCCAAGCTCCGCTGTATTAGCGGATTACAGATTTTCATCCAGACCTATTTCTCTGATGAATTTGAGAATATTCTTAGGTTCAAGGGATGAAATTCGCTCCAGACTAAGCTCATAGCTCCCCAGTGCTAGTTTACGTCTGCGAGCCACGGCGCACGGTGGGGCGATTCCATACAAAGGGTTGGACATCCAGAAAAAAGTGCAACTTGCAAATTATTATAATATTTTGATACATTTCGATAGAAATATATTTGGGTTATTTAAATTGGGCAGTTTTTTATTTTTAACTGCGTACTTTTGTTTTTGTAAAGCCTCAATGTTGATATTTTGTAATATAAAAAAATATAGCCTTTTTTTAAAGTCCTATAACATTTTGTTAAACTGCTTGATTGAACAGATCTTTATATTTTATGAAAGGGTATAATCTAAACTTTTAAACCAGATATTTTGTTTTTAAGTTTTTTGCAATCCCGTTATTGCGATAAGGAATATAAATTAAAAATTAAAAAATTATTAAATTTTAAAAATAAAAAAAAATGGCCAGGGTTGGCCAGGATCAATGAACCTTAAATTGCAAATAATGATAGTAAGAAATGTTCAAAAAATAAAGTAGCGTGCGCCATCCAGCGCCTTTTGAGAATTTCAATAACAAAGTTGTATTCCTCGGGGTTTTTATAGCATTTCTCACAAAGTTTGTCTATTACAGCATAACTATAGGAACCGAATCAGTTTGATTAGCGATAAAAACTTGCGAATGGATAAAAAAACAAGTTCGGGATACATTTATTGTTTTAACCCATTACGACCTGGCTCCGTGACCTTTTGTAGAAGGAAAAAATAGATAATTTGCTTTGATTGCGACATAGCATCCTTACTTGTAAAGTTACGTACATTTATTGTACTAAATAAGTGTAGACAATTTGAATGAAAATATTTTAGTATACTGTTTATTTATCTGAGACACCTGGTTCTTGAGATATATTTTAGACACGATGCAAATATTTTCAAGAATTCCAGTAAAAAAATTACATAAACTGGTACAGTACAGATAAAGGGTATGAAATCCTCTTAAAAGTGATCTGCCAATAAACACAGTTGTTATATCTTTAACCGTTAATAATTTATATGAAGTATATTTTTAAAGTAGTGAACATAATTAAGTTTGTGACAAACAGAAAATGTTTGCTGCGAACATATTGCTTAGATGATAATGCATTGTACACAATATATTCATTGCAACAAATTAGCTTGTTTGCAGTAAACATTACATATTTATGGCAAACATAATATGTTTCTTGTATAAATAAAATTGTTTACTACAAAAAAGTTTTTTAAAAACATACATTAATATCATCTCATATTATGTTTCCAGTCAAAATTTTTTCTGCGTGTATAATAACCAAAATGTAAAGATTATGATAAAAGCATTTGAACCAACACCACTATTCTATTTTGCTGACGACGAAATTAAAATTGTTTAAGGTTTGTTAATAGACATGGTGTTGCAAGGCTCTGGTAAAAATCATGACGGTAACACTGATTGCAGATTTTTTACCAATTACAAGAAAAGTTCAGAAATCACTGGAGTAGACGAAAATTTAATTAAACGAAATTATGTTACATTGCAGGTAAAACATTTTAATATATACATATATGAATTATTTTGTTTTACATTAATGCGTAAAAATTTTAATATATTTCAGGTCTTAAAATTAATATCACAAAATTAAAAATTTTTTGGTTAGAAACAACAAAATTATACGTTGAAATTTATGATTGGTACTACATGCCTGTTACTGTACATAAAATATTAATGCACAGTGCTTATATAGTTCAAAAAGCGATAGTACCCATAGGTCAGTTATCCGAGGATGCGCAAGAGGCCAATCACAAACTATTTCGGTTCATAACACTTCACAACACGAGAAAATTTTCAAGATCTGCTTGCAATTCAGATCTTTTGCATGCCCTTCTGCTCAATTCAGATCCAGTACTTTCAATCCTTGGTCTTAATAAAAAATCACCACAAAGCTATCTGATTAAAGCAAAATACCTTTTTGATGAGAAAAGTGAAAACATGACTTTTACAGATAACGTGAAAAAATAAGCATATTGTATAATTATGTGTGGTATAAATAAATCACTGTTTGCTCTTAATATTACATATAATTTGTTTTAAATAGAGATGTATGCTGTCTTTAAACATCTTTTAAATGCAATAAGCTAAAAAGTTCTTGTTTAAAAACACATTTTGTAATAAAATACAGGTACGAAATATTGCTAAACATAAAAAATGGTTTTTTACCATGAATTTTTGGGTCTCTTAGACTCGCTACGCTCATAAAGGTTAAAGGATTCCATGAGAAATTCTTTTAAGAAGTCATGTTTAAAATTTGGCCAAAATACATCAAATGGTTCCAGACTTACAATCAATTATTTAAAGCATGATGCGATGTCCAACCCTTTGTATGGGCTCGCCCCACCGTGCGGCTTCGCAGTTGGTAAGTAGGTGGATTGGAGTCTCCTCTGCTTCTTCACAGAAGCGCCAGTTACTATCGGTTTCTATGCCCAATTTCATTAGGTGATATTTAAGTTTGCAGTGTCCTGTGAAGAATTCTTAGATTTTGTTTACCTAAGCTTATTCACAATTTTGCTCTCCAAGTGTTAAAATCTCGGAGGAGCAATTTGGATTGTCTTAGCTTTGGAGGTTTTTCCAAAGTTTTGAACGTTTGTGCCTCTCATCCCTTCTTAGTTATTTTTATTTATAGAATGTGTGCTTAGTCCGCAGAATGGTTCCGGTCCTATAAAATTTTTGGCTGCACCACGTCGCGCTAAACCATCGGCTTCTTCGTTACCTTGTATTCCTTTATGTCCTGAGACCAGAGTATAGTAACAGTGTTATTCTTGCCTCTTCAAGAATACACTTCTTCTTCAGTGTTCATTGAGTGTTTTTAGGCATTCCCATGTTATTCTCGCTGATATCTCACAGGAAACTAATGCTTTAATTGCTGCTTGTCTGTCTGACATCACAATTATATCCTGAATTATAACCTGTATTTCCGGTCCAGGTTGACTTGCGCACACAGCTGTATTGCTAGCATTTCCGCTTGGAATATATTGGGTGTTATCCCCATAGGTTCTAAGTGCATACTTCTTGGCCCGTACACTCCTGCGCCCATACCTTCCAATGTTTTGAAGCCATCCGTATACCATGATATACTGTGTGGTTTGTTGACTTGCGATATTATCTCGCTGTCCCAGTCTTCCTTGGTACCAAGCTTAATTTCGAAGTGATTTTCTAAGTTGTACCTTTTTACTATATCGTCTCTTGGTAGATCGATGTAAGGTGTGTTCTTCGCAATATCCTCCTTTTCTCTATTACTGAGAGTTTTACCTAAATTTACCCTCTATTTAGCGATGCATAGCAAAATTCGTTTAGCTTCTCCCTCTTTGACAAGGTGTAAAGGTGTTTGGTCCAGAATTACTTTTAGTGCTGCTGTAGGGCAGGTCATGTGATGCATACACAGGGCTGTCTTTGCACCTTTGTTAGCATATTCCTCATTGTGGTTAGCTTGGTTTTTTCAGCCCATGCTATTGCACCATAGGTGAGAATGGGTCTCACCTTCATGGTATACACCCAGCGAATAATTGTTGGGTTGCAACCCCAGGTTTTCCAAGTTCCTACATACCATGAGTGCGTGCGTTGCTTTGTTTACGGTTTCCTCTGCATGTCTTTTCTAGAGAAGCTTTGAATCTATTGTGAGTCCTAGGTACTTTACTTCTTCTTTGAAGAGAATTTCCGTGCTATCCCTTCTCATAGTTCGGAGATTTGGCAGGCTTTTGTTAGTAAAAGGTACTATGATAGTTTTCGCTGGGTTGATATTTAATCCTACTGTGTGGCACCATTCCTCTGTTACTGACAGCCCTCTCTGTATCAGGTTATAGAGTGTATCCTCGAACTTTCCTCTCGCTATTATGGTGATGTCGTCTGCGTAACCTTGACATTTTATGCCATTCTCGGTTAGTTTCGATAGTAGCTCGTCCACAACAAGACTCCAAAACAGTGTAGAAAGAACTCCGCCTTGTTGGCAGCCTTTTGTTATTTTAATTCTTATCATGGTGAGGCCCACTTTTGTTTCTGCAGTTCTAGTGCTAAGCATTTGGCATATTCATCTGCTGAGCATATCATTTGTTCAGCATTTATTTTGATGTAGTGAATTCCTCGGAGCCTCGTGAGAAGTGTTGTCAAAGGCTCCCTCAATGTCCAGAAAGGCACAGAGTACGGTTTCTTTGTTTTTGAGAGCTGAGTGGATGTTACAAGTCAGCTGGTACAAGACAGATTCTGTGGACCTTCCCGCCTTATATGAGTGTTGACATGGGTGCATTGGCGCATTCTCCAGAATCTCAGTTCTTATATAGTTATCTATTTTCTTTTCCATTGATTTAAGAACAAATAAGGTAAGGCTAATGGGAGCGTGTAGTCTTTTTTCCCTACTTTTGGTTTGAAGGTGACTATGGCCCTTATCCATTTGTTTTATATTAAAGATTAAAGAACCAAGGCATGCGCCTTATACACACAAGGTTTGGTCTTTGACCTGATAGGAAAGGGATAGATTTATTTAGAGCAATTGATTGGAACCATACGTGAATTATTGATTAGGCGAAACAAGCGTGAAAGACAATTTGAATTGCTTTTAACCGAGGCTAGTGTTATGCCTTAACCTCGGCTAGCATTTCCAGTCTTTCAGTTGTTCCTGTCTTTTAATTCCACATTTTCCACAATTTAGCTGTGGATTTTTAGTTTTCCATAATTCTTAAATGTAGGAAAGAAAAAAGAAAGTGAAAAGAACCATGCCCGAGCCCGGATTCGAACCAGGGACCTCTGAGTTGATAGTCTAGCGCACTCTCCACTAGTCTACAAAGGCCGATTTTCTTGGGATATAGCCCAGCGCAAGGCTGCTTTTAGTTATTTTGCCTAGGTGGGGCAATATTATTTCTGCGCCTTTTTGCATAAGTGCAGGACAGATGCCGTCTGCACCTGCTGATTTGAATGGTTGAAAGGTTCTTAGTGCCCAATCTAGACAAGCCTTAGTAAAAATGCTCGTGGCAAGTTCCCTTTCTTTTCGATTTGAAGCAATCTGCTTGTCTGCCGTCTCATATTAACCCTGTAGGACCAAAAGTAACTAGTCCGAAAAGTAAAGTAACTTTAATGTAGTTATTCACGGAGTAACTTTCATTTAGTTGAAAAGTCATCGAAAAATAGTAAGTAGAGCGGCCACGAACCAGAATTTCAGGGTTGTAGTAACGAGCAAAGCAAAAGTCTCAGCGTTGCATCAATTTGTTTCTCCGTGACCAGGGCTGTGATTTACTTGAAAAAAAGACACAATAGCATCGGAAGTGTAGACGTAGATTTCCTTTTTATACAAAATAAATGGACAAAAATGTTTCGGAAATTTTTGTATAGCGCCTATTTCACATTTCACACTAAATTTTGAGTCGACCTTTAAATATTTTGTGGTATGGCTAAATATTTTCTATTTTCACTAGAAGCTAGTTTATAAAAAAACATTTAAAATATACTCATTTTACTCCTCACTAGTAAGTAGAATGAAAGTAACCAGATATAAGCTAATTTTCTATTGACTGACTACTAAATGGTTTCAAAAGGACCATATATTGGGGGTTGGAATTAGTTTTAAAGGTTTTCTAAGAGATGGCGTAACTATCAATAGATCGCATCGGGCACACCTGTGACTATATTCATTTCAAAGCACATTGTCTAAGCTTCATTTTTCAGTATGTGTCATTCCACTGAAGTGTAAACAACATATATTTTTTTCTCTGTGAACATGTCGACTTTCGTTCCAACAAAACGCAATTTGCGGGAAGGTTTACTTTTGTGCTTCCATTTGAAGAAAAAAGCGGTTGAAGCACAACGCACGCTTACTGAGGCTTACGGGGACTATGCTCCATCGATTTCTACTTGTGAGTACTGGTTCCGTCGGTTTAAAAGTGGTGATTTTGATACGGAAGACAAAGAGCGTCCGGGCCAGCCGAAAAAGTTTGAAGATGAGGAATTGGAGGCTTTGCTCGATGAAGACCCGTGTCAAACCCTTCAAGAATTGTCAGAATCATTGGGAGTCGACTTATCAACGGTCGGCAAACGCTTGAAGGCCATGGGAATGATTCAAAAGCAAGGAAATTCGGTGCCGTACCAGTTGAAGCCGAGAGACGTTGAACGGCGATTTTGCATGTGCGAACAACTGCTTCAACGGCATAAAAGGAAGAGTTTTTTGCATCGTATTGTCACTGGCGATGAAAAGTGGATCCATTACGATAATCCTAAGCGAAAAAAATCGTGGGGACCACCCGGCCATGTATCAACATCGAGGGCCAAGCCGAATATTCATGGCGCCAAGCTTATGCTGTGTATTTGGTGGGATCAGAAGGGTGTCGTGTACTATGAGCTGCTAAAACCTAACGAAACCATCACTGGGGAACGCTTCCAACAACAGTTGATGCAATTGAGCCCGGCATTAAAGGTTAAACGGCCGGAATATGCCAAAAGACACGACAAAGTGGTTTTTCAACATGACAACGCACGGCCACATGTTGCCAGAACCGTCAAGGAAACGTTGGAGGCGCTGAATTGGGATGTGCTACCCCACCCGCCTTATAGCCCAGACATAGCCCCTTCCGACTACCACCTATTCAGATCGATGACGCATGGCTTGGCTGAGCAGCGCTTCACTTCTTACGAGGATACCAAAAAATGGGTCGATTCGTGGATTGCCTCAAAAGACGAATCGTTCTTCCGGCGCGGAATCCATATGCTGCCAGAAAGATGGGAAAATGTTGTAGCTAACGATGGACAATACTTTGAATAATATACATTGTACCGTTGTTTCTAAATAAATGCTCAAAAACCGAAAAAAACCTTTAAAATTAATTCCAACCCCCAATATAAACTAGTCAATCTGTCATATCATAGGTAATGCGTACTGGTGATTTTGCGGCCATTTCATAGAGAAAATCACTAGTTATTTTCGAAGAAAATAGTTGACTATTCAACCACTTGCGGTTTGTTTTGAAAGTAGTTTGTAATCACCTTAAAGTTGGGTGAAAGTCCTGCAGGGAAGTTACCTGCAGGGAAGAACCCTGGCCGCAGATGGCGTAGAAGAAATATATTCGCATAAGGTTCTAAAGCTTTGTCTTTTTACTTTTATGATTTCCTTATTGTATTCCGTTAGAGCCGATATCGCGTTTTGCGGCATTAAAGCTACATCGTAAATTTTTCTGGAGTCTAGTTAGGTCGGCGCTACACCAAGGAGTATGTTTTGTTCTTGCCTTGTGCCCTATTGTACAACTAGATTCGTAGGCATTGTATACTGCATTATTTACCTGCTTTACATAGCCTTTGAGTTCTAGTTATTAATTCTACTCCTAGATTTTACGCTATGTAGGCTTTCTTTGAAGTTGTTGGTGTATGTGTCCCAACTGGTATTTCTAGGGTATCTTCTGGGTTCTATCTTTTGACATTTTGCCCTAAGTCTAAACTGTATTATTCTATGATCAGACATTGAGGGTTCCGGTGATACCTTCCATTCCCTAATCATATCCCCAACATCTGGACTTCGTATAGTGAGATCTAAGACCTCTTCTCTGGCCCTAGTTACAAAAGTAGGTGTTGCCCCCACATTAAAAAAGTCTAGGCTGCTGCTTCGAAGAAATTCTAAAAGGTACTCACCTCTGGTGTTAATGTCGGTGCTTCCCCAGATTGTGTGGTGCGCGCTTGCGTCACAGCCGATGAGTGGTGGAAGTTGGTTTTTCCTATTACTATCGAAACATTATATTAATTACAGGATGGTTAGTTTGAGCAAAATCCGTTAAGCCGTTTAGATTTGTATAAAGGTCATTTTTGAGTAAAATGTCAATATTTTAGACCTTTTTTGACATAATCATAAAACATATACACACTGACTTAACGGTACAGTTCAACCTATTTTTGTAAAGTGATTTCACTGAACTTTTGAACAAAAAAAATTTGAATGAAATATATTAATGGACAGCGGAGATATTTGCATCGAAAGAGCAAACTTTGATTTTCATGTCGTTTTTTTCTCTTTCTTAGGCAACGATGTTTTATGAAAAAGTCGTTGTACTGGAAATTTCTCCAATTTTGGAGATATGTCAGTGTTTTTGATGTCAAAATAACAACAAATTTGTAAAATTAAATACACAAAAAACTCCGATGGCAAAAAGTATTATAATAACAAAATTACCGTTAGTTAAAAAATTTCGGAGGGGGCGTGGCAAAAACTAAGTATGTAACATTTTAAGTTGGAATGCATTTAATATGTATACCTAGTTTGAGCGAAATCCGTTGAGCCGTTTGGATTTGTATAAAGGCCAAACAAACAAACAGAAAATGAGTTTTATTACTATAGATCTTCTGCTAGAATGCGTTGATCGAAATCATTAACTATTTCAGTTCTTGACCTGTGAAGATTTTATTTCTTTGTGAAGTTGAACCATATGTTTCTACATTTAACCTTTTTTTGTGTGTGAGCTAGTTTTTCTATATTGATGTTTGAAGAAAAGGGGGGGATTAAAATAAATCTGTATGACTTTGTATAACAAATTTTAATACAGGACAAAAATTCTTTTTTAAAATCAATTTGAAGACATTTAAAAGTTTTCTACCCAAACAGCTTAGTCTAAAGAAAACCAACTTCAAAAACTACAAAATGTGGAAAAAACTTAAGAAACACAAAACTAATAGAATATAAAGAAAGACAAACAATACTGTAAAATGTCTGCAAAACCGTACAAAAAACAATGCAGAACAATGCCCACCCAAGTATTTATGCAGCATCAATTATGTACCATAAACAGTTGTTTTTTTGTTTTCTAGCCAGAAGCAAAAAGCCTAAAGTAAAAGACAAATTGTTGACACGCTAAAAAAGTGGCATAATTAACTGTCAGACATTGAACTAGAGTTCTAGACCAAAGAGTCATAGCGCACACCCTCTTCAAAAGAGACAAAACTCTAAATTTTTACATTTTCAGGAGTAGCAAAAAACAATTTTTTTCATCAAGAGACTTCATACAAAATAAAGAGACAAAATAATTTTTTTTTATTTAAATTAAAGTCTAAAGGTCAGTTTTTCAGTATGAGTTTAAACTTTAGTCAAATTTAACCTAGCTTAAGTCACCAAAATTGGAAGTTTAAACTTGGTTTAACTAGATATTTTAGCATTCTTTGAAGTTAAATTGACTTAAATTATCATATAATGTGTTTCTTTTTTGCCTAAACCGAGTTTAAACGTCAAATTTTGGTAAGTTAAGCTCGGTTTAATTTGACTAGACTTTGAACTCGTACTGAAAAACTGGCCCTAAGAGTATGTGTACAAAATTAAGACAGCCGATGTACATGATCACTACATAGTTTTACACGAAAAAGTTTGAAAAATTTTGAGTTGTGTCTCTTTTGAAGAAGGTGTGCAAGATATAAACAAAAAATCAAAAAATTTATTGCTCATGTTCTTCAGATAAATCTAACCTACTTTTTGAAATGTTCATTTGTGTGTGTGCCTGTGTGCATTTAAACGTATATCAACTACAGATAAGCTTAATGCGTCAAAGCGATAAAAACACTCAAAGAATAGTTAAAACAAAGAATAGTTGTGTTGGACCGCATCAGCCGGCATCCACTCTGAACAACAACAATGTGCAAAACAGTTCTTTAAATGTATCGTGTTTTTCAACTTTTTTTTACTCATGCAATCATAAAAGTTATATAAATAATACAGTGGTCGACATTCGTTTGAGCGCATACCATATTTTTTAAATTTTAAGTATGAAAACACTCTGTTTAAATTAATTTTTTATACAGAAAGGTTTATTTATTTAAGGCATTACAAATCACAGACAAATCAAAAATATTTTTCATACTTTTTTCGACAAAATTTAAGAAAAGTTAATGTACAGTGGGAAATTCGTTTGAGCGCAGCTCGTTTAAAAGAAAAAAAATAAATAAGAAAATGGCTTTAGGTTGTTTTTCTTATTAAATTAATATTTATTATGTCCTCCGTTATTCTGAATGACAGAAAAAATTCGATTTGGCATAGAGTCTACCAAATTTTGGATAGTTTTTATTCTGATTTCTGACCAACATTCCTTTATTGTATATTTTAGTTCGTTTATTGTAGAAAACTGTCATCCACGTTCATAAACTTTTGCTGCGAGAATGCCCCATAAGTTTTCGATGGGATTGCAATCTGGACTACAAGCTGGCCATGGTAATAACTGTATATTTTTATCAGAAAACCACGCCTTTGTTTGCTTTGAAGCATGGATAGATGCGTTATCTTGCAGAAAAATTATGTTTTCATCTTATTTTTCATCTAAATGTGTTATTAATACGTCTTCTAATAATTCAATATACATTTCGGAATTAATTTTGGTTGAAATAAAACAAATTGGAAGCTTACATTCGTATGAAAAAGCACCCCATACCATAAGACTTCCACCACCAAAATTCCGCTTTGATCTAACCACTTCGAATTTACTTAAATCATGCCAGTAGCAGCTGTAACAATCTGGACCATCCAAATTGAATTTTTTCTCGTCAGAAAATATAACATTTTGCCATTCCTTTGTCCAAGCCATATGCATTTTTGCGAATTCTAGCCTCTTTTCATTGTGAACTTTAGTTAAACGTGGTTTGGACTTTAGTTTTGTCCATCTTATTGATGGGGTGTTCTTCAAACACCGAGAAATTGTTCGAGTCGTTACAGGCAACTGCAACACTTCTTTTATTTTGCTGCTGGAAAGGCGATTTTTGGTAGCTTCGTGCCGAATTCGTCCTTTATCCTTTAAGGTAAGTTTTGAATTGCCTTTAGTTGGGGGCTTTACACCATATTTTTTTCCTTTTTTTAGATAATTTCTTATCACACACTCTGAACGGTTTAATAATTTTCCGATTTTTCTGTTTGATTGTCCATCCGCTTTCAAGGAATCGATGACATTCATCTCAGTGGCATTTAAACGCTTACCCGAACCCATTCCTGAAAAAAATAAGCGATGATTTATGGTTTTTTTTTATTTATTTTTTTTTTTTTTGTATTTCTTGCCTTACTTTTTGTCTTATCTGATGTTTTTTTTATTTATTTTTATTAACTTTCCCGAGCGAAATGTTGTTTTAGGCTCTTGCGTTCAAACGAATGTCAGATCTAACCTCCTTTTCTTTTTAGAAACACGTGTATTTTATGAAAAATAAAACAATAACTCAAGTAACTGTTCTTGATTCACATTGCCTACTTAGTGTTGTAATAGACAGAGTTGCCACCAAAACCTATTTTGTTATAGTTCCAAGGAAAAACATACTAAACAGAGATAATTGTATTGCGCTCAAACGAATGTCGACCACTGTATACAGCACTTGCTAACAAACTTTGACTCTGACGTCATTGTATTCAATAATATTCTAGCTGTGAAGCAAGCAAGTGCACGTTCATGGCAATAAGTGTAAGCAAAATAATTACACAAAAAGCTTTTTAAAGCTTTAAGATTTTGATAACATTTGCGACGTGCTTTCATTTTCCAAACAATTCCAAACATATTAAGTCATTGCATAAAAATTGCTAAGAATTTTTACAACTATAGCAAGTGTAGGTGGCGAACTAGGTTTTGTGTGAACTTTTTTAAGAATTTTCGTAGAAGATTGTGGACAGAATATTTTGAAACTAAAATAAAAAATTTGTTTATTCATATTTATGTTTATTTTAAGAAATTTTGGTGATTTTTTTTGCACCCCCATTTGTACTGTCCTCCCAGATGAAATTAGCTTCCGATGCCCTTGATAATTGAACTTAAAATATAATGAAATAGTTTTAAACAACGTTTTTCCCTTAATCCTTAAGTAAGCATGATGAAAAAATAAGTTTATAAATAAACTTATAAGGTGCATTTTTACAATAATACATATGTTCATAAAATGGTGTTTAATGTAAGTGAAGCTATACCAATGCTTATTTATTCAAAGAACTCGGAACTTGTGCTGTAATGTGCTCGAGTAATGTGCTGCCAAATATGCCAAAGATAGATGGAAAATTTCACACCCTCGCAAATTGATCCCTAATCCCTGTACAGCATTATTGCAGCACGTTTCGAGCACATATCAGCACAATTAGAGAAAATTTATTTGTAGTAAAATATTACAACAATTCATAAAAATAACTGTTCAAGTGCAAACGTAAGACAAAAACTAGTAAGGAATTATCTTCGACTGGGCCGAAGTTAAAATACCCCCACGGCCGAATTAGAGTATTAGCAACTTTTTTTTTCTACTTTTTTTTTTGCATTTATTTATAGCTTGGGTAGTTGTGAATATGCCCCTAAAAGGATTTTTAGAAATTCGAAATACTTTAGAAGATACAGCCTTTTTTGTGAAGCAAGGTCTTCGTCAAAATGAGCTATTTTTTCGACTCATTTTCGAACGAAGCGGCATAAAGTAACCACCGAATTCCGTTGAAAATGTTTATTGTTAGGTAAAAACGTGTTTGCACACATATTCATACAAACATACGAATACACATTTCTGCTTATTTTAGGGGTTGAAGCATTTTTTGAGTGCAGGTGTTCAACTGAAAGCATCATTTAGTTCAGTTTGTATCGAGTTGAGCAACAGACGCGTGCGCTTCAGTGAACGGAAAAGTAAATTTTTCATAAATTTATTGTGATTTTTGTAAAATGAATCGGAAAAGTAATAAAAAAAAAACGCCCAAGTGAGCGTCAGAATCGTGCTAAAAAACGCGGGTTTAGTGGAAATCAGCATCTTAGACCAGAGGATTCTGAATATACCAGTACATCGGCCAAGAAATTCAAGAATAACGAAGACGACGAAGTATCAATCAAAAACAATTTGAAGTATTGCATTCTCGAGCTCTGTTCTGTGTTTACCACGTTGTCAGCGTTGGTAATTTGTGCCTCATGCAAGCAAAAAATTGAGTTCTCAGAAGCCTCACCAAATGGAGTTGGATTTAAAATCGCTTTGAACTGCGCCTGCCCACGCACAACATATATTCCTTCGTCACCTATGATCGGAAAATCATATGAAATTAATCGACGCTTGGTTGTTGCCATGCGGCTTTTAGGGATTGGGCCAAAAGGTATAACCATGTTTTGTGGCCTCATGGACCTCGGACAAAGTTTGTCCAACAATCTGTACTATACTATCCTACAAAATTTGTACGTTGCTGGAAAAGCCATGTACGAACATGTCATTTCAAAAGCTATTGGAGAAGAAAAAGAGGCTATGATCGAAGCGAATCCAGAGTGCGATCCCACTTTATTTACTGTGTCGGGGGATGGGACTTGGAAGAAGCGTGGCTTTGCTTCCCTTTATGGTGTCACAACTTTGATTGTCAAGCATACCAAAAAAATTGTTGACACTGTCGTAAAATCTCGTCTGTGTAACAGCTGCAAATATTGGGAAGCCAAGAAGGAAGAAGAGCCAGAGGCTTACCAAATTTGGCTTGATACTCATGATGAAGAATGCACCATAAACCATGAAGGAAGCTCTGGGAAAATGGAGGTGGACGCTGTAATAGAGATGTTCTCCAGGTCGTTTGAAACACACGGCATAAAATATGTAAAGTATATCGGCGATGGTGATTCGCAGACCTTCAAAGGTGTATTAGATGTCGACCCCTATGACGGTGACCCTATAGTGGAAAAGATAGAATGCATTGGGCATGTGCAGAAGCGAATGGGCACGCGACTTCGAAAAATAAAAAAAGAAAATAAGGGCATTGGAGGCAAAGGTGCGGGCAAGCTCACCGACAAATTAATATCCGAGTTGACCACATATTATGGCCTTGCGATCCGCCGTCATCCTGACTCCGTGGAGGATATGAAAAAGGAAATTTGGGCCACTTTTTACCATAAGTGCTCCACCGATGATAAACCGCAACACCAAAATTGCCCCACCGGTGCGTCAAGCTAGTGCGCATGGCAGAAAGCAGCTGCTGAAGGTACGTTAGATAGCTTTCACCACACGTATGCACCTCTCGACAAGAAGGTGATGGAGGTAATAAAACCAGCTTACGAAGCGCTGTCGGCAGATAATTTGCTTGAAAGATGCCTTGGATCTGATACTCAGAATTCCAATGAGTCCTACAATTCTGTTCTTTGGTCACTTTCGCCCAAACACATCAACTCAAGCGCACGCACCATCGAAGTGGCCAATTTCATTGCAACGTGCCTCTTCAACGACGGTTTTATACCCATACTTAAAATTATGGGTTTGATGGGTATTGCGATTGGCAAAAACGCATACGAATACGCACTATCTCGCAATGAAGACAGATTGAACCGATCAGAGACTCGAGCTGCGGCATCATCAAAAGCTGGCAGAACGGCTCGCAGAGCAGAGAGGGCAGCAGAAAGCAGTTTCTACGAAAAAGAGGAAGGTGGCCTGTATGGAGCTGGCATCGCCGACTAATATTTGTAAGTAAAAAATATCTGAAATATTTAGATTTTCTTTCAAAGGCCCTTTTTTGACTACCTGGCCAGTTTTCTTCACATCTACTGAACCAATTTTGATGAAATAAAGCTTTAATGACGCAGAATTACCTCCTTTTGTTAATTGCGTACTTTAATTTGTCACTTTTTATCTTTTTTTGCAAAAAAAATAACTTATATACCAGCAGAACTGCTTTTCTTGAAAAAAAAAATTTTTGGGTTTTTTTGAAACCCTCGTGTTTTGACCTATGAGTTAAGTTTTCTCCGGTTCTACCGGACCGATTTTGATGATACAAAGTGAATTCGACGGAGAATTGTCAGCTCTTTAAAACTGCATTTAAACATTTTTGATTTTTTTTTCCCAAAAAAATTACTTCAAACTTTAAACGCGTTTATCTCGAACCCACGTTTTTCGAACTGGCGGCCATGATATCTCCAGTTCAACTGAACCGATTTTCATGAAACAAAGTGGAATCGACGCAGAATGTCACCATTCTCGGGTGAACCTCGACCATAATTTTAAAAAATTTTTTACTATTTTTTTTTACACTAAACTAAAAAAAAAAAACCCGAAATTGAAATTTTTTTTTGAATGGCCGCCATTTTGTCAAAAAAATCACAAAATTAAGCTTGAGGTTCACCCGAGAATTACATCTATACTGATTATAACCCCGTTTTTTTCATTTCAGACGCTCCGGAGACCCGGAATCGTGGCCGCCGTGACGACACCTTTTTTTCACCACCAACTTTGAAGTCTCATTACTTTTTGAACAGCCCACGTATCGAGGCAAAAAAATTTTTTTATTTACTTTGAACCTTTTGTAATACAATAAATAAAAAAGTTTTCAATTATTCTTTGCGTTTTCAAATAAGAATTTTTTTAAAAAGGGTCCAAAAAACGGGTTTTGAATGAGAAGACCGCCTTAAAGAGATTTTCCCGTTTGGGTTAAGTCACTTTGTATGGGAGGTAGGCGTGGTTTTCATCCGATTTTTACAAATTTAATACTCAAAATAAATATTTAATGAAGTCATTAAATTGATTTTTGTGGAATTTAAAGAGATTTTCCCGTTTTGGTTAAGTCACTTTGTATGGGAGGTAGGCGTGGTTTTCATCCGATTTTGCTCAGATTCGAACTTGACCTCCATTTTTGTATAAAAAGCTTATATTTTGAATTTCGTTATAATAGCTCAAAAATTACGGCTGCTATCGTGGACACAGACGGACAGACGAACTAAATCGACTCAGGAGGTGATGCTGATCAGGAATATATATACTTTTCTATACCGGCCACGTCTCCTTATCGGCGTTACAAACGGAGTGACAAAATAAATATACTCCCATTACGTTTTTTAAACGTGGGGGTATAATAAAAATTTTTTTTATAAAATTGCACACAAATTGTTTGAATTTTTACACCATAAAAGTTTTTAAAATTTTTACACCATTTGACCTTTTCAAAATTATGCGTAGTGATGATTGACATCGGCTGTCTTTATTTTGTACACATATTCTTAGTCTTTAATTAAAAAAAATAATACTTTGTCTCTTGATTTTATATGGAGTCCCTTGAAGAAAAAAATTGTTTTCTGAAAATGTAAAAATTTTGAATTGAAGAGGCACATATGTGCGATATGTCTCTGTGGTCTAGAACTCTAGGTGAATGTCTGACAGCTAATTATGTAATTTTTGTTAGTGTGCATACAATTTGTTTTTTTTTGTTGGCCTTTTGTTTCTGGGTAGAAAACAAAATAAACAAATGCTTAAGGTACATAGTTGATGCTGCATAAGTACTGGCGTGGGCATTTTTCAAGATTATTTTATGGACGGTTTTTTAGACATTTTACCTTACTGTTTGTATTTATTTAACTTCTATTAATTTTGTGTTTCTTAAGTTTTTCCCACATTTTGTTGTTCTTGAAGTTGATTTTCTTTAGACCAAGAAAATTAAGAAAATTAAGAAAATTAAGAATTTTGAATTTTTAAATTTCTTCAAACTTTTTTTTTAAACGACATTTTTAAAAATACTCCTTTCTGTACTACAACTTGTCACACAAAGTCTTTTGGCTAAAGTTCTCCTTAAATAACCTTTCGAAGTTATCAAAAGAAAAGCTACAATGAAATCAATAAAAATTTAAGGAAGCATATAAAGTGTTACCGCCATTTTCTTCTCTGCTCCCTTATTCTTAAAAATTCACACTAATAAAAAAAAATAAACTGGCCATTTCAGCCCTTGAAAGGACTATTGAAAGCTTCTATTGATCAATTGTGTTGTACGTGTTATTAAATGTTTGATCACAAATGAGCGAGAACTGGACCTTCGTGTTTAATGCCGACTCCGAACGGCTTGTGTTCTCAAGAAGCTTTACATGGCATTTTTTACTCTCTGAGGCTTGCCATTGTCTGGAGAAAGGTGACGACCGAACAGAAAAATTAATTCAATTAAAAAACTTTCTGTCTGAGCTGGAATTAAACCCGGGCTACCGCGGTTCTTTAGCTTAGGGGCCACGCACTCTACCCACTAGGCTACGGCCGCCACAAAAACTTCACACATCAATATTAAAAAAACTAGCTCCCACACAAAAAAGGTTGAACGTAGAAAAAAAAGGTCAACCTTCACAAAGAAATATAAAGCACAGTGCAAGAACTAAAATAATTACCGATTTCAGTCAACGGATTCGGGCAAAGGATATAAAAGAAAATTGTACGTGTAACAGCGTCTTAAAAGCTTGTGTCTGATTAATTTTTGATATGCATTTGTTTTAAAATTTATATCAAAAATCTCTAAATTTATCTATTTACTATAAGAAAAGTAAAAAAACTATCAAATATATGCCTTTGATATAGCTGCTGTGCTTACAAGACTTCAATAGAATTTTATTAAAACTATTTTTGCAAAACATTTGAATTCTCTAGCGCTCTTTTTTATGAATACTTTTGGCTTTTTTAACCTTCCGTTATAAACAAAAATTTCATAACACGGTTACTAACATCGGTCTATGAGACCGAAGTGCAGAACTTTTAAATTTCTTCACAATAAACGTGTTTGGAATATATATTTAATTCTTATTAGTTCTTAGTGCATTATACAAATGTATAGTAAAATAAGCATAACTTAACGAAATAAAAAATTTCATTAAATAAAACATACTAAAACAAGCTCAACTTATAACAACTACAAAAAACTTTAAGTATGTGTTTGGTCTGTGATACAGTATGCTATGCTTGGTTTTCACTATGTCATTTTTGTGACAACACAAAAGTTTATCACCTGAAATATCACCTTAATAAAACTCTAGAACAATTTCTACATAGCTCCATTTAATAATTTAATTGTTTTTAATTTTCCAAGATTGCCAAAGTTAGAAGAAATGTCTACATGTTGTTGTTTTCAATTTGATTGACAACAACTGAGCACTGAAAATGACATAGTGAAAACTAAGCATTAGTAACGGAAGGTTAAAAAATTTCTCAAAAATTTCTTTTAAACGTTGTGGTAAACGGTTAAAATATTCTACGAAAATGTATCTAAGAAAATTTAAATATAAGCCTCTTTGGATCACATTTTGCTAGCGCATGTGAACCCGCTTGCGAAAATTTGGCGGTGATGACATTGTAATGCAGAACTGTAAGCGGGATTTGACCTAATCTTGTTTGTGTTGTGTTAAGATCGTTAGTTTCTTTTCACAGTTTTACTTTGTTCGTCTGTGTAGCAACATCGTGTTTTCTAACAGAAAGTTTTGCACTGAATTGTTTTTGTGAAAATTATCAATCTGTATGTTTGAACCAGAACAAATTTTTATGTATAAAACTAGTAAGCCACAGTGGTTTTTCCTTTACTAATCTCCTTAAAACAACAAATCTCCCAAAAAAATTATAGTATAGCGTACATACAGTACAGAAGTGAAACATCTTAAAACTAAGAATTTTTTATATACTCGTAAATTCGTGTGTCGTTAAAACGTCAAAAACAAACAAACCTAGATTTTATTTTAAGCTATTGAATAAATTTTTAACTGCTCAATATTGAAATGAAACTAATTTTGGACTTTTTGCAATGTGCGCGGTATTTCTTATACAACTTTTGAGTACATTTTTAAAAATTAAAAAATTTTCCGACAAATAGTTTACAAATCTTGTTTCAACTGTAAAAAAACATTTCAGTATCACTTTGATATTGAACATATCAATTCATAGTTTTAGCTGTGAAATTATAAAGGATTATTCGTCAGTATAACAGTTTCATAGCTATTAACCGACAGGTGGCGCTAAATACCTCACATATTTCTAGGCATATGCTGAAATTAAGAAGAGAAAAATCAACATGACAACAATTATATGCAAACTTTAACTCACTTTAACTTAAAAAATATAAATTTTTAAGAAATAAAAAGTCCAGTTTGCACATCTCCAGTTTGCAGATTGAACAGAAAATGCCGTATGCTGGACAAAAGTTGCGTTTGCGTAATATATATATATATATATTAGGATGTCCCAAAAAAAATCGTGTTTGATGTCCGCGGCTTTTCCACTTTCATTTGACCTTAGAAACACCCTCTGTGAAGCGCATCTCAATTGGTAAAGTTTTAGAGGTCGCGAATTCATTTTCGAATTTTCTCATACGATTTGTATGGGGGAAAATCAGTTTTGCTGGTAAATTAAATTAAGAGCCACTATCTCTTAAGCAAAATGGTTAAAAATATACGTGTTCCCTTAAAATTTTGTCTGTTATGACATATCCAAATTTCATTTTCATCAGGCTATTATAGTGGTCTGTGGCTCACTTCTTAGAGCTACCTATATAAATGAATATCTTTACTTAGAAATCTTAGAGATATTAAAAATCAATATCTCTTAAAGTACTTAATTCTCATTTTTGTTATTGGTCTTTAATTTTAGATAATGATAGTTGAAATGCACAATGAAGAAAAAGTTCATAGGGTTGTTATATGTTTTTGGATTAAAAGTTACAAGTAGTTTTTTGTATTTATAGTTTTTTTTTAATCGTTTTGGGCAACCACCAAATAATAATCCGATGAAAAAGAAATTTGGATATGTCATAACACAAAATTTGTGGGAAAACGTATTTTTTTAACCATTTTGCT
This sequence comes from Dichetophora obliterata, assembly GCA_963920525.1. NCBI lineage: Eukaryota > Metazoa > Arthropoda > Insecta > Diptera > Sciomyzidae > Dichetophora > Dichetophora obliterata. The sequence goes on from OY986436.1 coordinate 25,530,168, forward strand.
TAAAAGATAGTGGCTCTAAATTCAATTTACCAGCAAAACTGATTTTCCCTCATACAAATCGTATGAGAAAATTAAAAAATGAATAAACTTTTACCAATTGAGATGCGCTAAACAGAGGCTGTTTATAAGGTCAAGTGGAAGTATTAAAGCCGCGGACAACTGTTAAAATAAAAAAAAATATTTTTTGGGACACTCTAATATATATATATATTTAAGATAAGATTTTTCTCTTTTTTTCTCTTCTTAATAGAGCACCTGAGATTAACGTTATCAAACTCAGAGCAAAACCATAGTGAACTAGACAAGGTAGTGTTAGGGCTGAATGTGTTCTCTTTCTTAGTTACCATATTTGTCAAACTCAGCCATTTTGGTATTTTTGCCAATTTTTGCTTTTATATTGCATGCTCATTGGTTGCCGATTTTGTATGAAATGTCAACATCGTTTTGACAGTTTCGGTCACCGGCTCTCCGACCTAACACTACCTTGTCTAATTTTGCCATGAACACATTTCCCCCGTCTTCTGTCTCTTCTGTCTTTTCTTAATAGAGCGTCTGCAAACAACGTAATGAATGTCAGAAAAATGTAAAGATCACGCAAGCCGCCCGCGTTGAATGCTCGCAACCATGATATAAGTTTTACTTATTGCAATCAGGGATGGGATATTACAATCATTTTTTCGAAATTGTACCAAGCCGCAATAAAAATTGTACCATTTGGCATCAAATTGTACTATTTTTCTTCATGAACTATGAAACTTTTTGAATATATTTATATATTTAAAATAAAATATATCAAAAATGGACAAACAATTCAACATAGTTAAATAAATATAGTACTGTACATTCAGTTTTTAAAATTAATGGCTTTAAAAATTTTTTTTTAGCTAAAGAAGGAACTGAATGAACATGCAGATGATTTCTGTGCATTTTTTTGAATTAATTTTGAATCGAAAATATTCTTTCAACATTTGCTGAAGAATGTGAAATTGATAAAATCCCCTGTAACAACATTTACAGGTTGAAAAAAAGTTGTTCATTAAATTATTTTTTATTAGATTTCACTTTTTTCTAAAATTCATATGTAGAAAAAGCTTTGAATTTTTAAAAAAATTATGTCGATTTAATGAAGGTCAATTTTATTTAATTGTATTAAAAGTATCTTCGTGGTACTGACGTACTTTTTTTAAAAAAATTGTACTGAAAATATTTTTAAAAAGTCTATAAAGAATCCCATCGTTTTTGACCAATTTTATTTCAATCAAAAATAAAAGTTAAAATTTGACTCTTATTTTTTGATCAAACATCAAAGTTGAAATTTGACTTTTATTTTTTTAATCAAAAATAAAAGTTTAAATTTGACTTTTATTTTTTTGATCAAACATTAAAGTTGAAATTTGACTTTAATTTTTTTAATCAAAAATAAAAGTTAAAATTTGACTTTTATTTTTTCGACCAAAAATAAAAGTTAAATTTTGACTTTTCTTTTTTTTATCAAATTTATAAGTAAAAATTTGACTTTATTTTTTTTTTGATAAAATAAAAAAATTTAAAATTTAAGTTTTGTTTTTTTCGATCAAAAATAACAGTTAAAATTTTACTTTTATTTTTCGATCAAAAGTAAAAGTCATATTTTAATTTATATGTCATCTGCTTGCAGTCGCTGTTCCAGTCGTTTACGAAATAAATGAAAACAAAATGTACAATGATAGGCAACTAAGCGAATGCAATGCAACGATATGAAGATCGATAGAAATGTTTTTTTTCTGTGCAAAAATGTTACGAATATAGGTGTAAAAGAATAAAAAATGTGCTATACACCTAATCCTGTTTTTGCACGGTCTTTTTTTACACGATTTTGAAATAACACGGTCGACAGAAATAAACTTATCCTGTTTTTACACGTTATTTTCACGTTTTGATTTTTTTTTACACGATATTTTCTGGAACGTATGTACCGTGCAAAAACAGGATTAGGTGTATTAATTGTTTTGAAAATTTAAACTATTAAAATATTTAATGAGAAATAGATCTGTCAAATTTTTAATTTCTATTTTTGATCAGAAAAATAAAAGTTAAATTTTAAAATTTTAACTTTTATTTTTGATCAAAATGAAATTAATCAAAAAATAATGATTATTTGTTGACTTTTTTGGAAAAAAGCACATTTTGACAGAAAACTGGTAAAAACACATTCAGCGAAAAACATCGCGAGGTAAGGTATCGCCACACAAAAAAATTTAAAACAGTGGACTCCGCTGAATGCAGGCAATGTGTGTGGCACGTGCTGTTTCTTTTGTTTGACATTCGATGACCGCAGCTAGAACTGTCGCTCCTACCTTATAAGTCATTTAATCATGTAAACATACAAGTTTTCTTTTGATATTTCACGTTATTCTGAATCTTCTAGATAGAACGACATCAAACTCATAGAATAGACGCTGAAACACAATGAACGTAGCCAGCGGTCAGCGCAAACAAATTTAAACTTTTAAAAACTCTGGCAAACCCATGATATAATGATACAGGTAGATGCACGAGATAGGAACATACTGCCGTAAATGTCCAAACGAAGCAAAACTTGTTATTTCTTTTCTTTTGTTTCCATTCGCCACACAGCTGAATTTGACAGACATGGCAGTATGGAAAGAGAGCAGAGTCAGCGCTGCAGCTACCTTAACTTCTTATACCATGGGTAAGCCGCGCGTTTTACGCTCGCATCTAAAATAAATTTCTTTCTTGCAGCTCTCATTTCGCTCTCTTCTGTCTTTTCTCGATAGAGCGTCTGCGAACAACGTAATGAAAGTTGCAAAAATTAAAGCTCAGTCCAGCTGCTCGCGCTATGCGTACCTTACACAGTCAATCATTTGACGTCAAGCATGTGCACGTGTGGATTGATGCTATCCCTTACACACATCAATCATAACGTAAAATTTTCATTCTTAATTTTTTTTTTCGTGGCGTACAGACTTGTGATGAGTGACACGGACGATTGTATTGCGTATTGCAATTTGCATAAAAAAAACGCGTACAAATAACAGGAAAAGAGTTAATAAATTCAGCTTATTTTTTATTCTGCAGCTTATATTTTTTCTGCAGACCTGTTTATTGCACGACGAAAACAAACGAACTGACGAAAGATTGTCAATCAAGCCCTTACGCACATCCTGCCGCTTGAACAGCATTGCAAAATATCTAAAAATTTAGATTTTGGTCAATCAAGACATCAACGACCCAGTAAAAAAGTGGATCATCCTATGAGCGATTTGGGAGTGCTCCCTGAGGAGCAGTGGAGTGCTCCTTATTGATCCAATCTAGGTGTATTTTGTGTTCTCTTTTAACATTGCATGTCCTAGGAAGGGTAGCGCTCCCTTTAACATCCTAGAGGAGCTCAAAAGGAGCGATCAATAACTGATCCAAATGGATCAGCAAAGGAACATTTAAAATATTTTTTTTTTTTTAAAGATCAAAGAACCAACATGCGCCTTACACAAACAAGGTTTGGTCTTTGACGTGAAAGGAAAGAGATAGATTAGCTAGAGGATTTGATTGAAACCATATGTGAATTATTGATTAGATGAAACGGACGTGAAAGACAATACTTTCAATTTCTAGTGTGTGTTATGCCTTAACCTCGGCAAGCATTTTCAGCCCTTAGTTGTTCCTGTCCTTTAATTCCACATTTTCCACAATTTCGTTGTGGATTTTAAGTTTTCCATAATTCTTAAATGTAGAAAAGAACAAAGAAAGTGAAAAGAACCATGCCCGAACCTGGAGTCGAACCAGGGACCTCTGGGTTGTTAGTCTAGCGCACTCTCCACTGGACTACAATGGTCGATTTTTCACAGAAAATAATGATCGAGTTTCTTACAAAGCACATGCCTCACTTTATGTTCTTTTTTTCATTGATTGCTCTCCTTTTGATTTTATAAAACAGTAAAGGAGCACAAGGACACAAGTGCTAACTTTTTGATCGAATAAAACAGCAAAAGAGCGCTCTCTTGTTGCGCCTCATAGGAGCGATCGCATGTTTTTTTACTGGGGAGTCTGTGTAACGCATACCAACAAATATTTACTAACACATATAAATGATTTTTGAACAACATGTAAAAACTTTGTAATATAATTTAATTTAGACAAAGCGATATGCCACCGAGTATCTCACACAGATACTCTCATTTTAACTATTCTTGGATGCGGGAGCTGAGGAGAAGAGATATATATAAATCGTCAAAAACTCGGCCGTACCAGCGATTTTGCGTCGATTTCTTGCACTTACTCTATTGCTCCCACCAGCAAAAAAAAATTGCTTGGCCGAATTCTATGTTTGCTTTGAATCGTATTCGCAACAAAAGAACATATAAAAAAAAATCGGTGAGCGACATCGGCGACATATGGTCAAATGGGTCTTACGGACTTAAATAAAAAATGGAACTTAGACAAACCGCTCGCAGTTGAATGTTCGCTACTGAAATACATTTGTTTTTATTTGCTGCTTACGTTTTGCTCTCTTCTGTCGCTTTCTTAATGGACAAACAATTAAACAAGCTTCATTGAATATTTATTGCTGTACGTACACTGCGTTTAAACCTATTTTTTACAACTTTGTTTCAAAAATTAAAAAAAGACCTATAAAAAAGAGCGCTAAGAGGTTAAAATATTCTTAAAAAAATGTTTCGTCTAAAATTTAACTATAGGTCTCTGAGCACAACAACTATGACAAAAACATATATTTCGCAGTTTCCTTACTTTTTGGGTTAGTACTCGTAAATAGCTAGCTTTAGATAAAACTTAAGACCCACATTAAAATTGACTCAGAGACACGTATAAAGTTTTTATCTTCTCTAGCAGCTTTTTAACTTTCGTTGATAAGGTTTGTAAATATTTTGTTTGTTGAACTGTGTAATTGAATATTTCCTAGAGAATTTATTGCATATTTTCAGGCTGAAATTTTTAATTAAATTTTTATTTGATTGTAAAAATGTTGGGAAAGGGGTTGTGAGGATGAGTCTCTACATCCATGTGTGTTAAAATTGTAAACCTTCAATAAATAAATATTTGTAAGTATGTATGTAAGCATGATAAACAAAAACACTAAAGCTTGTAGAAATGCTATATGAAAATTAAAAAGCTTATTGAACTATCAATATTATCGTGGTGAAAAATAAAATATTTTTATTAACACTATATGAAAAATAATAAATTTAATATTTTAGATAATATTTATATTGCCATTTATTTTAGATGTAAATTGAAATGATTGTGAAGAAAATTTAAATGCAGCATTTTACGCTCAGTCATTTCGTTGATTAAGCTGTAAAAAGGTTGAAATGGTTTTATGCAAGAAAATATTGGTCACCGTACCAAATCATATTTTGCAACATACACATTTAATGAACAAATGTCAAAGGTCATACTTGACATGACATGACATGACATGAGAAAAACTGAAGTAACATTTGTCAAAAGCTTGTGGTTTTGAACATAAACTCTTAAATTTGGATTGACAACATCTACATAAAATTTGTCCAAACTAATGTCCATGTTCAATGGTTTGCAGTATATGTAGTCGAAGAATGATGCTACGTGTTCTACTAGTAGTCTTCACTATTGTAACATAGGTAGAATAGGTCAAACAGTTGTTTTTAAGATGAACCAATCAATTTATGCGACAATGTGGAGTTTATTTTTCCATTAATTTCAGCATACCACAAACATTTGATGCACAGGGAGTAGATACTTTATCGATTAACTGGATACTAGCAGCTGTATAAGTTTGTGTGCGTGTGTGAAAAAATTGAAGCTGCTGCATGAACGCCCGCAAGCTAAGCCGTTGTGCACATTTGAATGAAATTGTATTCCATTTAAAAAAGACAAAGGATAACCTTCGAAATAAAATCTAAAAATAATTCTGCATTTTAACAACTACTATTTCAGTTCAAGTGCGCTTTTGCACATCCTTAGTAGCTAAGCTACTTCTTCTCTCTGTGTAGAGATTTTTACATCCGTTCGCTTGTTTGTTGGAAAAATAATGTTCTAAATTTAGCATTCGACAATAAAAAAGTTATCCACACGTAAGAGAAGTAACTCTATACTGAATCGTGCTGCTTAAACCATTCACAAATGTTTACGTTTCCAAAAAATTTTGATGTTAGAATTTTATAGACACGGTTGATGGTTTCTTTGGCACGTGTGACTTGCTAGTTGATTGTAACACGGATTATTGCTGCTTTGCATACCGTAGCAAATGCCATAAAATCGACTATAACGATGGCTTAATAAGCGTATTATTGGCTAAAAATCCCAAAAAAATACAGAAATAGGTTTCTTGAAGAAGCTAAATTAATGCTTTTCTAGAAAAATCTTATATTTTTAAAAACCAGTTTCCTAAATATTCTGCAGAAAAACCCATCAGCAAAAAATTAAATCTTATTTAAAAAAAATACACACAGTCCCACTGAACCATATGCTAAGGTTTTGCGTAAGGTAATAGTTTTAAGGAATATTTTTTTAATTTTTGTTGTTTTTACTTTTTTCAATCAATTTCTAGAGAATATAAAATTCGTAAACATTTTTTCCATAAAAAAATGTATTCTTTTGAAATATTGTTAAGAAACTTATTTTGAGCAGAAAAAGAAACATTCTCTTAGCATTTTGTCGGCCTTTGTAGTCTAGTGGAGCGTGCGCTAGACTATCAACCCAGAGGTCCCTGGTTTGAATCCGGGTTCGGGCATGGTTCTTTTCACTTTCTTTATTCTTTCCTACATTTTATTATTATGGAAAACTAAAAATTCACTACTAAATTGTGGAAAATGTGGAATTAAAGGACAGGAACAACTAAGAGCTGGAAATGTTTACCGAGGTTAAAGCATAACACTAGCCTCGGTTAAAAGAAATTCAAATTGTCTTCAAAATTCAAATTGTTGTTTCGCCGAATCAATAATTCACGTATAATTCCAATCAATTCCTCTAAATAAATCTATCCCTTTCCTTTCAGGTCAAAAACCAAACCTTGTTTGTATAAGGCGCATGCTTTAGTTCTTTGATTTAAAAAAAAAAAACAAAACAAAAAAAGTTTAGTAGGAAACAATTATTTATATATTAACAACGTTTTTTTATTCATAAACAATTACTTATAAAGAAACAATTATTTATTCATAAATCAGTTCAGAATAGTAAATGTTACTTTTTCACATTCTGAAATGAGTAAAAAAAAAGAATCATGCAATTTTTCGCCTTCTTTTTGTGTACGTTTTCGGGTAGAAGATATTTTAATTTATGTTTTTGAATTAACAGATCTAAACTGCATCATTGATAGGACTGGATTCATTAAATTGATAAAAAAAAATCATACAAAATGGTTCAACCCCCGTAAAGTTTTCGTTTTAATTCTAATTTTATTGTTTTCTAATTTCGAATAAGTTTAGTTTTGCGAGCAATATTTCGCTGGCGACGGCCCTGAATATATAAATACTGTGTCCGAACAAAATTAAAATAATATTTAAAAATTACTTTTAATTTATTTTTAATCATATTATCGCTATGCAATAATAAAACAAATTATGATTGAAAAAAATCAATTTCTAAGTGCCGAAAAAGTGAATTTTTATGCTTCGTTTCTTAACACGTTTTCGAACAAAAAAAAGCTCGTTTTTGAGAGGCAATTCAGTCCAAAAGTTCAAAATGGTTCTTTTATGAGTGCCAAAAAAGAACTTTTCAATAGTTTTTTTCAACTCGTTTTCGAATAAAAAAAAAGGACAATTGATGATTATTTTTTAACTCATTTCTAAAGAAAAGAAGGTTCGCTTTTGAGAGCATTTTGGTCCGAAGAATGAGTCCAAAAGGTTTCATTTATGAGTGCCGAAATTGAATGTTTCTGCTAGCAAAATTTCATAAATTAATTCAAAAAAGATAGTTTTGGTTTACTGGGGTGGCGTGCAGAACTGGCTAAATGTTTGCCACTTTCATGAATTTTGCATTGCTGTTGAGTCATTTTGCAATATAACGCTACCAAATTTTCAGTTTATGTACTTACTTTATTAAGAACCCAGTGAACCAAAACTACCGTATTCGAATTCATTTATGAACCTTTTCGGGTAGAAATGTTCATTTTCGGCACTCATAAATGAACCCTTTTTGTATCATTCGTCGGACTAAAATGCCTCTCAAAAATGAACCTTATTTTGTTCGGAAATAATTTAAAAAAGAACCATAAATTGTACTTTCTTGTTCGGATATGAGTTATAAATAGAACCATAGAAAAGTTCTTTTTCGGCACTCTGAAATTAACCCTTTATGAATCAATCGCCAGACAAAAATGTCTCTCAGAAACGAACCTTCTTTTCTTCGGAAATGATTTAGAAAATGAACCATAGAAAAGTTATTTTTCGGCACTCGCAAATGAGTCTTTTTTGAATCAATCGCCAGACGAAAATGTTTCTCAGAAACGAACCTTCCTTTCTTCGGAAATGAGTTAGAAAATGAACCTAGAAAAGTTCTTTTTCGACACTCGGAAATAAACCCTTTTTGTATCAATCCATTTTATGAATTTTGCAAAATAAGTAAAGTTTTTATTTCTGGGAAAAGTTTTTACAAGCGACAAAATAAAAATCAAAATTAAAAAAAAAAACTATCTAAAAACGTTCGCAAAACTCTGACTTTACTCAAAACCCTCGCTTATGGTTCGGTGGGAAACGTCTTGGTTCAAGTTTTTAAAATGTATAAAAAAAAATAAATATTACAAATTTAACAAAAAATTGTATTCAGCTAATTTTGCACGTGTTCAAATTGTCAGCGCCGGTTCATTATTGATACCGTTATCCCCGCCTTTTTGTTTTTGCTGCTGATATTTAATATTGCTTGATTTGCTATAAACAAAAACAAGTTAAGTAATTCAGTCGCGTTTACTTGATTCGGCGTCAAATTTGCTGTGTCGTTAAAATTAAAATGACTGTTTTTATATTTTTATAAAAATGAGGAAGATAAATAAAAAGGCTGAAGATAAAGTTGTTCCAACTACTGAAAACGGTCGTTTATCAAGAGAAATAGCACAAAGCTTACAAATTTCCCACCAAACGGTTCTTAATGTCCAGAAACGACGGAATATAAAGGCTGCAAAGGCTACATAAATACGGCCCAATCTACTTTCGGAGAGAGATGCTCGATCCATGGAGCGCTTATTAACTCCACAAGTAGCTAAGACGACACCAAAAGAAGCTGCACAAAAGATTGAAAAGCCGGTCAGTGAGTAGACAGCACGCAGAGCGTTAAATAATATCGGATCGGATTGGATTGGAGGTTGAATTTCTGCAAATAGTACAAACACTGAAGTGTCGATGATTGGAAGCAATCGATGATATGGTCTGATGAGACCCCTATTAACCGGTATCAGTCGGATGGGAAAAACATTACTGGCACCGACCCCATGAAAAGTTGCAGAAGCATTAACCCACCCGGCACAAAGTCCGATTTCGATATCGAAAACTGTAAATTTCTCGAAGAATTGGCGAATAAAACTATCGTTGTCGAACTCGCAAAAGATTCGAAAACGATCCCTTTGCCGTTTTTAACGGACAGTTCGAAAATCAGAGATCGTTTTTGTATCGAAACAAGGCGTTTACGATTTGTGAGCGAAAATTTTTTCGTACATTTTACGAAAGAAATTATCATATTTTCACTCTTTTGCGATTTGAATACGATTTGATTGGAAAACGAATGTTTGTTTATAAATCAAAAATGAAGTCATTTAAGATTTCGTAAACGATAAATTTTATGTATAATTATCCAAGGAAATTATCGTTTTTTAACTCTTATTCGAATCGAAAACGATGCGTTTAGCGCACGTAATATTCATTCGAAAACGTTTATAAAACAAAAAAAAAAGCCACTTTCGATATCGTCAACGATTAAATTTTTTAAAATTTGTTTTGTAGAAGTCTTCAACGCTTAATGAAAATTGTTGCCTATGTGCACCTGAAATGATACAAACTTAGTGAACTTAATTTCTGATTAAGCGCAAAACTTGGGGCAATTTTCACGACGATTAGTTAACTACTGACCGAAAATTAAAGCCAATCAAAACACTAAATATTCTCAAGAGGCAAAACAAGTTTAAATGACGCCACTTAGACTAAAAAAATCGAACTGAATGGAAGTGCTTATTTTTTCCAATTTCCTTCATCTTCATCCAAATCGGTGTTGCAATGTTAGCATGTGAAGTACGATCGCTTTATCATGTAGGCACACTTCAAGTGAACAGGCCGGCCACATTTGTTGCACTCGATTGAGTTTTTGGGGGGTGCAGTTCTTCAGACAAAAACAGCAAACAAATGGTGCAAAAATCAATATCCTCATCAGATGGTATTATCCTTCTTTTACTTGGAGACGCTTGGATGATGCTGGTTGTGACTTCTTAGGTGCTGCTGCTTCTGGCGGTTTTGACTACTCTGCTGTTTTTTCTGCTTAAGATTATCCATTTTGTCTGGAGAAGTCAGCTCGCAAATCTTCATTGGCCTTCGGCCACGTTTCAATAGTTTCTTTGAAGTAGCTGCTTGTAATAGCCGCAATTTTATTCAGAAGTGATGACATACTGGTGCTTTCTGACGATATTTGACAGTTCTACCTCTAGTAACGGATGGTTTATAACTCAGACACCACAGTAGTTCACAACCCAGCCAAGACACTATTTGGAAAACATTAAAAACAACGAAACTTCCATGTCTATACACTTCGGTAAAACTACAAAAACTGAGTCAAGTCAAAAGACAAACTTGATAGTTGAAAGTTTGGCGATATGTCAATTAGGGGGAAAAAATAAGTAATGGTTTACTACCCTGCTTGGTTCACAACCCAGCCCTTTCCCTTAATTTAATGAAATCTGGGACTCTATTCTCTAAAAGTGAGTTTAAAAGAGTATACTTTACCTGACTTAACTCACCGACTGAAAACCATTGAGTGTTTTTGACAATCCGTGTACACTTTAAAACCCACAGTTACAGAATAGGGCCCCTGTTGTTAATTTTATTTTTAATACAAAATTTCTCAAACTAGTAACACATTTCGTCAATTTTAAAATATTTTGCTTAATCCGTTTCCATCAAATATAACCTTGCTTGTGTAAATTGCAATCGAATACTTAAAAATTAGCTAAATTTTTTTTCGGGGATTTTTCGGTGATTTTTCGGGAATTTTCGGGAATTGATATGAATCATCGAAATCGTTCCAGCCGTTCTTGAGTTATAAAAGTAGTAACTAACGCCACTTTGTTTCATATATATAGATTATATTGTTTCTCGTTTCGTGCTTGGCGTTGGTTAGCGATTTCGATATACATAATTAGGCGGTTATATCAATTTGGCAATATAACGTTTTCTATATTTTTCAATACCATTTGTAAGAACGTGATGATGAACGGCTGAAATTTCGGAGTTAACACCCTCTCCCCACTACCCTTTAACTAAAAATTCCCCCACCGTTTAAGATTAAAAGTTCAACGTTTTCATTTAAGATAGTGAAATTGATATATCGATGACACTTTTAAAACAATATAATAAAATATTAGTGGTCGAGCAATAAAGAGATTCTATTGTTTAATATTTCAAAAAAGCTAATATTAATTATTGTTACTTTTCTTTTTAATAATATGCACATTGTACAGTTATATGAATTTGAAGTTTTCCGAGAAGAAATATAACCAGCCGAACAGCGGCTGAGCATCGGTTAAATAAGGGCCACATGGCAAAATAGGGGTCGAATATGGTTACAAAATTATAAAAAAGAGAACTCGCCCGAACAGCGACCAAACGCGGGTCGAACATTGGCCGTTTTCAACAATATTCTATCATTAATTTTGGCTTTAAGCTTATGTGCAAAAAAAAAAATATGTGCACTAGGCCGGGTCGATTTGTGGGGAGTCAAAAAAAATCGCCCATTGCTCAGTGAAAATCGTATTCTAGGGATTAAAATAAGAAACTTTGCCCGAAGAACTATACCTCTAAAACGAATTCTAATGCCCCAACTTTTGACTTTTGTCCCGTAGGGTCAATTTTTAAAAAATCCCTCTTTGACCCATTCAGAGTGCCGCGACCCCCACTAACTTTGGAGGGCCGATCCACCCATGCCAGTGGCACACCCCTTGGAACCCCCTGGAGTTCCCCATACAAACATTTAAAAAATCACCATTTTGGCACTTTACATGAAAGGGGGTGAGCCACTGGCATGGGTGGATCGGCCCTCCAAACTTAGTGGGGGTCGGTCATATATTTGGACTCGATTGGGGCACTCTAAATGGGTCAAAGAGGAATTTTTCAAAATTTGACCCACGGGACATAAGTCAAAAGTCGTTTTAGAGGTATAGTTTCTCGGGCAAAGTTTCTTATTTTGATCCCTAGAATACGATTTTCACTGAGCAATGGGCGATTTTTAAATCGACCCGCCCTAATGTACACATAAAAACAACACCAGCAGCACCTGATGTCCTGCAACACATCAAAACCAATCACATTCGTTGTTCATCAAAATTGCCTAGGGTTTTGTACAAAAACATATGCAGGCGCAAATTACAAAAAATTTTCACTGTTCATTGCTGACGCTGATGATACCGATAGGTGCCTTCGCTCTCAACAGATTTTTTTTTGCGCATTTACATATTTTGTTATTTTTATGTAAATTCTTTATTTATTTTAATTATTATTTGTTTTCAAATTTGAATTTTTTGGCAATTACCATTCGTTGTGTTTCGTTCTTTCAATTCATTGCTCGGCATGCTTTTCTTGTGAACAAAAAGCATTCATGCTTATTTTTATGGCAGCATAAAAATCTTTCTGCGAGCGCTAAAATACCCAGCAATGCTTTAAGATTAAAGAAAAATAAAGTCTTAAACTTTAAGTCTCGTATGTACTCGTATAAAAGCTGCAATTTTAAAGCGAACTTTTTCACGCCTCGTTTTGTGATTTGCTTGAAGTATATCTTAAATATTACACTTTTTCCGAAACCGTTTTCTTAGAATTGATATTGCTTTTTTGTCTATTACAAAAACAAACAAACATATAATATTAAAAATATTTTTTTACCCCGTGAGTTTCTAACTCATACCTCTTCGATTGATAGTTCTACACGCTACCCACAAATCCAAAACCCTTTGTTACGCAAAGTGGTTCATTCAATACTAAGTATTATGCAGGTCACAATAATCTTTTAAAAGGCTTGTGCATTGGCTGTCCTACATATCCTACATATTTTGCAACTATCCAAAAACAAAAATAGCAAAAAATAACATTTTTTGCTTTTACATACTACACGTTGTCATCAGCAACGTTAAGTAGATGCTTTTTTGTTAATGTGAATTCGTTTGTGATATTGTTGGAACATGTTGTTTTTGTTTTTCCATACCGTGAAGGAAAAATTAATAATTGGCCACAAGTGCGTTGATAAACGCTTTTTCTAAGTGACAGAAAAAAATATGGCATCAATTAATATGGAACTAATTATCGCAGGCATGACATCGGCCAGGTATCTAAAATGCAGAATATGTCAATATTTTTAAGTAGATTTCAATTACAACATTTTTCTGCTGATATTTAGAAATTGTATAAGTATATTCTGCAGATGATACGTTCAAATGAACAACATATTTTGAGGATTTCGATTTATATTTTACAGGAGAATACGACCGAAAAAACAAAATCGATAGCATAATCAAATTCTTAGGTCACTTTTACGTTATACAAGAGCAAAAGCGATTCCATTGAACTCGGTGAAAATTATCACAATATACTAATTGTTTTAGGTGAAGATTTTAATTGCGATTTAGGACATAAGTCAGGACAGGACAGGCACTTAAACAATTCCTTTTTGATAAATTTAATTTACAAATGAAAAGCGATCCAAATATTTGAACAACAATTGTGATTAGAAACAACTATTGATGCAGTATTTGCTAGATATATTGATGACATTATATCTATAATATAGTTTGGCATTTCAGTTATCATAAACCCACAATACCATTTAAAAAATTTCTGGTATTGTGGGTATTTCTGTGGTATTTCTAATTTTAAAATTTTCTGGTGTGAATATATAAGTGTTTTTTTTTTTAAATTAACTCAATGTTATTTGAAATTTTAATTTAAAAATTATTTTATTAAAAACACCATTAAATTCTCAAATCTATGAAAAGGCAAAAAATCTGCTCTTTCGTGTGTTCAACGACGCACCTCTTTTTTTTTACATTCAAAGCAGACTTGCATACAAACCAGATTTAAATATTGGAAATAGCAGCATAGCTGTTCGACCCTTGTTTGGACGAGACTACTTTGAAAGGACCACTGTTTGGTCCTTGTTCGACCGTTGTTAAATCGCTTTTAAAAGTCGGCCTCAGTTAAAAATGTTTTTACTAGACATTTTTCGCTCAAAATATGTTTAAGAAAATTTAAATGAGAATATTTTAATCGTAAGTGCAATTGTAAGTATCCGCATTCCTAATTTGGTATGTAACCGAGTTCTACATTCTTTAACTATCCGCAATTTATTGACATTGAATTCCATAATCGCCGTAATCGGCCGTTGTTCGACCGTTGTTCAGCCTCTGTTAGGCCTTATTTAAAAATATAATTTTTACTTGAATTTTCTAGCTCAAAATATGTTTAGAAAAATTTAAACGAGAATCGTATGTGCAATCGTAAGTATGCGCATTGATGATTTGGGATGTAACCGGGATCTACATTCTCTAAATATGCGCAATTCATTGACACAGAATTCCGTAATCGCATTCTTTTTTATACTGCTTTTAGACCACCATTCGGTTGCTGTGCGGCCGTTGTTCGACCGTTGTTCAGCCTCTGTTCGGCCTAAGTTACAAACATAATTTTTACTTGGATTTTCTAGCTCAATATATGTTTAGAAAATTTAAACGAGAATATTTTAATCGTATGTGCAATCATAAGTATTCGCATTGATGATTTGGGATGTAACCAAGATCTACCATCTCTGACTATGTGCAATTTATTGACACTGAATTCCGTAATAGCATTCTTTTAGTACTGCTTTTAGGTCACCGTTCGGTCGCTGTACGGCCGTTGTTCGAGCGTTATTCAGCCTCTGTTCGGCCTTAGTTAAAAATATAGTTTTTTCTTCAATTTTCTAGCTCAAAATATGTTAAAAAAATTCGAACGAGAATCTTTTAATCGTGTGTGTAATCGTAAGTATCCGCATTGATAATTTGGGATGTAACCGAGATCTACATTCTCTAACTATGCGCAATTTATTGACACTGAATTCCGTAATCGCATTCTTTTTTTGTACTGCTTTTAGGCCACCATTCAGTTGCTGTACGGCCGTTGTTCGTCCGTTGTTCAGCCGCTGTTCGGCCTTAGTTAAAAAATATAGTTTTTACTTAAATTTTCTAGCTCAAAATATGTTTAAAAAATTTAAACGAGAATATTTTAATCGTGTGTGCAGTTGTAAGTATCCGCATTGATGATTTGGGATGTAACCGAGATCTTCATTCTCTGACAATCCGCAATTCATTGACGATGAAATCCGTGACCGCATTCTTTTTTTTACTGCTTTTAGGCCACCGTTCGGTCGCTGTACGGCCGTTGCTAGAGCGTTGTTCAGCCTCTGTTCGGCTTTAGTTAAAAATATAATTTTTACTTGGATTTTCTAGCTCAAAATATGTTTAAAAAATTTATACGAGAATCTTTTAATCGTATGCGCAATCGTAAGTATTCGCAATGATAACTTAGGATGTAACAGAGATCTACATTCTCAGACTATCTGCAATACATTGGTATTCAAATCCGTATTTGCATTCTCATTTCGGTCCATGTTCGGGCTATATTCGGCCACTGTTCGACCATTGTTCAGTCTCTGTTTGAGCTTAGTTAAAGATTTTTTATGTTTACTCGGGGTTTCAAGCCGAAAATATATTAAAAAAAATTTGAGCGAGGAGAACGAGGCAATATTTAGGCAATTCAAATATTGATAAATAACTGTTGCTGTTTAAACAAAAAAGATATATGCAGTTATCTTCATTATTACTAACAGTTATTCCTTCTCTAATTACGACCTACTAAAATTCTTATCGTTTACCTAGAAATATTGTTTAAAAGTAAATTTTTTTTTCTAATATCTGTACATTAAAATACAACTTCTGTGCAAAAAAATTTCGCAAAATTTGAAAAAAAGTTATATGAGTTTCATTTATTAAACACAAGATATAAACACAAAAAAGAGCATTTTGAACGATAAAGTTAAAAAAGCGACCACTATCGTTCGCAATGTGTGTGATAACGAAACGTTACGTTACTTTACGTAAAACTTAAAAAAAAGTATTTCTTATAAAAGTTTTCACTTTAACAATAAAATCATTATAAAACTTTAGCTGTGTTCTGTTTTAAAAACAAAATCTTGTTCGTAATGTGTTTTAAGTAACCGAGGTCGGAATTGGGTCAATAAGTCGAGGTTGGAATTCGGTCGAAATTAGGCTCATTAGTGGTCGGAATAAGAAAATCTTTAGCAATTTTAAGATTATCAATTACCTTGTAAATAAATTACCTTTAAACATATTAATAGAAAAATAGTTTTTATTTTAACTATTTTTTATGTTCTTAACATTATCATTAACATTTACATTTTTTATGAAAATCTGTTTAATTAATGCGTCCTCTTTTTTGTAAGGGACAGAACGTATTTTTCTATATATAAATTTCATTATAATGTAGAATATTTTGCTCAACCTTGGATAAAAATTTTATTCGACCAAATTAGTTAAGGAAAATGGCTTTACTGTCTCGTAAATTCATAAAAATGTCCACCTGTCAAAAAGCTAGCATTATAATAAATCTTTTAAGCGTCAGTTCAATAAATGCTATTGCTGCCGAAAAAACAAAATAAAAACACTTTTCTTTAACCCAAATTGTGTTGAAAATAAACACCATTTTGGACGCATATCCGGACAACAAACACTTTATCCGCTCAACAAGCAACACTTTTTCCCCTTTTGATAAATTGCGCTGCACTGTTTTTGAAGCTGGCGAAAGAAAATATTACATTAAGTATATACGTATATGCTGCTGTTGGTGTTCAGGGTAAAATATTTTGCGAACAATTTGCATGTTGCCAATCTTTAACACAAAAAAAAAATATAAATAAAAAAGTTAAAAATTCAGAATCTTTAAACATTTACCAACATAAATTGTGCTCAACGTTTTGCTACTGACTGGCAATGAATTGAGGCAAGTTGTGGGTGGATTTATGGTTGCCACAAACCACACCAACACGAATAAAAACACAACCAAACCGCTAGCTACAGCTACTTAACCATCAAGTGTTGCCAAGCGTAAATTATTTTGATTTCAGCTCCAAAAAAAAAGTGTGGTTTGCTTCAGTTGCTGCTGGTATTGTCGTTGTAATTGTGGTTGTTGCTGTTGCCATTGTTATAATTACTTACTTACTTAGGTTTTGTCATTTTAAGGTTTCTTTAATTGCCACTCAGAAAAGGCTTTCGCAGAAATTGCCTCAAAATTTATTGAGCAATTAAGAAAGGTTAAATAATAATTAATAAAAATAGAATTATTTAAATGTTTGGGTTGCAAACAGTTGGGGCAAACATTTGCCACGTCCGTTTGTTCGTCTGTTTGTCTGTGATCACGATAACAGCCGCAATTTAGAGCTATCTTAACGAAATCCAATATTTAAGCTATTTATTTAAAAATACAGATCAATTTCAAAAAGTAATCAAATCAGATAAAAACCACGTCTACCTCCCATGCAAAGTAATATCATAACGGTAAAATTTCCTTAAAGTCCGCAAAAATTATTATAATTACTTTAAATTTTGCATATAAGCTGAACCTTTAGTATGCATTTTGAGTATGCAATTTGTAAAAATCGAATGAAAACTACGTCTACCTCCCATATTAAAAGACTTTATGAAAACTGTAAGATATACTTAAATTCCACTAAATTGAGTACAATGCACATTGGGCCAGGAACTTTAATAAGTGGCCAAAAATCAGATATGTTATATTACAAATGATTTTTACGATAGATAACGGGACACATTATGGCACCCTGAAATATTATTAATATAAAATCAAAAATTACAATTTGGGACAGATTTTAAGTCAAAAATGGCAATTTTTTTTATGTACATCTAAAATTTGAAATCATCGACAGTACAATTATTTCTTAAAAATTTTAAAAATTTTTAGCACTTTATTAAAGACATTTAGGGTATTCACAAGGTGTGCTATCATGTCATATTGTCTTAAAATTTTACAACTAAAATTTACAAGATAAATAAATGCAAATTAGAAACAGCTGTTTCATTACGACTCTTCAACAAACATAGCTTTCAGAGTTGTTAGTACATATATTAGTACTTTTTTTATATGGAAGGCAACAATAAAATGTTTAAACTAGTGTAAAATCTTAGGACAATATGGCATTACCTTGTAAATACCCTAATTGAATATAATATTAAAAAAAATATGTCTGCATATATTCTTTTTTTTAATCCTTTTTTCCTAAAGCTAAATACACAAAAATGGGGTTTAAAAAAATTGCCGTGCCTAAATAAAATTCCCAGAGATTTCGCTGGCAATTAAAATAATGTACATGCTTTTACTTTCTTTAAAATGTTTACTTGAAGAGGGATATGACACTTTTGCACGGTTCTAAAAACTTTCGAGAAATTTATAAAAAACTAATGTCGTGCAGTACTCTCAAATCGAAAAAAGACGACCTTAATCAAAAAATAGATAGTAGACAGTCGCAGTAAACTACTGCAAAGGCAAACTCTAAGCAAACTAGATCAAAAGTTTAAAATGCAATTAAATTGCAATAATTGAGTTTTGAGTGTTGCAAAAATTGAGAAGTTATGTTCAAAGTGTTGCGTTAAGCCAGATCGTGTTGTATTTCCAACATTTATTCTGTGTACTATTGAATCGAAATAGTTAAGTTTTCAAAAAGAGATATTCTAAATGCAATGAATTTGCATCACGATTAAAAAAAATATAAAACAAATATTTAAAGAAAAAGTATTAAAAAAATAGTAAAAGCAAAGAATTTAAAAAAATTTTAAAAATGAAAAATAAAAAAATATTTAAATAATTAAAAAAAAAATATAAAAAATAAAATATATATAAAGCAAAAAATCAAAAAAAAAATATAAAAAACAAAAAAGCGTAAAATATTATAAATAAAAAAAAAGGAAAAACAACAAGTGGCTCTCCCTGCAACCTTCCCGTGATGACCCTGGAAACCATATATTGGGGGTTGGAATTAATTTTAAAGGTTTTTTTTCGGTTTTTGAGCATTTATTTAGAAACAACGGTACAATGTATATTATTCAAAGTATTGTCCATCATTAGCTACAACATTTTCCCATCTTTCTGGCAGCATATGGATTCCGCGCCGGAAGAACGATTCGTCTTTTGAGGCAATCCACGAATCGACCCATTTTTTGGTATCCTCGTAAGAAGTGAAGCGCTGCTCAGCCAAGCCATGCGTCATCGATCTGAATAGGTGGTAGTCGGAAGGGGCTATGTCTGGGCTATAAGGCGGGTGGGGTAGCACATCCCAATTCAGCGCCTCCAACGTTTCCTTGACGGTTCTTGCAACATGTGGCCGTGCGTTGTCATGTTGAAAAACCACTTTGTCGTGTCTTTTGGCATATTCCGGCCGTTTAACCTTTAATGCTCGGCTCAATTGCATCAATTGTTGTTGGTAGCGTTCCCCAGTGATGGTTTCGTTAGGTTTTAGCAGCTCATAGTACACGACACCCTTCTGATCCCACCAAATACACAGCATAAGCTTGGCGCCATGAATATTCGGCTTGGCCCTCGATGTTGATGCATGGCCGGGTGGTCCCCACGATTTTTTTCGCTTAGGATTATCGTAATGGATCCACTTTTCATCGCCAGTGACAATACGATGCAAAAAACTCTTCCTTTTATGCCGTTGAAGCAGTTGTTCGCACATGCAAAATCGGCGTTCAACGGCTCTCGGCTTCAACTGGAACGGCACCCAATTTCCTTGCTTTTGAATCATTCCCATGGCCTTCAAGCGTTTGCCGACCGTTGATAAGTCGACTTCCAATGATTCTGACAATTCTTGAAGGGTTTGACACGGGTCTTCATCGAGCAAAGCCTCCTATTCCTCATCTTCAAATTTTTTCGGCTGGCCCGGACGCTCTTTGTCTTCCGTATCAAAATAACCACTTTTAAACCGACGGAACCAGTACTCACAAGTAGAAATCGATGGAGTATAGTCCCCGTAAGCCTCAGTAAGCGTGCGTTGTGCTTCAACAGCTTTTTTCTTCAAATGGAAGCACAAAAGTAAACCTTTCCGCAAATTGCGTTTTGTTGGAACGAAAGTCGACATGTTCACAGAGAAAAAAATATATGTTGTTTACACTTCAGTGGAATGACACATACTAAAAAATGAAGCTTAGACAATGTGCTTTGAAATGAATATAGTCACAGGTGTGCCCGATGCGATCTATTGATAGTTACGCCATCTCTTAGAAAACCTTTAAAACTAATTCCAACCCCCAATATATATATCATTTATGTAAGTTAATTGCGGGTTTTTTGTTTATCGATTTTATAACATACACTGAAAAAATAGTACCACGTAAAATCTTTAAGATTTCTTATTTCTTAAAATTTATTAAGATGAAGGGGTATAAAAGACGCAGAAAGAAAGGCATTTTTTAAGAAGAAAACTCCTTAAGTTTTCATCAAAAGTCTTCTTAAATTTATTTAAAAAGATTTCATCTTAATTTCTCATAAAATAAATTTTTTCGAGACTTTAACGTGTTTTTTAGGCATTTCTTCTTAATAAAATTTAAGAAGATATCTTATAATGCCATATAAAAATCGTCTTAGATTTATATAAAAAGATTTATTTTTAGTTTCTTAGAAAATTCTTTTTTTCGAGACTTTTACGAGTTTATTAGTGATTTCTTTTTAATAAAATATTAGAAGATAACCTATAGAGCCACATAAAATCTATAAGATTTCTTCTTAAAATGTATTCAGATTAAAAGGTATGAAAGAAGCAGGAAGATAGGTATTATTTTAAAAAGAAAACTTCCTAAATTTTCATCAAAAGCCTTCTTAAATTTATTTAAAAAGATTTCTTCTTAATTTCTTATAAAATGCATTTTTTCGAGACTTTTACGTGTATATTAGGCATTTCTTCTTAATAAAATTAAAGAAGATAATCTAATAGTTTACATTACGTTCCTTTATAATGATTCTTGACCTATTAGGTTTCCTTTTTGAGAGAATTACCTGATTACAGGTTCCAAACGTGCTATTTTCTAAGGCCTTGTATATTTATTTTTAGTTCACACATCACACGTCAGATTCGGTAAAAGCGTCCCCTTATTCTCTCTCTCATATCGCCTCTTTTTTAACACCTCGGAATCAATAATAACCAAACTAAAGTTTTAATTTAATAGTGCCACGCCCCTTTGCTGAATCCCGTTTTTTCTAACATGCTCGGAAGCAATCCTACCCATTCCTATACCCAATTTCAATAAGCTGGTGGCAATATTAGACGAGATACAGTATTTTATTGATAGTGCCACACCCCTTTTTTAATCCCGCCCATTTTTACCATCGTGCTCGAAGATGCATTAAAATTAAAAATTAAAAATTAAAAATTAAAAATTAAAAATTAAAAATTAAAAATTAAAAATTAAAAATTAAAAATTAAAAATTAAAAATTAAAAATTAAAAATTAAAAATTAAAAATTAAAAATTAAAAATTAAAAATTAAAAATTAAAAATTAAAAATTAAAAATTAAAAATTAAAAATTAAAAATTAAAAATTAAAAATTAAAAATTAAAAATTAAAAATTAAAAATTAAAAATAAAAAATTAAAAATTAAAAATTAAAAATTAAAAATTAAAAATTAAAAATTAAAAATTAAAAATTAAAAATTAAAAATTAAAAATTAAAAATTAAAAATGAAAAATTAAAAATTAAAAATTAAAAATTAAAAATTAAAAATTAAAAATTAAAAATTAAAAATTAAAAATTAAAAATTAAAAATTAAAAATTAAAAATTAAAAATTAAAAATTAAAAATTAAAAATTAAAAATTAAAAATTAAAAATTAAAAATTAAAAATTAAAAATTAAAAATTAAAAATTAAAAATTAAAAATTAAAAATTAAAAATTAAAAATTAAAAATTAAAAATTAAAAATTAAAAATTAAAAATTAAAAATTAAAAATTAAAAATTAAAAATTAAAAATTAAAAATTAAAAATTAAAAATTAAAAATTAAAAATTAAAAATTAAAAATTAAAAATAAAAAATAAAAAATTAAAAATTAAAAATTAAATATTAAAAATTAAAAATTAAAAATTAAAAATTAAAAATTAAAAATTAAAAACTAAAAATTAAAAATTAAAAAATAAAAACATCAGTTTTGCTCTAGCTATGCACGTATATATACAAAAAAAATTTTAAGAATTCCTAAAGAAAAAATTCAGAAAATTGAAGATGTGATAGGGTAAAGTGCATCCCTATCGTCCCCTGTTTTTAATAAATTTTCAAGCCGGATCCGAAAATCGCCCAGGCAACAACCCTTTTTTTACCTCCATACAAATCGACCCAGCCTAATGTGTATGACATGACTCCCACTTTTGACATTCTGCTCGATAACAACATTAATAAATTTTTTTTTTCTTAATAAACTTTTCCAGTGTGATCTTATAAAAGTTCTTAGATAGGGACATTACAAATTGTTGGCTATTTTGCTGGGTATGTGATAAATATGAGAAGTGGGCGTAGAGGTGGTTTATCCCTGGTTTGATCGCAACCAATTTACGTATAGTGCATAGTAGCGTTTTTAAATCTCAGTCCGATTAAATGAAATTAAATACTTCACTCTGTAGCTACGTGAAACGCATAGCACTTGATGGCTTTAATGCAATTAAAACTTAATACACGTAAGTCCATCGTTTTGATGCTTGAGACTTTAAATGCACATTTCAAGATCCTTAAACTTCGCTGATATTGTATTAAGCAACATGCTTGATGCTGTGAAACCGGACACGGAAATGTGCATGTATGCACGCACGAACACCAGCAGCTTGAGTGCATAGAAATATTAACCAAGCGCAATGAGTGTGAATCGTACAACACACAATCACTCAAACGCATACTCAGCACACAAACTCTAACACAAACACATACTCAGCACACAAACTCTAACACAAACACTTACTCAAGGGCAGGCTAACCATATTAAATGCAGCAACGCGCTTTGTTCAAATCTAAACATGCTAGAGTGTTTGGTGTGAAACTTTTGCACCTGCAGCTGCAGCTAGGTGCAACTAGCTTCTTACATTTCATGTACCTTGTTTAGCCCTTTTTCCCCATCTGGACGACTACGACGTCGATTAAAACATGAAACACATTTAAGCTCTATTTAATGCCCGCTCGTCTTTTTGTTGCCTTAATGTTATGTTGACATTTTAGCTTTAGAGATTAGAGCTTGTGTTTGGCTATGGAATTATTTATCTTTACTTTCCTTATCCTGCACACCCTTGTTTTCGTTGTCGGTTTTACAAACAGGAACATCAAAGAGACTGTAAAACATTTCTTAGTTTCTATGACAGCGCTTTAATTATCAGCCTGTTGAAAATGTATAACCTTCGTTGAAATTATCTAGAAAGGTATATTTTTTCGTAGTATTTCTTTTTGTTTGTTTTTTTTTTGCAAGCTACTACAGAAGAGTGGTAAAATTTTCTTTCATTTCAAAGCATAAAAATTAACGGTTGGTATTTTTTTTCATAGAAAAACGTACTTTCATCATGTGGCTGATGAGCATAATATTTGTCATTAGCCTAAAGCACTTTCGGAGACATAAAAATAGCTTTAAAAGAGTTTCAACAATTCTTGTTTACCGTCAGTTAAAAAATGTATTTAATTTACTTTCAGGTTATTAAAAAAATGCATATAATAATCATAACTTAATGTAAAATTGTTCAATTAAGCTATAATAATTTTTATGCGAATAAAATATTACTCATACGCCCCGTTAAACTGTATGAAACTTGTTGCGGATTTTAGCGCACTAGTAGTAAAAAGAACATTATTTGTAGCTTCATAAAAAATTTTATTTCCGGTAGTAAAAATTCATATCGTCATATCCTTTATATCAAAAATTGTTGCTGTATTAAGAGCATTTGGCCTGTATTAAGAGTTTGGCAATGAGTTTGGTAACATCTTATTTTCTAAAGCTATTCGCAAACGCTTGCAATTTTATGTATGGCTCATTTTGTGCAAGACTGTCACAACTCAACATTTAAAATTTAACATGCAGAAATTTAGCACGAAAAATGTCATTTCTGAGAATCGAAAAAAAAACAAACGAATTTGAAAGAACTTTGACCGATATTGAATTGGAAAAACATGCTGTGTCAAATGAGAAGTAGTTGGTAGCAAAATGCTTTCAACACGTTTTCACCAAATGAATTATGAAAAACGGTGTGCATTCTAGCTCCAAAAAAATTGTAAGCTTTTGACTGTAAATTTTTTTTTATAAATGTACTAGCCAAAATACCCGGTGTTACTCGAGAGTCATTTATATACACATTTTAATATACACTTCTCATTTAATTTTTTTTTTTAATTTTGGAATTTTTAAAAAAATGTTGAATTTTAGGTATAAAAATATTAAAAAATTTACCGTGCTTTTTTAACGAAGGAATAATTATATTACTGTTTTTTCACAAACAAAAATTTTTTTAGTTTTAAACTGAATTTATTGATTACTGGTAAAAATTTTACTTGCACTTCGCATAAGGAAATCCAATTTGTAAAAAAAAAGTAAATGAACACCAAATTTCATAAATTTTCTTGTAGTTTTTCCAGTTGGAAAATAGCAATTGGTTTGTGTCTAAAATAAAAAATTGAATAAACTGAGTCTGATGGTTGATGCAATTTCTTAAATCTTCAGAATTAATTTTTTATGCGAAAAATTGTACAGTCGTTTCTTAATGCAAATTAGCAAACAGGTGTAAGTTAAGAAAGCAGTCGCTTTTTAATTTCCTATTACAGTACATACAGCAATCTTTTACAATATTATCGACGTAAAAAGTTGATCGACATAAATCCAGCTGATAAACTCCAAGAACAGCGCCGGAAGAGCCATTAGGTTTTTAAACTAACAGTTACCGACTTTTCTAAATTATTTTAACAGGGTTGGTAATGCAGTGCTTACTTCTAATTTAGAACATTTTCGAGCATACTTTTCACGACTAAAGCTTGGTATGCTGTAGGAACGAAAATTTTTAGGCATTCAATTCTACACGCGAAGTTTTAGTGTAGATTCTACACTAACACATACTTACCATAACGTGTTTGTTGAATGTGTTAGTTGAACATTATTGTTGAATGTCAAATTTCCACGTCAATTTAATGTACCGATATATAAAAGACAGCGAAGTTTAGACATTTTAACTGTCCAATCATGTTTGTAAACTTGGCTGCATTGAAAAAAAATTTCGGTTCAACAGCGTACTAACCGACGAAAAAAAAAAATGTCGCTTCCTTCTCGCTGTTAAAAACGCAATGCATTTATTACGGAATGCATGTCTTTATTTTCGCTTCTACAGCATACTAAGCTTTAAGCAGAACAATAATGAACAGAACAGTGGGAAAAATATAGACGTACTAATATAAGGAAGATATTAAGGATAGAAAAAAGATTTTTAGCCATAACCTTTGATTGGAAAAAGATATTGGGGTAATTTTTTTACATACATTATTTTTGAGACTTGAATTTTTGTAAAAAATATAAAAACATTTTGGAAAAAATAAATTTTGCAAAAAAAATCAAATTGATGACAAAAACAGTAAAATAATTTTTGCGCTTAGCTGGAAAAATTTTTTCAAAGTAATGCTTTGTCATATGAAAGGTAGCCAAATGTGCAATTTTTAATAAATTTCATTTTTACAACAACAACAATTTTTCAGTCATTTTTTGAGTAAAAAGTCAATATTTTTGACCTTTTTTGATATATCGGTCAACGGTTTTGAACGGTACAGTTCAATCCATTTTTGTTAAGTGGAAAAATTTTTGAGGAAAAATTTGAGGAAAATTTTTGAGGAAAAAAAATTTGAATGAAATATATTAATGGACAGAGGAGATATTTGCATCGAAAGACCAAACTTTGTTTTTCATGTCGTTTTTTTCTCATTCTTAGGTAATGATGTTTTATGAAAAAGTCGTACTGAAAATTTCTCCAATTTTTAATATATGTGAGTGTTTTTGATGCCAAAATAACAAAAAAATTTTCAAATTAAATACAAAATAATCTCCGTAGAAAAAAAAATTTATAATAAAAAAGTTACCGTTAGTTGAAAAATTTCAGAGTGGGCGTGGCAAAAACTAAGTATGTAACATTTTAAGTTGGAATGCACTTAATATGTATGCCTAGTTTGAGCAAAATCCGTTAAGCCGTTTAGATTTGTATAAAGGCCAAACAAACAAACAAACAAACAGAAAATGAGTTTTATTACTATAGATAGTCAATTGTATGAAAAATAGATTTTTAGACATAACTTTTGATTGGAAAGAGATATTGGGGTAATTTTTTCACATAAATTATTTTTGAGACTTGAATTTTTTGTAAAAAAATATAAAAACAACATTTTGGAAAAAATAAATTTCGCGAAAAAATCCCTTGTTTTTTGATGACAAAAACAGTAAAATAATTTTTGCGCTTAGCTGGAAGAATTTTAGCTAATAAATGCTATAACATATGAAAGGTGACATATGAAATTGCCAGATGTGCAATTTTTAATTGATTTCATTTTTACAACAACAACAATTTTTGAGTCATTTTTTGAGTAAAAAGTCAATATTTTGGATCTTTTTTGACATAATCATAAAACATATATACACTGACTTAACGGTACAGTTTAACCTATTTTTGTGAAGTGAGTTTATTGAACTTTTGAACTAAAAAATTTGAATGATATATGTTAATGAACAGCGAAAATATTTGCATCGAAAGACCAAACTTTGATTTTTATGTCGTTTTTTTCTCATTTTTAGGTAATGAAAATGAGTTTTATTACTATAGATTTATAATGCGATCAGTAAACCAAAATTTTGGCCTTAGTTTGGATGGTTCCATATTTATTTAATCACAAAGTTCCAATTTTGTGTAAAAAAGAATAATTTCTTCTTAAACTCATACAGTTGAAACATTCTTTTTCATTTTTAGCTTTTTATTGGTGGGAATGTCATTCTAAATAAAATCGTGTTGGATTTTCATTTTGTTACTGACATCCTGGACAAAAGTACCTAATCCTGAATATCCCAAAATATCTGTTTTCCGCAACCTTTTTGTCAGCTTTTATACAAAACCATACATAGGTTAGGTTATGTTAAGTTTAGGCGGCAGCCGTTGTAAAGGGTGTTTTTTATAGAGTGATACAACTTTAAGTTGGCATCACTGCTTTATTTGACCACCCATTTAACAGCTGATAGTTGATTTTTGTTAAGTTTGCTTTGACATTTTATTATGGATCGACTTACATCAGAGCAACGCGTGCAAATTGTGGAAATTTTTAATTAAAATAATGGTTCTGTTCGTCAAACTTATCGTGCACTTCGTCCATTTTATGACATACATAATCGTCCTTCAGAGCTGCTAATTCCAAGAACAATAGATCGTTTTCGGACCACATTTACTGTTACTGATAATGTGCATCCCGTGAGACGCCGAACAGTGCGCATTGAAGAATCTGTAGCCGCTGTGCAGGAAAGCATTGAAGATGATCCTAATCAATCAATTCGTCGCCGTTCTCAGCAACTGGTTTTGTGTCCTGGGGTTCCACTTTATGGAAGATTTTACGAAATGATCTTAGCTTAAAACCTTTCAAGATTTAACTTGTGCAGGAATTAAAGCCAAACGACCATCGTATGCGCCGCCAATTCGGCGAATGGGCTGAAGCACAAATTGATATTGATTTTGAATTTCCATTTAAAATTTTATTTTCCGATGAAGTCCATTTTTGGTTGAATGGGTACCTAAATAAACAGAATTGTCGTATTTGGAGTGAGGAGAATCCACAAGCTTTTGTCGAAACACCATTACACCCACAGAAAATTACTGTTTGATGCGCTTTATGGGCTGGAGGAGTCCCATATGTCTTCAAAAACGATGATGGTCAGAATGTTACTGTCTATGGTGAACGGTATAGGAACATGATACGAAGTTTTTTCGTACCTTAATTAGCTGGCATTAATCTTGCTGATATGTGGTTCCAACAGGACGGAGCCACATGCCACACAACGGGCGCTACAATTGATTTACTCAAGGAAACTTTTAACGAAAAAATAATTTCACGAAAAGGCCCAATTAATTGGCCCCCAAGATAGAGTGATTTAACCCCATTGGACTATTTTCTTTGGGGTTAAATATTCAAGTCAAAGTTTTGGGGTCGATAAACCACAAACAATTGAACACCTGCAAAACAACATTCGAAGAGTTATCGGCGAGATACGGCCGCAAATGCTGCGAAAAGTTTGTGAAAATTGGTGTTCCAGATTGTGCCTTGTACGCGCCAGCCGTGGCGGCCACATGGCCGAAATCATATTTAAACATTAATGTCATAAAATTTTCTATCCAATGAAGCCCGTTTCAGTGATATTAAAAATATATTACTATGTTTTATTATGATTTAAACTTGTATCACTCTATAAAAAACACCCGTTAGAAGAGTGGGAAATTTGCCTCTGACTACGATTGCTAGGTCGTCGCCGTAGGCTGCCACTACACAGCCTTCCCTCTCCAGAGACAGATATCCACTTTGTGTTTTACGTAGACCCCTGCCGTGTAGGCTTAATTCTACGGTGCTCCATCGCATGAAACCAATATTTAGCATCGGCCAACGCCCCTTTCGAATGCAAAGGATCCACCAGACAGGTTCCTCTAATTTCACAGCAACACAGCACACGAACATTAAAAGTTATTTTAAACTATGTACATTAAGGCGCTTCACGAAAAAAATTTGTTTGGCACTAATGCTCAACATAATCCTTGGCTTATATTATGATGATTCCCCAAATAATTCGACTCTAGCGTTAGCCATCTGTGAGCTGGAATGGTTTGACCGAACCTCTAAAAATCGAGTTTTTTGTAAAAATATTAGCTGGTATGGTAACTAATAATAAAAAAACCATCTGAAATATTAATTTCATTAAAATTCAAATAACTTAATTTTTTGTATGCGATTTTCGTTTTCGAGATACCGTTGCAAAGGTGTTGGCTGTTTCTGTTGCAGAATTGCTAAAATTTATTACCATTAAAACTAATATTTAAAAAAAATATATCTTGCAACAAACATATGAGTGAAATCGGGAAATCACGATTATAACTACACGGATAACGTTAAAATAGTTTAGTAAGCGAAATGTCGAATTACATCAAAATATATTGTACGAATGAAATTTTGTAGCATTTTGTATGCATTCTAAGGGAGCGGTTATGTAGGGGACTTCTGTAAAAGTCGGCGGATCACGCCCATTTTTGGCACTATGAATGAGACTTATAATTAATACTGACTTACTAAATATTATCGAAATATATGGTAATGGTTGAAAGTTCCGGCATTTTATGTAATTATGTTATATGGGAGGTATGCGTGGTCATTGACAGATTCTGTCCATTTTAAATCTCAAACACCCTATTGATATAAAAATAATATGTACCAAAGTTCATGTCTCTAACGTTATCCGTGTAGTTATAATCGTGATTTCCTGATTTCACTCAAATGTTTGTTGCAAGATATATTTTGTTTTTAAATATTAGTTTTAATGGTAATCAATTTTAGCAATTCTGCAATAGAAACAGTCAACACCTTTGCAACGGTATCTCGAAAACAAAAGTCGCATAAAAAAATCAAGTTATTTGAATTTTAGTGCATTTTTTTTAGTCCCACGGAAAAAATTTAATATTTTTAGATGCAGATTGGATGAACTTTTTTATTACTACTATTTCTGACGGTTTTTTATTTTTAGTTACCATACTAGCTAATATTTTTAAATAAAACTCGTTTTTTAGTGGTTCGGTCAAACCATTCCAGCTCACGGATGGCTAACGCTTGAGTCAAAATATTTGTTGAATCATCATAATATAAACCAAGGATTATTTTGAGCATTAGTGCCGAACAACTTTTTTGTTTTCTATGGAGCATGAGGCGCCTTAATGTACATAACCGTGACAGCTTCAGCCACTAAAATTGTACATGACTAGGTTATTTAAGGCCCTATTCTCCTTCAGCTTGCTGTTTTTGGACCCTTTTTGAAAAAATTCTCATTTGAAAACGCAACAAGATATTTGAATTTTGTTTTTTTTATTGAATTAGTAATGAATGAAAGAAAATAAAAAAATTTTTTTCGCCGCGATATAGGGGCTGTCCATAGATGATGGCACTGTCAAAGTTGGCCCTCAAAAAAAAAGGCATGGTGCTGGCGGCCACGATTCCGGCCCTCAGGAGCGTCTGAAAAAAAAAACAAATATAGGGTTATGATCAGCATAGATGTAACTCTGGCCCGTAGTAAAATAAAAATTTTGCGATTTTTTTTTGACAAAATGGCGGCCACTTGAAATTGAAAAATCGAATTTGGACCCATTTTTTTGTAGTTTAGTGTAAAAAAAAAAATTTTTATTTTACTACGGGCCAGAATGGTGACAATTCTACGTCGATTAAACTTTGTTTCATCCAAATCGGTTCAGTAGAACTGGCGGAATCGTGGCCGCCAGCTCGAAAAACGTGGTTTCGAGATAAACGCGTTCAAAGTTCAAAGCAACATAAAAACTACTCATTTTAGCGAAGACATGACCCCACAAAAATGGCCATATCTTCTAAAGTATTTCGAATTTCAAAAAACCCTTTTAGGGTTATATTCTTAAATGTCCAAGCTATAAAAAAATGCAAAAAAAAAAGTCGAAAAAAATTTTTTGCTGAAAGAGAATAGGGCCTTAAACAATAACCATGGGCATCGAGTATAAATACGAATAATTTAACCCATTTTTTTGCCACTCAACTTCGTAATCATGTTCAAAGATTTGGCAGATGAAAACTAGGAGGCGATACCATACCACTAGACCTATGGTACTGTTGCTTATGATAATAAGGTTCCCCCACCTCTTAATAGACACTACTCAGATTGTTCATGTTTCCCCGTCATCTATCCTCAAATTCCAGTTGCTTAGTTGCTTACCTTCCTAACATTAACTGCTTGAAATTATGGAGAATTCTAGCGACCTTTCTAGTCTCCAACCACAACCAGTACGAATGAAACCCCGAGAGACCACATTCCATGACAGTCAATACTCGGGAAAAAGGTTCCATCAGACAAGGCTCTTCAACATCCCGTCTACAGACCAAAAGTTCTTAGAACATTTATATTTGACTGTGACATCTAGAACTGTTCATGTCTAGGTTAAAATAACCATTGGTTTCCCGATAATTTAATACCGCAAGAGTACCATAATCCTATTTATGCAACTTCGTTAGCTAAATAAAGGATTAGTTATTGATGTTAAGTCCTGATGATGACTAACAATTTTAGTCGAAATATCGAAAAATAAATATAAAAAAACCAATTTAAATCAAGTGTTTAATTTTTACGGCCAAAGACAATCTATAGTAATAAAACTCATTTTCTGTTTGTTTGTTTGTTTGGCCTTTATACAAATCTAAACGGCTCAACGGATTTTGCTCAAACTAGGTATACATATTAAGTGCATCCCAACTTGAAATGTTACATACTTAGTTTTTGCCACGCCCCCTCTGAAATTTTTCAACTAACGGTAATTTTGTTATTATAAATTTTTTTATCGGAGATTTTTTTGTATTTAATTTTAAAATATTTTTGTTATTTTGACATCAAAAACACTCACACATCTTCAAAATTGGAGAAATTTTCGGTACAATGACTTTTTCATAAAACATCGTTACCTTAGAATGAGAAAAAAAAAACGAAAATAATGGTTTACTGATCGCATTATAAATTTATAGTAATAAAACTCATTTTCATTACCTAAGAATGAGAAAAAAACGACATGAACTATACCGTTAAGTCGGTGTGTATATTTTTTATGATTATGTCAAAAAAGGTCCAAAATATTGACTTTTTACTCAAAAAATTACTCAAAAATTGCTGTTGCTGTAAGAATGAAATCAATTAAAAATTGCACATCTGGCGGCCTTTCATATGACATAGCATTTATTAGCAAAAATTCTTCCAGCTAAGCGCCAAAATTATTTTACTGTTTTTGCCATCAAAACAACAAGGGATTTTTTTCGCGAAATTTATTTTTTCCAAAATGTTGTTTTTATATTT
This sequence comes from Dichetophora obliterata, assembly GCA_963920525.1. Lineage (NCBI taxonomy): Eukaryota > Metazoa > Arthropoda > Insecta > Diptera > Sciomyzidae > Dichetophora > Dichetophora obliterata. Next base: position 25,562,554 of record OY986436.1, read on the forward strand.
TTTTAACAAAAAAGTCAAGTCTCAAAAATAATTTATGTGAAAAATTACCCCAATATCTCTTTCCAATCAAAAGTTATGGCTAAAAATCTATTTTTCCATACGAGACTATTAACAAAACTTAGTTTTGTGTAAAATTCTCTATATAGTTTGAACGTCCCCATTTATCTCTAAGAATGCAGTTGTGTATTTAGAGAAATTACGAATATTTTGGATTATATAAAATCTTCCTTATAGTAATATACTTGGTTTTTTGCCTCCCCAACCCCCCCCCCCCCCTCCTGTAGAATTTGTTTTGTTGTGATGGCTTTATTTTTCTCACTATTGTGTCACTGTTGTCACTTAGTTCTTTATCAATGATACTTAAAATGTTGTATATATATCACAATTTTATCGAAAAGATGACTGTGAATAAGAATGCTGTAAAAGTTAATATTTTCATGTAATCAGTTTCAGCTATATGGCAATATAATAAAACATATGCGCATCTGGTCAGCACAATTATTTCATTAGTTTTGATCTGTGCGTTAAATTCTCAGATAAATAGCGCCACATTTGTAAGAACTGTGGGTTCAAACTATACACCTTGCGGTGAATAGCTGAATAATGTTTTTTCAAAAGTTTCTTCAAATTTAACCCCACACGTTTGGGATTCCAGATAGGTGGCGCTATTTTCTGCTTACAGAAGAATATCTGATGTTCTTGTGCAGCTAGCAGATACCAAACTTTTAAAAAGTAAAATAATGCAGTACTGCCAGTTTTTTCAGTCGCAGCGTCATCTAGCGTCGTCAACACTTAAAAACATAGAATTGGATCAATTTAAATGTCCAGCTCACTTGCTGAATTATTTGTTGTTTTTGCTTTGCTTGCAAATGCGATGATATGATCCTGATCTCCCATGAAAAAAACGCAGCTAATATAAATTTTAGTAGGTTCAATCATTTTTAGTACAACGAATTTTTCATAAAACATTGATAGCTAATAATGACAAAAAAACTATATGAAAATCAAAGTTTTTACTTTTAATGCCAATAATTCCGCTGTTTTTAATATATTTCATTAAAATTTCTTTTGTTAAAAAGTTCAATATATTTTTTACTATAAATCTTTGTTTAGACGTTAAAATTTCCATATCTCTAAGACGCAATGAGTTCCACCATAATTTTTATTATGTTGAAAAGTTAATTGTGCTTGCTTTAAGATTAAGTAAATATAAAAATTATTTTTAATTAAAGTTTTTTCTAAATGACCTCCATATTTATTATGTTGACTTTATATGATTTAAATACAAATTCTAAATGTTTGACCTTAAGCTCAATAAACGATTTTAAACTATCAAACAACTAGAATTTGTATTTAAAATCAAGTATGATTTGAACTATCAAACATTTAAAATTTGTTTTTAAATCATATAAAGTCAACATAATTATTTTTAATTTTTAAAATATGTTTTTCGTACCCCTTCTTTAAATTCAATTAGCTCACCGCAAAAGATGAAACCACCAACAACAAAAAATTTCCAACACTTTTTTTGATTAATTTTCGTTCAATTAGCTTTCTAACGGTAGCTTACAAATAAAATTCTACATGTTTTTCATTATTTCAGATTTTAAAAACCATTTAATAGAGAAGTGTACGTTAAAATGTTTATATAAATGACTCTCGAGTAACACCGGGTGTGTCAGCTAGTCAATTATAAAATTAATTAAGGATTCTTAAAATCCTTTTTTAGAAAACTAGGAAGCGTGCCGTAGTCTATCATTGGCACTTTACTAGGTCAAGGAGTACTATGTCTCATACATAGAACCCTAATTCTAAAACAAAGGTCTGCAGCCAACGATATATCAGGTCTCCTCGTCTTGATGGATGACTGCCCCCGTACTTCAAGTTGTATTGGATTGATCGTTCATCAAAACTATTACAATTACATACGTTTTGATAACTTAATACCACAACCATACCTTCTCCAAGTTTTGGCACCAACAACCAAAGTTCAAGGTAGAACTTTTGTTTTACAGAAATCAGTTAAATCATTCAAGAGCCGTGCTTCAAGAATAAACTCATTTCGAGATCAATTCATGGGCCGTGCTCCACGAATTCTCCACCCAATATCACACCATCACCCTTTTTCCTGTCTTTGAACAGGCAACAACCCGAAGGTACTCTGGCGGGTTTCCTCTCCAGAAACAGCAGTACGTTGTTCACTACCAGATTCCAGAAGAGTGGAGATAGCACACCGCCTTGTGGCGTACTTCTTGTCACCGATCTTAAAGCGCTATAAATATCTAGGTCTGATAAGATTACTCTGCAGTTGAGTAGCTTTTCTATAAGACCAATAATGATATTATTCACACCTAGCCTTAGCAACTCTAATCGTTTTGATTGTGGCGTGACATTATTGAATGCTCTTTCTATGTCTTAGAAAGCAACTAGAGTTAATTCATTATGCAGGAAGGATCTTTCGATGGTCCCGACCAGTGAGTAAAGAGCCGTTTCCTTGCTATATGCATGCTGTGATGCCGATAAGAGTGCAGAGTCGATATTGCTGAGAAGATACAGGTCTAATTGGCGTTCTAACGTCTTCAGAAGAAATGACGCTAGGCTTATATGCCTGAAATCCTTAGGAGTGGTGTGTCTTTCCTGATTTAGGTATCAAGACCACTCTTGCTTTATTCCAAAAGTTGAGAAAATATGTCCGGTTTATACAGCCATTCAATGAAATACGAAGCCAAGACATACTATTTCCCGCAGCCTCTTGTATTTCTACAGGGTAAACACCATCAGGCCCTGGTGATTTATAGCCAAGATTTCTTCAATTTCTTCACAGAATTGTTTTTAAGGGAATCTTTTAGCTTTCCTGGTTTCAACTTTGAAAGCTTTAAGTGCTACCTTGTAGGCTGCCCAATTAAGCTCAGCTCTCGAGCGTTTAGCCGCGTTGAAGACCCTTCTGCGTTCTGTCCTAAGCCCATCCAGAATGGAGGACCACCACTTTGGTTTTAGCTTCTTGAGGAAGCAAGTGAGCAATTCATTGCTTTAGTTAGATATTGACTAGATCCTCTAAATCAGTGGCCGATTTGGTTTTTTTAAGCAAACCTGTTGGCAAAGATTTTGCCTAAACCCTTCTCTATAATTCCCAGCCTGTTTTGCGAATGTTAGTCGAGGGTATTGTTTTAGAAGGCGTATCGTATAAGTGATACTCTATGTAACGGTGGTCGGAGATGGAGTATTCTTCTGACACCTGCCAACTACCAATTTTCTCGAATATGAAGACAGAGACTAGGGTTATGTCTCTGTAAGGTTCCGATTATAAAAGTGGATTCTTCGCCCTTATTACAAATATACAGGTAAGTACTTAATAAATAGTCAAAAAGTAACTAAACTCTTTCTTTAGTGCCCGTAAAAAAGAAAAATCCAGACATAAGTACACATTTTTTTGTAAATTTCAAGAGTTAATAGTATTGTATAAGAATACTAATGACTATCTTATATTATCTTTAGAATAATTTGGAAAAATAATGAAAAATTGTCATTAAAATGGTGACAAAAAAAAATTAAAATTAAAAAAAGGTTTCCATATAGGAAAAACGATGGGCCCAAGCCTCGGCCAGTCTTGAATGGGCATAACTCTGGAACTCCAAGAATGCATAACTCTGCCCCAAGAATAATACCCAGACATGGCTGAAGACTGCCTAAGCCTTGGAGTGATAAGAAGGGTCGAGAATAAGGGTAGAGACTTGGCAGTAATAAACCTCTGCAAATGTCACAATTTAAAAATTATGGAAAACTAAAAATCCTTTGCTAAATTGTGGAAAATGTGGTATTAAAGAACAGGAACAACTAAAGGCTGGAAATGTTTGCCGAGGTTAAGTGATAACACTAGCCTCGGTTATAACCAATTAAAATTGTCTTTCACGGTTGTTTCGCCTAATCAATAATTCAAGTATGGTTCCAATCAATTCCTCTAAATAAATATTTCCCTTTCATTTCAGGTCAAAGACCAAACCTTGTTTGTATAAAGTGCATGCCTCGGCTCTTTGATCTTTTTTAAAAAAATAATATGTTTTTAATAGAATATATGTAGCTTTTTTATAAATAAGCCCTAAAGTAAAACATTGGCAAACTTTGAGAGATGAGAAAAAAATCGGTCTCTACGATTCGAATCTATACGATAAGAATCTTTTTTGAGTATTTATTTGCTCCTTTTTAAAATAAAAAATTAAAACGTGTTTTAAAGGCTGAGTTTGTGTAAAAAATAGGTCGAATTCGTATGAAAAGTTCTTGATAAAGTTAAAGGGGTATAGATAATATATAAAAAATCGTCGGTCTCCTCAATTCTTCCAAAATTTCAATTCAATTTTTGGTGTGAAAGTGTTACAAAACGTTGAAAAAACTGAAAGTTATATAGAAATATTTGGTCTCTTTACTTTTTACAAAAACTTTTTTCATTTATATTAAAGGTTTCTGCTTTCCGTTTCTCAGATTTTATTTGTTTCTTTTCACATAAACAAAAGTTAAGACATTTTTAACAATATTATTTTTTGTGAAAAAATCCAAGGAAAATCTTATTCTAAAAACCAACAAAAACTATTTCTCTTGTCAATTTTATCAGTTTTGTTAATTGATTTGTGGCAAAAAAGACAAAGATACCAACCAAAAATATAATCGGCCAAACAGCGACCTATCAGCAGTCATACAAGGCCCGCAAAGTCAAACAAGGTCAGGCATGGTCTTAAAAAACTCATTTTTTCCGAACAATGTCCGAACACGGATCGAACATTGGTCATTTTTTTTTTACATGCAATAACAATAGAGTTCAGCTACTACAGCTTTTTCGCACTTTCTCCGCATTGGATCATCTTAAGAACCAGCCCAAATAACATCAAAACATCTCAATAAGGCCATTCACAGTTCGAATACGCTGGTCTGCCATTTGTTCGATCCGCTATTTGTACGCCAATTTACGAAAGCGCATTTTGCTTTGCTGTTGTTTTGCATACAAATGCAAATACGCAGGCACTCGTAAATAAAAGCAGCCCTTGGAGGTGTTTTTTGTACCTCGTATTTTTATGCTCTGTCTACAGCCGCATAATCACATACATCATAGAGTTGCACAGTCTTTTTATACGACAGTCACATGGCGAGGTGCTCACAATTCAAACAATAACAAATGCTATAAATACGATTTGTTAAAAGTACGCTCAAACCGTGAATAGCCCCAATGATATCGATAAGAGCGGTCCAAAACAATCCAAAGTGAGAAAAATTTACCCACCATAATATGGGTTGGGCTCAGGGACAACACAAGACATAACAACTAACCATGCGTTTACATAGATCTAATCATACATTAGTTTTCAATCTACTTTTGAGTTGACCTTTCGATAAGTTAACATCAAAAAAGCTACAGTTGTTAACAAAGGTACTCATGCGATGTAAAGGAGCAGTAGCCATATAATTTGTTCTACTAAAAGGTAAGTAAATTAAATTGTTAGCATTTCTACTGCTTCTACGGTTAGTGTTAAAATTTATAAGAGTTAGAAGTTCTGGTGAATCGAATACACCAGTTATGAGTTGGTGTAAATAGACGATATCTGCAGACTTCCTTCTCTCATTCAAAGATTGCATTTTTAAAAGTTTTAAACGATCCTCATAAGGAGGAAGGTTTAAAGTATCAGTTGCACTTAAGCCCCTTAGAGCAAACCGAACAAAACGTTTTTGGATTCTCTCTATACGTTCAACATGTACATTGTAACTTGGGGACCAAACTTGACTTGCATACTCTAAGTGAGGTCGCACAATTGCATAATACAGCGTTGTAAATGTGATCATACTATTAAATTCTTTTGCCCAGCGTTTCATAAACCCGAGCATAGAAGATGCTTTTTTACAAATGTAATCAATATGAACGTTAAACGATAGCTTAGAATCCATGCATATACCAAGATCTTTGACAGAATCTACACGATTTAAAGCCGTATCTTTTATCGTATAATCAAAAATTAAATTATTCCTTTTTCGCGAAAAGGTCATAGTTTGGCATTTATCTGGATTTAGAAACATATTGTTTTTAGAACACCAAATTTCAAAGGATTTCAAATCAGACTGGAGCAGATCTGAATTGTCTTTAGCATCTATTGTTCTGTATATTTTCATGTCATCTGCATAGATAAGTAGATGAGAGTGTTTGATGATGTGGGTTACATCATTAATGGCTAAAATAAACAGAAGTGGACCAAGGTGGCTACCTTGAGGAACACCTGATTCAGCAATAAATTCAGCTGACAATACGCCTCGAAATCGTATTTGATAAGATCGCTCCGTCAGATACGATTGAATCCAGCTTACAAAAAATTGTGGAAAACCCATTAACTTTAGTTTAAATAGAATTAAGTTATGTGGCAGTTTATCAAATGCTTTACTAAAATCAGTGTAAATACAGTCGACCTGGTTACCTGAATAAAATGAATTTAAGCAAAACGTTGTAAAATCGAGGAGATTAGACACAGTGGATCTGCCAGTAACAAATCCATGCTGACGAGTTGTCATGACCTTCCCACAGTGAATTTTCACACGATCATACACGAGGCGCTCAAAAAGTTTTGGAATTGACGAGAGTTTCGCGATAGGCCTGTAGTTGTTTATATCGTTCTTACAACCTTTTTTATAGATAGGACCTATAAAAGATTTTTTCCAAAAAAGTGGAAAAATACTTTCGCTAATTGATTTATTGAATAACATGGACAGTGGTTGACTTAGAACGGAACCACATCGTGTTAACACTGCGGCAGGAATTCCGTCAGGTCCAGCATTAAAATCCTCATCGATCAACCCAATATACTTTAAAATATCCTCTGAAGTAAAGGATATAGAATCCAACGAAACCCTGGGTGTAGAGTTCATATATTCAAAGTACTCTTCATCAGGATTAAAAGAGTCTGAACAAAATGACTCTTTAAAGAGATTGGCAAATAGACCACAAATTACGACAGGATCGTCAGTAAATCCGTCAGAGGTCTTAAATGATGAAGGGAATCCATCAGATTTTTTTTTGGTGTTTATGAAACCCCAGAATTTCTTCGGATCAGACAATATTCTCAGCTTAGTACTGTCTAAATAATTTTGATATAAGGTAGCTGAGCAATTTTCAAAATCCAGAAACAGACGCTTGTAGATTTCTAGGTCATTCAAGTCTAAGCTACAGACATATTTTTTCCATGCCCTATTCCTGCTGTTGCGAAGAATCTTTAACTCCTTTGTGTACCAGGGGTAAGCACAATTTTTCGTAAATTTGAGGCTATATGGCACGGACAGAGAAAACATAGCAAAGATTTCCATATAAAAAAAAATTAATTGAATTATCAAGAGTGTTATTATTAACATATTCTAAAATAACATGAAGTTTACTTTGAAGTAAATGATTCAACTTCAAAAAGTCAGCTTTTTTAAAATTGAATTCATAAACTTTATCTATTGAGTTAGACTTTACTATATTATCCCTGTCTGATTTGTACCATATGCTCAATGGTGGATGGTATTCAGCAGCAGTCAAAACATGAGGGGCCCTCTCAACAATCACATTGTTACTATCTGTAGTTAAGACCAGGTCAAGAAGTCTTTCACGACTATTATAAATACAACTCACTTGTTGTAAGTCAGAACATATATTATCAACAAATATATGCTCTTGGCGAGTCTTCGAATTAGATGCACAAAAATATGTATCATCGTCAGAAGATTCCCATTTCAAGTCAGGCAGATTAAAATCACCTAACAATAAAATGTCGTCATTAACGTCAATTATGCTTATAACGTATTCTATGCAATCCGCAAGGCTTGCATAAACTTCTACACTGCTCTTAGGAGGAACGTATGCATTAATAAGATATACATTAGAATTGGAATGTACAACCTTGACGCATATAAGTTCGATGTTAGCAGAGCAGGGAATAACAATAATGGAACTAACGAAGGAGTTCCTTACAGCTAATAAGACACCTCCACCGACAGCAGAAGTATTGTCAGCATGTCTATCTCTTCTATAAACTTCAAAACTGTTATCAAACAATTCTAAGTCAGTAATGCTTCCGTTTAACCAAGTTTCAGTCAGTGCGATAATATCCTCAGAGAAATTCTGAGACATTAAAAATATGTCTCGCGTCTTAGAGCGTAATCCCCTTACATTTTGATAGTAAAGGGATAACCTATTCAGTTTTTTTGGGATTGACGAGCGGCTTGAGTCGTCCCTCTAGGCTTATTCTTAGGCTGAAACTCTGTAACGAGTATATTATCAGTCCACAAATTAGAGTTTAGAACAGTTGCAAACTCTTCAGCTGGAACTGTGAGAATAAAGGAAGCATGGGAAGGTTTATTACCTATTTTTTTGCATGAATAAAATGCATTTTGACTCAACAATTTATTATGTTTGATAAAAGTCAATACATTTTCAACAGTTGTGTCGGGCTGAAGACGTGAAATAAATACATTTTTTTTCCTCGACACTGCCCTTAAGCTTGATAGATTTCTAGGCTCAATAGGAGTCAAAACTGAACTATTAGTCAAAGAAGGAATGTTAGAAGGTGACGAGGAAGTAACTGGAGTGTTCCTGTTCAAAAGCGGTGCTGAGGGCTGCTTGGCCTGAGAAGTAGATCTAGATGATTTTCGCTTCTTATTATTTTTTTTATTTTTTCTCTTTTTTTTGCGATAATGTGGTCTTCTGATGATAGGATTGTTTGTGTCCCTGAAGAAACAGTCTGTGACAAAGAAAGCGGGATATTTTCCGAAATGGAATTTTCATCATAGACGCTGGTACTGGGTGCGGCCCTAACTTCACTAAAAAATGTTACAATTTCTCGAAAATTGTTGTTTAATGAGTTAAGACTTTCCCCAAAAAGCTTAATTTTTGAATAAAGTTCATCTGGGGAAAGTGCCCTACACGAAGCACAGTACCAGCGAAGGCCTGATCGCTGAGATTTTAAGTCGTCAAGGCATGATTTGGATATACCGGCACAAGATGCATGAAACATCTGCTCACATGGACCAGAACAGCTGAACATGGGGTTTAGAATGTTTTGGCTTTTGCAAAGTTCGTCCAAAGAACAAGCAACGATATTTTCTGCAGAAAAATAATCCATTTTTAATTTTTTAAAAAAATGAGCAGATGCAAAATGTGCTTTCAGGGTTACTTTATTCAGACAGTGTGTGCACAGTTTAGTAGAAAACAAAAAACAAACAACAACACTCACTGAACTGAAGATAAACAAATCACAGCACAAAGAAGAAACTAAAACACCGCAAGCATGCAAAAACAACAACAACACTGCATTAACTAAATAAGTTAAACAAAGTTAAAATGCAAGAATTAAACTTACACAACTTAAATGCACAATTATTATTTAAGCGAACAGTTTTATATTAATGTTGTTAGTATAGTAAATATGATATTTAAATAATTACTATATTGAAACTATTTTAACTATTTTAATACACTCACGAATATAACAAACAAAGGCTTTTACATAACACGATAAAACACAACCGACACCAACTTATATACGAGATCAACTGCTAGAAGAATATTCTATTATCAATTTTGCCTTCGATCTTATGACAAAATAAAACCATGTAAACATAGAAACAGCACTCAATGTCTATAACAAAGACATGCAATATAAATAAATTAATCACATCAATAAAATTTGCTAAAGCGCTTACACAACAATATAATAATATATAATGCTATATGCTTTAGAAAAAAAATTCTTCACTTTATGTTGCTGATGTTGATAATTTTATTACTCTCGTTTGTACTTCAAAAAATTTTGTTTGCGCTTGTACATGTTTTGTTATTTTAATGCTGATATTCAGTACAGTCTTATTGAATTGATATTTATTTGATTTGTTGGCAATCACCATTCGTTGAATTTAGTTTTTTTATACATTAAGGGGCATTTTTTGGTTGGTTTTCTCTGCCATCATGCGTTTCTTATTTCAGGATAGAGAGCTTTCTGCTTGCTAATGTTAGAGTGCCCACCAAGTTTTTAATGTCTAAAAAAAGGAAAATCCAATGGGCATAAATACTTTGGCCGATGTATTATGAAATATCAATAAATAAATGAAGTTATACGTCCATATAAAAGCTGAATATTTTCTTAAGGTATGACCTGCGGGTCAAGCCTACAAAAATAACATTTTTTTAAAATTGCTGTAGCCCAGTCGTTTTTCAATTTATCAATTTTGGGTTTTTTGTTACGTGGAAGTAGACGTAATCTTCTAACTTTTTTCGTACTTTTTTATGTTTCGATGTTTTTTTATCCCCCCCCTCCCAGAACGATTAAAATGGGTACGTAAAAATGAGAAGGCAAACGGGGTGTTGTTTTTCTTGATAACCAGATGTCGTATCGAAATTCCGCGGGCGGCATTTTGTTGGTAATTACGTTAGGCAGGTCCTGAACTAGGATATTTCCTAAATATAAAAAATTGACAAAATGGCGCGATTTTTAAAAAATTTCAATGATTTTTGCATATAGTTGTACATCTGCATACACATAGTTCGACCCTTGTACGGCCACTGTTCGAACCTGGTTCGTCCAAACTGCGCCAAAAGTCGATCAGTTCTTAAAAATAGTTACTGTTCGACCATTATTCGACCTTTGTTCGGCCGCTATTCGGCCTTAAGTAACAAATTAATTTTTACTCGGGTAGTTTTTGTTTGATCAATGTTTTTTAAAATTTTAAGTTTGTTGTTAGTAATACTTATCTACTGTTGAAAGATGCTTATAAGACACAAAAATTTTACGTAAACCAAAAAATTTAAAAATATATTTTCAGGCCTTGAAAGTTAATGCAAAGAGCGCAGTAACAAAAAATGTAAAGCAAATTTTGTTAGCTTGTTCTTTACGACAAATATGTAAATTTTTTTTCGCACTTCGACAAAAAAGGTGTAACAGGAAAGGAAAAAAGAGCAACGGCAATTTTTGAACAATTTAAAATCGTTCTGTATGCAAATAAAACGTCTCTAAGTTGGCAGAAGTTTAGTCAAAGCATAAAAAGAAAAACTAGCGTGACAGGCGACATCTGTCTAAAAAATTTAGAAATGTGCAGCTTAAATGTAAAGAATTCAAATGAGAACTAAATGTAAAACGAACTGACAACCAGGACAAGCATTCTAAATGAAAATATATTTGTCGTTTTAAAGAAAGATTAATGTGTCATTATGGTGTATTGCAAAAGCTTAGAAGAGTTTGTGATCGAACATATTAAAGAGGTGTTTAGCTCTTATACACGAGAAGCACAAAATGTAAAAAAAATTTCGAGTGCAATGTAACTCATGTTTATAACCTTCAATATGCTTCGAGTACAAAGCATTACTATGAGCTATTTGCGCGATAAACCATTTTCGATTGGAATTTTATTAAGTGCTAATTTCCCGCAGATACTTTGAAAACATTTTAACCTACATCATGTTATACAAAAAGAGCTGAGCGTGAAATGTTGTGGGTGGTTGAGTGCAATAAGCTAATAAATTTAAAACTCTTTCATATTATGTTCTACATTGTGGCAGCACAAACTCAAGGTTGTTGGAGCTCGTTTAAGCTCTTTCATAGTATCAATAAAAAATAAAAGTTTTCAAAAGGATTGAAAAGGTTTTTTATTTGAATTTAAAATGTTGTGTGGTAAGCATCGAGATAATCATTACACATTTTTTAAGCACACAGCAGCTTTTAAGTAAATATCGCTTTAAGAGCTTTCATCTTAAGTAAAGGGCAAATCCATTTACTACAGGTAGCAGATTAAGTTGGGAAAACTTTTTTCTTATACGAGTATCTTGATTTTGAGCACGGTTGCTGGTTATGATGTTGTTGTTCTGTGTTTCGTTGCTGCGCTGTTGTGTGTGTTTTTTTTTTGTTTTCGTTTCTTTTTTCTTACAATTGAATTGTATTCCCATGCCGATTTTTTGTAATTTTTCTTTCTCTCTGTTACCTCTTGTTCATATTTTTCTGATTGTGGCAAAAAGTTCAAATTGCTTGTTTGCTGTATGTGTGCCGGTTATTGCAACAGTGGTGGTTAAAAATACACAAACATCCGTCAAAGTTTTGAGGAAAAAATAAAACAATTTTAAGTTCTTTTTGCTTAAACCTCATGAAAATAATACAAATTTACAAGGTATGGTCACTTTGGACATATATCCAAAGGGGGATTTTTTAGGTTTCAAACCCCCCTAAAGAGCTAGTGGGAACTAGAACGAAAATAACAAATATATATTTTAAAAAAATGAACATCTTAAGAGTAATATTTTTTCAAAGTCTTTCTAGTGTCTAAAAATAAATTTTTTTTTATTTCCGTTTAGCACAAATAGTTCACTGTTTCCACTTGAATATATAAAAAACTAGTTAAGCAATAAGAATCTTTTCCTGAATATTTCAAAACTGAATTATAATAGAAAATGAATTCCTATCAAGGTATTCAATATTTAGAAATCCGTATCGATAAGCAATAACAGCTTAAGTCGACTTAAGACAGAACTGAGTTGTTGATGTATTTGTGTTTCACGCATATAGCACTATAAGCACTCAAAATCTGGAGTTTCTAGCATGACCTTAGCCAAAGTTATGAAACAAAAACGAAAGACCCTTTCATATAACTTATATGGCTATTGAAACTTTGAAGCAAGTTTTCTCGAAACTTCAAATCAGACTTAAGCTGTTATCGCTTATCGACACAGAAATAAGACAAAAAAAGTTATTTTGTTTTTGATAATCTTTTAAGACACAAAAGTTTACTTTATTCAGGACTGAGTACACATTTTCAAACTATTGCCGAAAAAAAAAATAAATAAATAACAATAAGAGTCAAAGATCTATACTATCATTTAAAATCAAAGTGCTAATTTTCTTTTACCAGTAAACTCCAAAAGTACTAGGCCGATTATTATGAAAAATTTTTAAAATATTATAATTGTGCTACGGCATTTTATAGGTGTATTTTTGCTTTCGAAATTTTAATAATAAGTAAATTTAATTAAAGTGTTACGTTTTTTAAGAAGTCATCCCAGCTGCCACGCTCTGCTTAATCGTTTTCTTTTCACGCGTTTGTGTTGAAAGAGTTTCAATAAGCTTTATGTTGCTCTTTCTCTTTTTGTGGCCTGCTAGTAATTTTATAAATTGTTACAACTATTTCAATAACTTATTGAAAAATTAAATTAGTTTTGGGGGCTTTTTAAATATTTTTTACTCTGAAACCAGGGTCTGATATGTTGACAGCTCTGAAATTCCAACATTTTTCTAGCTAAAATCAGAAAAATGTTTTTAATTGTTGAAGTCATTTTAATAAAAAATATAGTTTTTCGATTCAAAATGATTTCTTTGTGTTCGAAATGCCAGAAACAGGCACTTAAAGATTTTTGAAAAAAGTAAATTTTCAAAAGCTATAACTGTTTATCCTAATTTCTGTTTTTGTAATTTTTTCCACAAAATAGTTTAAGACTATGCTATAGCCATGATAGAATGAGTTGAAGGTAGTATTAATCGAGCTGGAACAGCTGTTCAGCGTGGGCATATATTGTCAAAATGAGGTGATGACATTTAACGATGTTGTTTTTCTTAATTAAAAAAGGGATTTTTCTTAAAAGGGAAATAATAATTTTTAAAACGGCACAATTTTCGGAACATTAAACCTATAGCAAAAATGGTATTTTTTATTTTTTAGTTTTTCAAAATGTGTATTTGGAGCTAAAAAAGGTATTTGGAGCTAATAATGAAAAAATTAAGGGCCGTTCTCAAGTCGTTCATAAATTATATGGGTCCAAAGTTAGAAAAAATGGCCTTAACAACATGTGATTTTTTTCAATTTTCCAACAAAAGTAATTTTTATGGATATCAAAAGAAAGGCAATGCAAGTATCTATTCAACTATCTAGTTGAAGTATCTATTCAAGTATTAATTTTGAAAATCCATGCATATCCCTTAAAGATATAGCTCTTTTTGGACTAAGAAAATTTGACGTTTGAAGATGTTTTTGTGATATAAAATTTTTGTCCTTAAATTGATCCCAAATTGATGTAAAATCGAAGTTTTGACAATAAATAAGTTAAGTGTATAAATAGCATTGTGATTTAGAAAATAAGAACTGTTTTTAAAAATTTTTATATTTTTTCTAAAAATGTTTCAAAGTAATTTATATACGTAATGTTGAGATGAATGAAATAAGCGGAATAGGGGAAAATTTGTATAATAAGTCGCGCGATATTTTTTGAAAATAATTGGAAGTAATTGTATTCATACGTAATAGTGAGATGAACGAAATACGCGCCGTAGTCAAAAAATTTTTATAAAAAATCGCCCGATTTTTTAAAAATTAAATAAAACAAACTTTTTGTTGAGAAAATCATTTATGATAAAAGCGAAATAACGCGAGATTTTTTAAAACAATTTTTCATATTTTGATATATTAAGCTGAATGTCCAAATTGAATAAAACAAACTTTTATTTAATAGTTGGTACATAAAAATAATAAAACTATTTTACCCAATTTTTCTTTGAAAACTAAAACAATCACTTTAAAGGCGGAATTTCAAGAGTTTTTTATTTTCTAAAATTTTTTGCTTCAGTTTTTGATTTGTTAATCTTTTATTTAAATTTTTAATTCTAAAATGCATTCTGCATCTCAGAAAGAGGCGCTTTACCTCTGTTGGTAAATCTACACCATCGCACAACGCCATTAGCATAGTTTGATAATTTTCACAAACAACAATATTTTTGCCGTTAGCGTTGTTGAAAAATCGCTCCAATTCCACTATTTTGGCAAAAAATTCAGCGGATGGTTTCTTCAAACTGCCTTCGGAAATTTCATCAACAAAAGTGTATGAACAATCTGTACTAATATGTTCTTCCAGCTTTAACTGCCTTATGATGTAGCCAGCTACATATTCGAGCGCATCTTCGTGAAGAATATTGATTTCCTCGTCGTCCCTATGAGTACTGCTCACTTCTTCTGGAAATTCGTAATCTTCATATATATTGCCACCGGCATCAATGATTTTAAGAACGTTCTCCGTTTCTGCATTATTAAAATCTCCGCCAAAAGAGGGCGGTGAGATCTCGAGCCAATCTGTATTGTCTTCCTGAACATTTCCAGTTGAGTTTAAATACTATTTACTTCAAGCTGTTTGGTGAAATAAAAATAATTTCATGTGTTAAGTAATAGAAATAAATGATTTAAAAATGAAAAAATTACCTAATAGATATTTTCGAAGCCTATACTTGAACTCTTTCGGGCTAGGGTGGTCATGAAGGCCTCCCTTACTCCGCATGGCACCAAAAAAGTTTTCTAAAATATCTTGATTCAGCCTGCTAGTCAGTTAAAACTTTATGTCGTACATTCTGCTGAGGTATTCGTAAAGTAAAACAAGAGACGTGTTGCTTATAATAATTCCTTTTTGAAACGGCATTTTCCAAATGGCATTTTACTTGCTATATTTGATGGAGTGCTCAGCTTCGAGTTATGTAGATCGAACCAATTATATTTATTATGTCAATAAAATCTGCAGTTGGACAGGGGTTATATAGATCTTTTCCTACAGAAAAACACCTTCTTATTGCGCTGGCAGTTATGTGAGAAAACAGCTGTGCCGCTAGCTTTACTTTTTGTCTGCCTTTTATAGAAAAATAAATTAAAGTTAGAATATTTGTAACATTTCAGAAAAAATTAACCCTCTAACTCCTGCTACCCATATATATTGTAACAATTGACAAGAAGTCACTTAAAAACCGATGAAATATCGCAGCAGGTATTAAAGGGTTAACATTATAATATATAAAACGTGTAGTATACTTTACATGCACTTTTTACTGATAAGTGCTCATCTGTTATTTTATAAGCAATTGATACGTCAGATACGGATGCGTGTTGCATCATTTGCTTTATTGCTTGTGGTGTTATAAATGTATTGTCAAACAAAAATCCTGAATCAAGGAAATGGTTCCGAACCAGTTTAAAGAGATGAGGAACATCTGCAAACACGTATATTTCTTCATTTTTATTTGTTGGGTTTTGAAACCAGGTTCGATCTTTAAAATGTTACAAAATAACAAAGGAACTCAATTATGTGTTATATCTTACTCATGTTCACACTAAGTTCTTTCCAAAAAGATTGATTCGAAGGACCCATGTCAGATACTATGGCAACAATGGGGAATCCAGCTTCATAAACTGCTTGAATAATTTGAAAAAACAGCGATTTCGTCATTTTGCAGTCGTATCCGTAATATACGGGCTGTTTCCAAGAGGCTTTCAGTCCTCGTACCATTGCCATTTGAACAGTATTACATGGCGCCCTGACCATGTCTTTTGACGGATCATATTCATATATGGAAGCTATGGCCATCTCGTCAAAAGACAGGACACATATCCGGTCATCGACAGCCAAACTGTGTCCGAATTTCATCGACTCAATAGAAAAACTAAGAAGGCCTTCCTCAAATTTCAGCTTTTGCGCCCACTTGGCAAGGGTGTCCACACATGGAAGGGGAAAACCTTTTTTGTACAGGTGCCTGTAAGCTCTCGACCCTGATGCTTGCAACGTAATGGCACTCGAAATATCCTCCCAGCACCATCTCATGATTTTATCGGGATTGCTATATTTGAACGGTTTATTTAAAACTCAATGGTTTAAATGGTTGAAAACAATTTGTGGTTTAAGACATTTCTAGAATTTAAAGGTAAAGAAGATACGAATGTCCATTTTATATTACCTCATCTTTTTAATTTGGCCTATTGTAAAAATTTTCTTAAGATATTCTAAAATGTTTTGACTTTCTTCTTTTTCTTTTTTAAGAGCCTCAACTTCTGCCTGTAATTCTGCCACCTTCTTTCTAAGCTTCTTTATTTCGAGTAAATCAAAAGTCTTCATAAATTCATCGCTACAATATTATTACAAAACAATCATAAATCAATCACAAAACAATCATAAATCATACAATACACTCAAAAAGGATATACTTAAGAATTGCTATAAAATTCTATAAATTGATCAATGCCTGTGCTACACTGCACCCCTGTGTTAGATCAATTCGTGCTTTGTTTATATCAAATTTTATTATTTACCTAGTTTGGGTGCAGCTACAACTCCCTCTTCACCATTATCTACGCCTGATAGTGAGCTATTTGCGGCTGCGCTATTTAAAAATGCCGAAGGTACTGCTCCTAGCATAAGCCGCGCGCGCTTAGCTTGTGGATCCCCAGGTGAATTTATGAAGTCACACTTTTTAAAATGTTTTTCGCAGACTTTGGAATGTTCGCCTAACGTGACGTCACAGCTTTCAATCCACCGTTGTAGTCTAAAAGGATCTTTTGGAGCTAGGAACAACTTCACATTTTTGTTTTTATTTTTATAGCAGGCTCGACACACAGCACAAACTGTATGGCTTTTGCTAAGTTTTTCCATTACGTTTATTTTTATTTTAGCACAACCCAAAATTTTACACAACGCGCGAAAGAGCTAATATTTTTCACAATAAGAAAATTCGCAGAAGAAAAAACGGTGTTGCTGTATAATTTCTTATTGGAAAGTGTTGCACAGTTTATGCTTTCTTATAAGAATATGCCTCTTATTAATACTTACCATATTGATTTTTGTTAGATAGGAATAATCGTCTATGGACATATGTAATAAAATTATAAGCTAAAGCTTCGATAACCCTGCTTAAAAACATAATGAGAACAATATGACGCCAAAATGCTTGCTTTAAAAACAAAAAAAATCCCTTATTATTTTTTTCGGTGTACATCACTTGTTTTTGACATCTTATGCCCACAGCTTGGCAGCGCAGTCGCTATTTATAATACCTGGTCATTGTATCATGGCTATAGCAACCTGTGATATCGTTTTTTAAATTTTAGATTTTTGGAATTTAGAATTTTTTTCTTAAAAATTATCAAACTCGAAATTTACACAATAAGGCTATTCACAGTATTATTTGTACTGTAGTGTGCTCACACATATGCACACTGCCGACCCTTGCGTTTATTATTTCTTTGTAGACAAGCGGCAATGCATTGAGTGAGAAATATGCTAGCACTGCACTATCGGCGTGCGCTGCACTCAATGCATGCGAATGTTGTGGACACTCCTCATTGGAATTGAGTGCGTCTTCATTACTCACTCATTTTTTATGACTGTGCCTAAAATTTCATTCGTCAACACAGAAATATGAAATTTGAATCCCTCTGGGAATTATAATTCAAGTGTAAGAATGAAACGCAAGGTTAAGAATAAGTATTTTAATTAGTAAATATAGAACAACTATAGATTAATAATTTAGTATAACACTTTGTAAAAAGGTTTAAAAGAGCCGAGCTGGCCACCAATAAAGCAGATTTTAAACTAGCAACTGAAGTAGGCAGATCTCTGCCTTGTTTTGATTACTTTAACTTCTCCTCTTGCCTTGGACTCCGACCAAGTAAGCAGCAAATTAGTCGTCAGTGAAGGCAAACTCTGCCACTGACTTAAATTCAAAACAACAAGTCTCAAAACATAAATCCATTACGGTACGCCAATTTACGTAAGCGTATTTTGCTTTGCTGTTGTTTTGCATGCAAACAAAAATAAGCACACACGCGTAAATTAAAGTAGCCCTTAGACGTGTTTTTTTTACCTCGTGTTTTTATGCTCTGTCTACGGCCGCCATATTGCATACATTACAGGGTTGCACAATTTTTGAATACGACAGTCAAAAATGGCAGAGTGCTCACAGTTTCAACAATAACAAATGCTAACAATACGATTTGTTAAATGTACGCTTAAACTGTGAATAGCCTTAATGTTACTTTTTGTTGTAATGTTTTTATTTTAAAAATATTTTTTATATAAATTAACAATATTTTGCTCCATTGTTCTAAGGCTATGAAGGAGCTTACCCATCTTAGCTCCTATTAGCTTAGCTTAGCTACTATTCTAAAATTATATAATATACTAGCTGATATACCCGGTGTTACTCGAGAGTCAATTATATAAACATTTTAATATACACTTTTCGATTAAATGTTTTTGTAAATTTTGGAATTTTGTAAAAACGTGTTGAATTTAAGTTTGAGACCACTATAAAAATATTAGTTAAAAAATTTACCAAGCTTTTTTAACGAAGAAATAATTTTATCACTGTTTTTTCACAATCAAAAACTGTTTTTTAGTTCTAAACTGAATTTACTGGTTACTGGTAAGCATGTTACTTTCACTTCGCTAATGAAAATCATATATATAAAAATCTTCCTAAAATTTTTTAGTAGTTTTTACAGTTGAAAAATAACAATTGGATTGTCTCTAAATTAAAAATTAATATAAATTGAGTCTGATAGTTGATGCAATTTCTTAAATCTTCTGAATTCCTATTTTATACGAAAAATTGTACAGTCGTTTTTTAATGTAAATTGTAATGCAAAAAGGTGTAAGTTAAGAAAGCAGTCGCTTATTAATTTGTATTATAGTATATACAGCAACCTGTAACAATATTATCGACGTTAACAGTTGATCGACATAAATCCAGCTGAAAAATCTGCGAGAACAGTGCAAGAAGTGCCATTATGTTATTTGCTGCAAGTTTACACTGTGTGCGAAAAGAACTAAATTGAGTAACAGTTACCGACTTTTCTAAAATATTGGAATCGCGTCGGTAATGCAGTACTTATTTATAATTCATAATATTTTCCAGCATACTTTTCAGCATACTTTCGGTTAGTACGCAATTGAACCGAAAAATTTGTTCAATGCAGCCAAGCTTACAACCATGATTGGAGTGTTAAAATGTCAAAATTTCGCTCTTTTATATGTCGCGGTACATTAAATTGGCGTGGAAATTTGACTTTCAACAATATTGTTCAAATAACATATTAAACATGAAAAAATTAACTCTTACAGCATTCTTATTCATAGTCATCTTTTCGATGTTATAGTGATATATATAGAACATTTAAAGTACCATTAATAAAGAACTGAGTGACAACGGTGAAACAATAGCGAGAAAAATGACAAATCACAACAAAACAAATTTAACAGGAGGGGGCGGGGTTTGGGGAGGCAAAAAGTAAGTAGATGACATAATCATAAAAGATATATACACTGACTTAACGGTACAGTTAAACCTATTTTTGTAAAGTGATTTTATTGAACTTTTGAACAAAAAAAATTTGAATGAAATATATTAATGTACAGCGGAGATATTTGCATCGAAAGACCAAACTTTTTTTCTCATTCTTAGGTAACGATGTTTTATGAAAAAGTCGTTGTACTGAAAATTTCTCCAATTTTGAAGATATGTGAGTGTTTTTGATGTCAAAATAACAAAAAATTTTTAAAATTAAATACACAAAAATCTCCGATGGTAAAAAGTTTCATAATAACAAAATTACCGTTAGTTGAAAAATTTCAGAGAGGGCGTGGCAAAAACTAATTATGTAACATTTTAAGTTGCGATAAACTTAATATGTGTATTTAGTTTGAGCGAAATCCGTTGAGCCGTTTAGATTTGTATAAAGGCCAAACAAACAAACAAACAAACAAACAAACAGAAAATGAGTTTTATTACTATAGATTTCAGACTTATCATTATGACTTTTACATCTAGTAAAAAATTTCATAATGACTAAGTTACTCAAAGTACGCAATCACATAATTTGCATTTGTATTAAGTGCTGTTTTAAAAAATATTTAAACAACCTTTAATTGCAATTTTTTTAAATTTGCACTTTTACGATTTTTTATAACAATGTAACTTGACGTAGCAATTTTTTAATTTATATTAACAATATGTTTTATTTAAGATATATATTATATATTTATATTAAATATATATATTATATATTATATTAAATATATATATAATACATATTATATTAAATATATATATTATATATTCTATTAAATAATTATAATTATAAAATATTATTATAAATATATAAATATTAAAGAAATCATAATAATAAATCATAATAAATCAACATATATGTAGTTTATTAATAAATTCTATATAAGTCTATAGACTCTATTCTATATAACTATACTATACTCTACTCTATTCTATATAACTAAGCTAATCATAAAAACATATTGTTAATATGTTGATAAATTACATGAATTAAATGTGTTGATAAATTTTATATAATCTATATTAATAAGCTAGTCATAAGCTAAATTAGTGTTTCAAGTTTAATGTTACCACTTTGCTCCAAAAGTACTGAGCCGATTTTTAGGCGAAAAGTGTGATACATATAAATGCGGAGCCGCGCTACAAAACAAAACAAAAGATGAAATTTTTTCATATGCATTGAGATTGATAAAAAAAAACGTCCGTGGCGAAGCACACAATACACACAAAACAGACAAGCGAAGCATGAAAAAGAAATCATCCAACAACAACAACAAGACTAACCTACAAGTGAGCATCAGCACATAGCTAGGCATGAATTTACATAAGACATACAAAGGGCAATGCTATAATTCACATGTGGTTTTCCTCGAGATCATATAAATAGAGGTCACAAGACCATTCATTATAGTTAGCGTTCCTTTTTAGGTAAGCTCTGGTGACCGAAGTTATATGACTGATTGCACACAGTCCCATAATTGCTTTCAAGTACAAATTGCTTCATAATCCAGCATATTCTCCAGATTTAGCCCCCTACGACTATTTTCTGTTTTAAAACCCAAAGAAATGGCTCGGCGAAAAGAGATTCACCACCAGAGAGTAGCTCATCACCGAAACAGAGGCCTATTTTGAGAACCTTGCGCAAACTTATTTTTCGGATGGGAGCAAAAAAATTGGAGGAACGTTGGACGAAGTGTATCGAACTTAACGGATACTATCTATATTGAGAAATAAAATGTTTTTTGCCGTAAAAATCATTCCTTGTTTCATTTTTCACGAAATTATCAAACGGCCTTCGTATTTTATGATTCAGCCCTATCTTGAATAATTTTTCACGCGGATTCAGAAAAGGGCGTTTTCACTTTTTAGATAAAGCTTAGGAACATTTTGAGAATTTTTAATGCAAATTTGTTCATCTACGGTTGCTAAAAAAATTTGCATTAAAAATTTTCAAAATATTTAAAAAAAAAATAAATAAAAAAAATAGCGTGAAAAATTATTCCCGATAGGGCTGAATGATAAAATAAGGCTGATTGTTTTCATAAAACGTTCCTTTTGAGCATTCTTTTTGAGCGTTTCTTTTTAGAATCTTCCGCAGAAAAACCGGTTACCGCATCGATTAGCCACTTCCGATTACCAATCAATTACCTAACCGAATACCTAATACTGAAGCAATTATTAAGCGATTACTTAACCGAATCCAATTACTGAAGGAATTACTTAGCAATTACTTAACCGAATATCAATTCCTGAAGCGATTACCAAGAGATTACCCAACTGACTACCGATTACTGAAGCGATTACCAAGTGCTTACCAAGCGATTACTTGACTAAATCCGACTGCTAAAGGGATTACTAAGCAATTGCTTAACCGAATACCAATTACTGAAGCGATTACCAAGAGATTACTTTGCCGAATACCGATTACTAATGCGATAACGAGAACAAGAGAATAGGCGCAACCGCGATGGCAACGATTAGTCAACACACTTCAGATGCACAGACACCCACGTCCCGATTAGTTAACGCTGCATTCAAAGGATACTATCATCAAAACGAATTGTTCAATAAAGGCGTAGATTGAATTACATTCACAACCTTTGCCGTTTATTTAATGCTAAATAATTTGTGAGAGTTACTAGATCTTTCACAGGATCCTGAAACGGCTGAGCCTTACCTCGGCCTTTGTATAAAACCATGTCACAACAACAAGAAAGAAAATGAACTCTTTTTTATTTATTTATTTTTATTTTATTTTATTTATATTTTCATTACAGGGAATAAATCCTTACGCTGAAGATTACTAGAATCTTATTTAAAGAGCATAAGTCACTAAAGGTGTAATTAATATATGTATATATATTTAAAAACTAAACTCAAGTTAGATGTAATATATATTTAAAAATTAAAGTGAAATTAGATTTAAAAATTTAATTAAAAATCAAATCCAAAATTAAATTATAAGTTAAAATAAAATCTACGGAAAAGTAATAGAATTTTAGAAGACCTTAATACAAATATTTAAACAAATAGATACAAACAGGTTTAATGCAGCAGATACACTAACAGAAATACTGACGATGCAAACATTAACAATTAAAGTTCCTGAAATATTTTAAAAAGCTCTTTCTTAAAACGCGCGGCGTTGCAGATGTTTCGAAGTTGATGTGGAAGAGAATTCCAAAGACGTACTCCATAAAGAAAAAATTGTCGCTCTGATACTAAAAGATTGTGTCTCGTGTGTATTAGTTGTTTGACCGTTGAGAGTGTGCGAATCTAAGTTTTTCAAAAAGATACGATGGCTCTTTTGTATATATTATTTTATGTAAAAGTAGTAAAGTGCGCAAATCTAAAAGTTTATCAAAAGTCATCGAGCATATTTGTTTCGAGCGATGATGATCGTATTTTTTCAAACAGAATATATATCGTGCAATGTTATTGTAAAGCATGTTTAATTTGCGTTTAGCAGCATAGTCGCAATTAGCGAAGATTTCGCACCCGAATAAAAGTGTTGGAAGTAAATATGTTTTGGCCAAAAGCATTCTTATGTTTTGTGGTGTAAAGTGCTGAGTTGACCATAGTGAACGTAACATTCCGTACACTTTGCCAATAGTGAGATCAATGTGATTGTTCCACGTGAGAGTCTTATTAAATGTGATCCCTAAATTCTTTGCAGTACCAAAATAGAGTATTTCAGATTTGTTTATTGTCACCTTTGGCAATTCGGAAAGATCTAGTGGCTTTTTGTATATGACCATACATTTGGACTTTGACTCATTCAGGCACAAACCATTTTTCAATGCCCAATTAGAAATATTTTCTAAATCAATATTTGTTTTTTTCGTTTAGCGGGGAACTAGCATAAAGCTGAACGTCATCTGCATACAAGTGAATTGAAGAGTGTTTTAAAATTGTATAGAGGTCATTAATGTAAATTGAAAATAGAAGTGGCCCAAGAACAGACCCTTGTGGGACGCCCCGTGTGAGTGGAAGGTGTCTAGATTGTGAGTTTTTGGTGCTAACTGCCTGTGTTCTTCCATCTAAATAAGTAAAAATAAGCTTTGTAGAAGTATAAGAAAAATTGTAAATTTTTTGTAATTTGGTGCAAAGAATGCGATGGTTCACGCAGTCGAACGCCTTTGAGTGGTCAAGGAGAGTTAATAATGTAACTTCGTTGTTGTCTAATTTTGAGCGAATTTCCTCTGATACATTTAATAAAGCAGTAACGCAACTTCTATTTGGACTGAAATTCAGTTAATAAGTTTTCGTTTTTTAGGAATACATTTATTTGGTTTTTCAGAACTATCTCAAAAACTTTCGATAAGTATGGAAGTATTGCTATAGGTCTGAACTCATTACTAGATCTTGGAATAGGGATTACTTTTGCGTACTTCCAGCTGATCGGGAAAGTCGAAGTAGTTAGGATCGTGTTGAAGATATAGGTTACATACTGCAAGACTTTTGGTAGTATTATTCTGAAAAATTTAGGTTGTATGCCATCAAAGCCTGTCGCGTTAGACTTTACCTCATGAAAACTTTTTAAAACATCAGACTGATTAACGCAAACAAATTCGAAGTATCTCCCCGAACAAAGAACGGAGGAAAAATTGTCATAGTGATTTGACGTTACTGTCGGAATTGATAAATCACAGAATTTCTCATTTAATAAATCAACATCAATTTCAGCTAAAGTGGCTGGATTGTGTTTACCTATGCCTATATCACGTATGCGCTGCCATTTTTCTTTGCTACCTACGGCTGTGTCGAACGCCTCGGTATAAAAGTCCAATTTTGCTTTCTTTATATTTTTTGCTTCGACACTTTTTAGTTCGTGGTATTTTTTGTACAGATCCGGTGTTTTATATCTTTTCTAACGATTATATGCTGCATTCCTGTCTAGAATTTTACTGTATATACTTTCGTTAAACCATGGTCGTTCTTTGCGTTTAATTGTTTTACTTCGAAGAGGAACAAATTCTTGAAAAAGATTGTAAACATTTGTTTGAAAATAAGAGACCATATCATCAACTGAAGCAATTTGGAATATAGCATTCCAATCTACATTTGATATTTGATTTTCTAGTAGCCTGTAATCAATATTTTTAAAATCGCTATAAGAAAACGTATGTGGCCTATCATTTAGATCAAAATCGTAAGAGAGAAAAATAAGATCATGTTTTGAAAAAACCGGCAAAGAAATTTGATCATAAGACTGTACTCTGACTTTTTTCGAAAGGTAAAACATAACAACTCTGGTGTTACTTTTCCGATTTTTATGTTGGTTAGCTCATATTAAAGCAGAATTAAATAAAAAACGAAGTGCATACTATTTTTTTTAAAGCATGCTTCAAGCGTTGTTTTTATTACTTTTTTTATTTAATATAAAAAAGAAACTCTTGTAAAACATTTTTCCAACTATCGGGCTCTTAAGCGAGTTCTAAGAGTTTATCAATCGTCACGAAACTCTTAAGATTTCAGTTTTTTATCAGATAGAATATTAATAGGCTATAGCGACATCAAAATTTAAATTTTTAAAGATGAGGGCCAGCTTAATATACAGGGTGTCCGATGTAAGAGTACGTATATTTACATAAGTAAATATATTTGTAAAATTTAAATTTACAAATGTAACAAGAAATTCTGAAGGTCAAAAATGAGTTCGGGCTCAAAAAAATTGTATGAGAAGGAATTTCGCACCCTTAGAAGCTGGGTTAATTGGCATTTCATGACTTTGATGAACATTATTTTTTTAGCAGAAAAACTAACTCACGAAGTTTTAAGAGCTCATTTCAAAGGCAATGAATTGGCCTTTCTAACGGTGTAACAACAAACGCAACCGACCTTCCGAGCTGTGCTAAAATTAAACTACCACATTTCAAGTTTGAGCGCTATTTTCTCTGAATTTCGTGTAGCAAATCAAATTTGTTTTTATGATCAATTTTGTAATTTAGTCCATTCTCTTTTTAATAACATCAAAAACCTAAACATAGCTTACAAAATAAAAAAGTTGTTGGTACTTGAAAAATTTAACTAATAAATGAATATCTGATGTTCGATATAGAGCAAAATTAATAAAGCTAAAACACACACCGTATCCAAAAAATCCCTTGCAAATTTCAACACAAATTTTTATACCAATCGGCTGGCTGAGCGGTGTAAGAAGCTATTGGCCATTTCTACACATACATTCGTTTTTATATATACTTTAGATACCTTTAACATTATAATTTATAATTTTTAATTAGTCATTGTAATTGCTTTATTTTACATTTCTTGCTCGTTAATCTTCATTTTAAATTGCAATATTTTAAGCCACCACTGCCTGAGTGCTGTATACTACAGCACACATTTTTATGTATTTTCTTTGCCAGTGTTGATGCCTTGTGGGCATCAAGCTTTTTGCTTTTATCAGCTTTTTTTTACATTATATTTTTTAATGCATTCTGGTTGGTTGCTTTAGGAAGTGCGCAGTTTTTCCCAATTTTAATAAAATTTTGTGGTGGCATATTACCTAGTTCGCAAAACTTTTGCAAATATTTTGTTTTTTTACAAACTTTTTGTAGCAAGAAATTTTCATTACGTGCCACTGAAGTTTGAACTTGTGCTGAAAAATATGAAATGTTGAATAAGAATAACTTTCTTTCTTTCTTTCTTTCTTGCAGTAAGTACAAATTAGACGATTCAGGAAATTTATTTCGTAACTCACATACAAGAAAAAATGTCATTGAAAAGGTGAACACATCAAGAGCCTTCATCTGGGGTCATGTAATAAGGTTGAGGATTATGTTTTGCTTGCTGTAATATGCTGTTGAATGAGTTTTATTAAGACTTTGAAATTAAATTACTCGGTTTTTTTTCGTACTATTTATGATGCTCATCTTACAGTCATAACATTCACTATAAATAGTAAAAGTCATTCATATGACATTATATTAAAAAGTTTAATATATGAATTCTGTACACTTGCCTTAAAAGAAAGAAAACTTCCCCATTCACCTTTGATAAAGTTGTTGTGTGCAATAACTTATAGTAAGATTCTATGAAAAATATTATTGTAGAATATTTTAATTCCTTAGCACTCAGTTTTCTGCGTATAATTCCGCCGTAATCTGAAAAAGTCTCGAAAAACGCTCTCTGAACAAGATGTGTCTGCAGCCAAGGAGCATGAAAATAATTTGTCAATCCTTCGATTTATTAGTTGTTGTGCTCAGTATTTGAGTAATGTTTTTCAAAAATTTGTTCACATTTTTAATAAAATCCTAGCCAGTCTCTATTAACCTTTATCGGTCTCTTATTTCTAGAAACGAAAAGGTTCCTGGTATGTAAATTTTACACACTTTTGTCAGAAGCAATATTTTCATCGATGAATGAAATGCATACAATCTCCTCGTTAAAAGTAATTACTTATTCATTTTTTTATTCATATTTTCATATTTCATATTTATTAGATATTAATTAGTACAATAAGATACAGGAGATCTTTTAATAGTACAACAGAATTATATGCATAATCAACAGTTAACATAGAATTGAATACTTAGAATAACATAAAATACTTAATATATAATTATTATTTTAATAGTGCAACAAATTTATATGTATAATCAACTGTCTACTTAAAATTTGACAACTTAAAATAACTTAAAATACTAGATATATTACTTATGATTTTAATAAATAGACAGTCTTATAAATATAAAAACAAAGATGAAACGTAGTAAGAAGACAAGATAAATACTTAGAAAAAAGAAGTAATAGATAGTTAGATGTTTGAAAAGTATAACATAACATAAGACTTAAATTTATTCGTGCTGACAATAGATTTTAAACTAGAAGGTAAAGAATTCCAGAGTTTGATGGCGTTGATGAAGAAAAGTCGCTTAGTATGTAGGGAATTGAATTAAGGTATTATAAGGTTGTGTGTTCGAGTAGAAACACTGAAGCGTAACTTCTCATAGAGGTATGCGGGAGTTTTACAGGAAATTAATTTCTGCAAAAATAAACAATTTCTCGCATTTAAGTAGTTTATAATACTACAACCTAAAATGCTTCTACTCTCTTCAGATACATGGTCAAAGCGTCTCAGGCCAAACACGTATCTTGCTGCATCATTAAAAGCAACCTGAATTTTATGCGAAGAGTGCGAGTCAAGATTGCTGTATATTAGTTCTGAGTAAGATATGATTGGAAGTATTAATTGTACAACAAGCCTCTTTTTTGTCTCAATCGGAGTAAATTTAGCAGACATTCGCAAACATCGAAGCGTGTAGTAAACTCGTTGAACAATATTGTTAACATGATCAGAGGATGAAAGTCTACAGTTAATATAAAAACCTAAACTTTTAACTTTATCAACCACTAGTAGGCAATTATTACTTAAAAAGATCGGTGGTATTTGTTGGTGGTCAAGTTTATCCCTGAAGATAGGAAGAACATATGATTTTTTGGCATTAAGGCATAGATCATTATCTGATGCCCACTTTGCGATTGCAGTTAGGTCTTCATTTAGTCTACAACATAAGTCCTCAACAAGTCCGATGCGATTGGATGTATATAACTGAATATCATCAGCATAGCCGTGCATTCTTACGTTATTGCACACTTGAAAAATATCATTAATAAAAATACTAAAGAGCAAAGGCCCAAGAATTGAGCCTTGGGGCACACCCATTTTAACATCGCTATAATCAGAAAAACAGTTGCCAATCTTTACTCTTTGCTTTCTTCCATTAAGATCGTTGGCAATAAAGTTAAATGCCCTACTAGTAAAACCAAACATACACTTAAGTTTTTTAACTAAGACAAAATGGTTCACAGAGTCAAATGCTTTAGAAAAATCCAAAAGACATAACAAAGTAATATGACCTGCATCATAAGATGAACGAATATCATCAAGAACTTTTAACGTTGCTGTTGCACAGCTATGTCCGGATCGAAAGCCAGATTGGTATGGTGATAGGAGATTATTTGATTTTAAATACTGATTAATTTGGCCAGCCATAATAGATTCACAGATTTTTGAAAGAGCAGACAGAATACTAATGGGTCTATAATCTTTCATATCTGTTGATGCGTGAGTTACTTTAGAAATTGGTATAACTGTGGATAGTTTCCATGAAGATGGAAAACAAGAGGTAGTAAAGCAGTGATTTATTATGTGCGTCAATGGTTTTATAATAAAGGGTGATATGATTTTAATGAATTTTAATGAATTTTAATGAAATACCGTCATCTCCAATAGCGTTTGATTTTATTTTCATTAAAGAATTAAGAACATCAGTTTCAGTAGCATGCTTAAAAGAAAATTTGTCTTCATCACGAAATTGATGATCAACGCATTGATAATTATCATTCGAGGCTATGATGTTCGAAAGAAAGAAATTATTTAACTGATTAGGATTGATATCACACTTCCGATCAGATTTACCGCACACGCCGAGACTACGTATATTTTTCCATAAATCCTTGGATGGCAAGTTAGAATTTAATTTACGTTGGAAAAATATTTTCTTAGAATGTCTGATTGCTGATACAGCTTCATTGCGGGCACGCTTAAAATGCTCCCAATTTTCAGCATTATGCTGCTTTTTCCATTTATTATACAATTTATTCCTTTTTTTATGGCTAAACTAACAAATGACGTGAACCAAGGACAAGACTTATTTTTGATTACTGAAGTACGAAGAGGAACGAAATTTTCAAAAGCACAGCAGACATGAAAAACAAGAATATTTAATTTATCATCCACATTCTCACAGAACCAACAATCATTCCAACAGATATGAAACAGATTATCATACAACATTGAGTAATCAATAGAATTGTAGTCACGGTAAGAAATAGTCATTGGGACATTATTACGACAAGCATTACAATTAATAGTACAAAAAAGTAGATCATGGTCAGAGATAAAAGAAATTTGGTCAAAAAGTAGAAGCAAAGACTCATCAGAAAGTATAAAAACATCGATTAGACTAGGGGTTGCGTTAGGAGCAAAACGAGTCGGAAGAGAGGAGTTAATTATTGTCATTCCAGCCGCATTGACTTTGTCATAAAAACTATCAGATACATTATCCTTGTTGAGCAAGTTCACATTAAAATCACCACATATGGAATAACAGTCAAAGTCAGTCACACGATTACAAAGATCAACGAAAAAAGGTTCAACACTATTACTTCTGTTAAGATTGTAGACGCAAGAGACAAAAATTTTAAAATGGGCATCAAAAATTTCTACTTTCTACTAAATTTTCAATTTAAAAAAAAATTTTCAAATCGATTAATCGAGTAAAAAATCTATTTATATAAAAGTGGATGCATGTATGTGTGTATATCACGTAAAGACTCAAAAACAGCTGAACCGATCTTTATAAAATTTTCAGGGCAATTGAAAGAACATCTTGAGATGCTAAAATGCTCCTGGGCAGTTTGGTGCCGATTGGACAAGAGGGCGTGATACCTCCCATTTAACCCAAATTTACGCTTTCGCCCACAAACCATAGAAAATGCTATATATCAGACAATTTTTATTGTAAAAAACTAAAATTTTGCTTAGATGGTTACTATCGGCAACTGTATTAAAAATGGGCGTGGTCGCACTTTATCAACGACTACTTTTTCGAAATCATGTCAATTCCTGTGTTGTACAAGTTTTGTTAGTAAACTATATATATATAAATGTTGCCACTCCCATTTTACCGCCTACTCTATATAAGGCGGTTTTGATCGAATAAAACTAATATTTTGTAGTTTAGGTCATATGTTTACTATGCTCGCAATATATCTACGCCCACTTTTTCGAAATCATGCTTATTCTTGAGATGTTCACGTTTTGATAGTGAAAATTAGTAGAGGAACTTCGGGTATTGTGGTATAGGTATTTTTATTATGCGAATTGTGAAAAAACTAGAAGTTGGTTCACAGTCAAACGTAATAACTTTTGATGCTTGAACTATTGGGAACAAAATATTATACAATAAGAATCTGATAATAACCTATAAAAAAGTTATAAAGGAAAGTTTAAGAAAACCCAAAAGCCTCCTTCCTAAAAAATTGGAGGATATTGTGGTACACAACATAGGTGCAATGTGGTATACCGTTCCATTTTACCCGAAGCCTAATTAAATTGTCTTTGAGTGGAAAGCATTTGAAAAAATTTTAAGAAAGAGCATTTCATATTTATTTGAGAGTTGAAAGTAAGCATTAAAATAGGTCTTAAACAAAAATACACAAAAATAAACATATATCTTTATGATATATTACCCCTAAATTAAGAAAAACTTAACTTAAATAAGCCTTCTTGGCATCACATATTTTGAGATCAAAATGAATAAATAATTTTAAAATAAATGATAAATTTGTATTTAGTTGGCACACGATTCACAAATAAACATTGCGCTTTTTCCAGGGATACATTTATCGTGGGACCAAACCATGTCGCATTGCAAACACTGTGTCCATAGTAATTTTTCTTTTCATCCTTCCAGGACTTTTCACAATAAATGCAAGTCGATTCTTCTGGCGGAGTTTCTACGAAAGATTCTTCTTCTGAGTCGGGAATAACGCTAACATCGGAAACACTGGAAGAATCGCTTGCTGAATCCTAGATTTTAATTCCACAGACTCTTTTTTTTACTTTTATTGAAGTTTTATCTTTCTTTAATTACATTTTTAGAGTTTTAGCATTAGTTCGTTTTTGCTTCTGGGCAATACTTTCTTTTAATTGGTTTTTATATGGTAACTTAGCACAGTGGCCCTTGATTTTTTTCCTCTGCCACTAGAAACAGTTTTGCAAACTTTTGGTAGAGGTGAAATCGTCCACGGTAAAACTATTCCTGTACTTGTCGAAGCCACAGGCTCAGTCGATGGAGATTCTAATGCCAAAAGTGATGATTCTGATGTAAGCTGTATACTCTCTGTAGATGAGGGCAATTCTTGTTTATCAGCTGTTATGTGGTCATTTAAAATCTCACTAGCAATAAAATAGGATTCAGTAAATACATTTCGATTGAAAAGGTATATTCCAGTGCACTTAAAACCATTTACTGCAATTTGTCCGGACTGAACTTTCAAGTATGCTTTGGAAAAAATTCTAATCAGATCGAATTGGGTAACTTTTTGACCATTTTCTCTAGTGAAACGTTTAATTTCGTCGCTATAATAAGTTTTAAGAGGGCTCATGAAAGCTCTGTCAAGCGTTTGCATTTTATGGGTTGAATGTGGAGGTAATGACATTATAACAACGTCGTTTTGACGAGCTAAATTGAGAAGTTCAATGTTGCGCGTGTGACTATAATGACCATCCATTATCAACAGTATAGGCTCTTCTTTAGAGGGTTTCGTATGACTAAGAAAATGTATGAACCATTTCGTGAATATTTCAACTTGTACCCAACCCGCTATGTGGCAGGAAGCTCCCGAACCCGGTGGTGCGTCCTTCATTAGTTGAGCATTAAAATTTTTTCTCGGAAATACAAAATATGGCGGAAAAAAGTTATGCTCCTCAAACTTTTCCTCAAGCAAGTTGAAGAAACCATTAAAGTTTTCTTGGGTAAACCCTTTAGCCCTCTCCAAAGATGTTCCTGAGGGTGAACAGATGCTCAATTTGTTCTTGTGACGTCTTAGGAAACCGTAAAGCCAATCCTTTCCAGCACACTTTTTTAAAACAGAAAATTGGTTTGGAATACTCTTGTGCTTAGCAAGGTGAAAGGCGAGTGCTCGGACATCTTCTCGTGTGAGGCCCCAATAACGTGACTCCATTTCCTGCAAATATTTTACGAGTTCCTGTTCCAATGTCTCGCTAAATACCGGCTTTCGTCCTAAGCTAGTTGAGAATAACTCATGAATAGTTTTTCCACTACGAGCCATCCGCTGAAGGGTCGTGTGTGGAACTTCGAAGATTTTGGACGCAGACAAAATTCCTGACTCGCCTTTACGGACAGCCTCAATTGTTTTTGCACCATTTTCGAACTTCTCCTTTTTTCGGCATCTAAAATTAAAATTGTTCGTAAATAGATCAGAGAAGACACTTTCTACATTTTAGGAGGGTAATGTGGTATAATACCACGTTAGCCGCCAAGATGTATACCACAAAAGCCAATTTGATACGATTGGGTATAAAAACTCTTAAATTGAATACTTTTGAGAAATTACAAAATGTATCATTAACAAATCAAACATTAACACTTACCTTAAATGTAATAAGCACACAATAATATATAACTCGTTGTTTTCCTTAAAAAAGCTTCACTTACTTTGGAGTAAAAAAAAGTCGACCACATGGAATCACATGTTTCGTTGAACTGATCGACAACGTGTTTGGTTTTGTTGATTTGCTTGAACTCTATTCTCTTTTTTATGAGTTTACACATATGTAAACAGGATTGCGTTAACATAAGTTTCGCAGAACCGGAGATATTAGCCTATACCACATTATCCTTCTATACCACAATACCCGAAGTTCCTCTATGTAGGTGCAATGGGACCAAGTGGCGGTTACTATATGAATGCATGTTGACACCCCTATCATTTCCGCTCATCTATCTTTATAAAAAAATGAATATATGTATGTGTGTACACCACGTAAGGACTCTAAAACCGCTGAACCAATTTTTATGAAATTTTCAGGGAATTTTCAGTAGCAAAGTCTTGAAAATGTTCTTGTGAAGTCTGGTGCTGATTGCAAAAATGGGCGTGGCACCTCAAATATACCCCAAAATTTTTGATATCGAATAGCTTTGGAATCATAGGTCACACAGCATCGGAATTCGATTTCGTGAAACTTTGCAAGCTATAAAACGCATACTAGGATGGTTTTTCATTAAAAAAGGAGACGTGGCACCTTCTAAACAACCCAAGTTTTCTATATCGAACAGCTTTGCAATTATAAAGCGCACAGCCTCGGAATTCGGTATTCGACCACAATTTACACTTGCCGAAAAAAAAACCGAAAACATAAATTTTGCACACAATTTTTATATTGAGCCAAAATTATAGCTCGATTTGATGAACTTATATTAAAGAAATATCAGCTTGAAGTTGTAAAGTGTGTATAATTTACACAAAGAACCGATTAAGGTTAACTTAATAATAAAAGACTTGAATTGTGATTGTCACAATCTATTTATCAAAGTGAATATGTGTTATTATTGAGACTGATCAATACATAGATTACTTAATTTATTTAAATTAAGGCATACCAGAGGATCGATCAGTACAAGCTAGCTGTACAAAATTTATTAAAGAATTCGATGAGAAACTCATAATAGTTACCAGAGAACTGCAATGAGTATCCGACAGAATTCGGATACTCAAATCATACCCGAGTGTCGTGCTGTTCTCAACTCTATCCATACTTAATAATATGTGTTAAATACTTATAGACATTCGGCTCATTAGCATTTTTTCGGGTATAAGTACATTCTCATATCCGAGAGCGGCATGATCCGATCCACTTCAAGCCGTTTTCAATGAGTGCGTTGAGTCAGTTTATTACAAAGGCGCTCGATCCGAATGTATTTTGAGTGTACTCTGAGTACTGCTCCTTCTCTGCCAACGTCTCTTAGCGCTAATTAGTTTTTTTTTGCGTATGCACTTTTCGTAAGTACTTGTCTGCAGGCCATGTGAGCTCTCATTTTTTGTTTGTATTTTCTCGAAAACTCGTTCTTGGTATTTTATTGTTGCACTCTTTGGAGGAAAAAACAAAAACAACGCTTGTGATTTTGGTTTGTTAGACATAAACAAAAATAAAACAAAATCAAAATGCCGGTGCACAGTGGTTAAAAGTTGGAAATAAATACCAAAACTGATGATCTCTTTTTGTGATTTTTTTTTTCTTTGCGTTGTTTAAGAATATTCTAACTCGCATGATTCCAAAATATTTATCAGAAATATATGTATATAGGTTTTCTGTGTAGACGCCTTAAAATTAGATTGATGTAAAAATGTTGAAAAAATTTCTTAAAATATTGATATTTTTCAAGAGTTATTACAGACAATTGAGAAAACGTATTGCACTCTGGTTTTTTTTAAGTACAAAAAGCATTACTGAAAAAGTTTTTGCATTCTTGAAATATTTTGTTTTTATTTTTGCAATAAATTTCTTATGCAATGTTGATATGACAAAAATACGTAAATTTATTTTTTTGCAGAAAATATTTTTAGAATTCAAAAACATAATGATCTTCGGATGTCGACGATTTATTAAATAAAGAAATGCTTTTATTGGATTTTAAGTTGAGCGATTAAAAAAAAATTGACAAGTTAAAAATTTTGCGTCTAAAAACAACATTTGGTAAATGCGTTTCGAAGAAAATATAGAAATGTTTAGTCTCAAGGTTTATTACTATAGTCGTTTTCTTTAGTATGCTTCTAGTCATTTTTTTATTTAACGATCACTTATTACGAAAGTGCGGCATATTAATATATAGGTATATTTTTTTATTTAAAATCGTTAAATTTTTAATGTTTATAGTAAAAGCATTTACTTACTATACACGATAAACGGTATAAATGTTATAATTCTTCTTTTGAAATACTAGAATATATTTACAGAGTAATTAAGTATTCTACAGTGTGTTTCTCAGTCTAGTAATTTGCTATGTTAATATATATTAAATATTTTTTTAAATAACTACAATTAAATTGAATTAGTAAAACAGTTATGTGATATGTATAAAGTTGAATTAATTCACTTTATCTTATAGCTTACTATGAAACATTTTAATGAATTTCGCAATAAAATGCTTTCAAAACTATTCAAACATTTAAATTACCTTGTCAATAAATGTTCTTCAAACATCTTCAATTAGCTGAAAGTGAAATATATATTCTTTGATTGAAACAACAGAATTAGAATACGTACACGGAGAAAATTAATTTGCTTGAATCAATTTGTATTTAGGAAAAATAAAAATTTTGATTAAATTCAAGCAAAATTTTGCTAAGTTATTATAAACTGAAAATCAAATTTTTACTTAATTCAAGCAAATATTTGCTTAGTTATTATAAATTGGAATAGCACATTTTGATTAGTTTTTGCTGAAATTTAGCATAATTTTGAAGTGGCTGAGAATAAAGCGCAAGTTTTGCTTAGCCACAATACTAATTTAGCAAACAGTTTTCTCCGTGTATGCAAGCCATGTTTTTATGCTACACGACCTGTGTAGCTTTATCACAATGCTAAAAAGTATGCAATTATCTTTTTTAACTGTTAATAGTATCACATTTACAACCTGCGCCAATTTATGGCAAAAGCATGAGGTTCACTCCTTTTTTTTGGAATAAAAACGAAATGATAAGCTTTTTTTGATGGTTTTTTTCTGTTTTAATAAAACGCAAACAAATAATATCTTGGAATACTATAAACCACTATTTTAAACAGTTTAGATGCTGCGCTTCATTGAAGTTGGAATACGGAATAACACGTGAAGTGGAAAATTTCGTATGGGAGGTGGGCGTGGCAAAAAAATACTTTTTTTATAGAAATATATTGAAGATTTCTTACAGAATGGTTCTTGTATTGGTTCAAGACAAAAAAAATATGGCGTTTTAAATATTTGTGTTGTATGGGAGGTAGGCGTGATTGAGGGCGGATTTAAAAATATTTTTGTGTGTATTCTAATAAAGCAAAATCCAAATAATACACAAAATTTAATTGCTTTACGAAGAGTCCTTCTATTTATTGACAACTTTTGTATGGGGGCTCAACCACTGTGCGGCGCACGTGTCTGTTTGCTTCTTGTGCGTAAGCACGTGCAATAGAAGTTAAATTTAAATTATGCGCATGTGATTTGGCAACATAAAGTTACAGAGAAATAAAAAGAAATACCTTGCAAATTTAATAATAATTGCTGATTGCAGAAAAGTAATGACACGATACTATCGAAACTGCGTATTATTTTTAAGCCTCAACAACGTTACCTCATGCGCAGCTTTCACTGTGCAAGATAAAAACAAAAAGCAGCACAAGAACAACACATCTGTTATTCAGCATTTAGATATGCTTAGAAAAAATAGCACAAAACAAATACAAAAAAGTCGCTCACTATTTACTGCTGCGCTCTACTGCGCTCTCTTTCATATCTGTGGCAGATGAGCCGAGTGATTCGGCTATTTGTGTCGATTATGAGTATTTCGGCAAGTAGGATAAGTATCAGCAAGACGACAACAACCATAAGTATTTATAACCGAAAAACCCGATCTTTCCCGATCCGACTCATGACTTAGGATACTCATATTTATTTGAGCCGCCGCATTCTAGCTTCGTAGAAGAGAATATGAGTCGAGTTGCGCGCGCTTAGGGTGAGTAGGTCAAAGCTATCCGTTGCAGATCTCTGATAGTTACTGAACTTTCCCATATGCTTTTGAACAGAGCAAGAGGCAATAAAAACCACTATACATTCCAAATATGAGTATATCGAAATATGTCCCTTATTTTTTATTTATGTTAACGACATCTTTTTAAAAAAAAACATTATATGCCATTGCACACTATTTCAAAATGGGGTGGACCGTTTTGAATAAGTTAAGTTTTTACATGTATTTTTTTTAT
Organism: Dichetophora obliterata; assembly: GCA_963920525.1. NCBI lineage: Eukaryota > Metazoa > Arthropoda > Insecta > Diptera > Sciomyzidae > Dichetophora > Dichetophora obliterata. The sequence goes on from OY986436.1 coordinate 25,600,237, forward strand.
TAGAGTGCAAACAAAAATTTCTGGGGATATGTTTTTTTTTCTTGGGAAATATAACGTATTCCTTATAGCCTTTTTGTAATTTTTTTTCAAAATATTGTACTGTAGCCCTCCTATCGTTGCTTTGTTTTAACTGATGTTAAACTAAAATCGTCAATTAAAACTTTCGAAAAAAAAACGAAATCGATCGTTCAAAAACAAAGTTACTTATTCAATAGAAATAGCATTGTCAATTTAACTTTTTACTTACAAGAAAGTAAGACCTTTTACTTAAGGAGTATAAACGTCAGCATTTAAGGTGTCTTTTTTTATAAAAAGAAATCGGTTCGATGGATTTAAGTCAAACTTTGTACACATCTTTAGAACGCTAACATACAGTGGTGGTCTGGAAATTAGCACACACTGTGTTAGTAACTTTAATATGAAATTTTTTACATCTTAGCTTAAGAATTGTAAACAAATATTTTTTGTTGAGTGCTGTTTACGAAGTAAAGTCAATGTACTGTTAGTTAGTTTCTTAGTTATTCTTACATTTTCTTACATATTTCAAGTAATTGCAAATAATGTGGTTTAAACGCTGGACACGAATTTAGCACAGGTTAAAATTACTGTTATATATCTTATTTTATTTTAGTTGCTATAATTATTTAGTTGTTATAATTATTTACGCTGAACAAAATGTATCACATGCATATGGCATTTTCTTAAATATTTTAAATAATTATATAAACAGCTCCAGTTGCACAACTGTGTTGAAAAACTCAGAAAGAAACCTGAAACCGTGGATTGCTCGTTATGTAGTTAAAAAAATTAGGAAAAAAAAATAAACTTGGAAAGAAATGCAGGAAACATCCTCTAAATCTTAGACTTAAGAAACGCTATAACAACCTTTGTAAAAATTTAAATACCGAAATAAATTCATGTAGGAATAATTTTTTTCTGCACCAGCTTTATATAGCACAACAAGACCCTAAGAAAGAGTGGAAAGTCATAAACAGTATTTTAAACCGAGGCATCACAAATCAAACGGAGCAGATTGTTATTAGTAATGGAAACAACAACATAACTGATTTCAAAGAAGTTGCTAACGTACTAAATAATCACTTTGCATCAATTGGGGAAACTTCTTTTGTGACTGATACCCATGATAATTTTCGATGTCCTGTGGAAAATGTTTCGAGCTATAGTTTTTACTTTGAAAATATATCTGGAATTGAGCTTATAAGAATTATTAAGACCTTGGATAACTCCAATTCTTGTGGTTGTGATGGAATTTCAAATAACATTCTAAAAAATATTGCACTTAATATAGTTGATATTTTAAAGCACATTTTTAATTTAAGTGTTTTAACTGGAACCTTTCCTAGCCATCTTAAGAACTCAATAGTTATTCCACTTTTCAAAAAAGGCAACAAAAAAGATAAAAACAACTACAGACCAATTTCTCTTTTATCTTCAGTTTCGAAAATTTTCGAAAAAGCAATTAAGGCGAGAGTAATATCATTTTTTCAAAAACAAAACTTCTTCAGTGATTGTCAGTACGGTTTTAGAACAAGTCTTTCAACTGAAGAAGCGCTTCTCGATTTCTGTTCTTCAATCTACAAAGGACTTGACAATAAAAGATCTTTGTTGATATCACCAAGGCATTCGATATGGTTAATCATAAAATCCTAATAAATAAACTGCATAACGCAGGCTTCCGGGGCTTTATTTTTGATTGGTTTAGTTCTTATTTAACAAGCAGAACGCAAATGGTTAAAGTTGGTAATGAATTTAGTAACCCCCGTAGTGTCAATCTAGGTGTTCCCCAAGGATCTGTCCTTGGCCCTGTACTATTTTTGATATACATTAATTCTTTATTTTCACAAAATTTTAGAGGAAACGTTACAGCTTTCGCAGATGATCTTGCAATAGGCTTTGGATCTGTCAATCCCTTAAATATGATTGCAGATATCAATCACGATGTTCATCTGCTAAGAATTTGGTTCGCAGAGCATATGCTTATTGTAAGCAGCAAGACAAAGATAATGTATTTTAGCATACATGGTGTGGTAAATCCAGACATTGATATTATATTTCATGGACACGACTGCTGTCGATTTAGCATACAAACGTGTACGTTACAAATCCCTACTACTTATAATAGCAACACACTATGCAGTGCAAATTGCTTTACTGTAGAGAAGGTGCTATGCTATAAATACCTTGGTGTGTCTGTTGATCATAATATGAACTGGTCTGAACACACTTCCTTGTTGAAAAAATACCTTCTTTCATCAGTTAGATGTTTCTATCGCTTAAAACAAATCTGCTCTTTTAACTTACTGCTTAAAATATATTATGGCATATTTCATTCAAAACTTCAGTATGGGATAAGCTGTTGGAGAGGTGCCTATCAACAAAAAATTAGTCCATTGTTAATACTACAAAAAGCAGTACTAAGAAAAATTTGCAATGCCAATCGATTCTCATCTTCAATTGACCTTTTTAGACGTTTAATGATTTTACCGGTAAGACATTTATACTATTATAGAGTCCTAAAAATATTCTTTAAAAGGAGTGGGTACATGCAAAGCCCAATATTTGGAAATTATAACCTTCGGAGGAATGCAGGCGTTGCTGTAACGGTACCTACTTTTCGCACTACTCACCACCAACATTTCTTTTCAATCTTATCCTACAGATTGTTTAATAAACTCCCCGTTAACATACAATTGTTAAGAAATTTATATATATTTTTGAAAAATATTAAATTGTGGTTTCTAAATTTTGACCACACGGAAATTGAAGTTTTGTTGCGCTCCGTTAGCTAAACTTTCTAAATTTAAAAAAAAAAATCCTTATTTAAATTTGTATTTGAACTTGAACTTTTGTTTCTTTGAACTTAAATTTTTTAAATTTAATTTTAATTTCTTTACATCGCGCTTACTTGAAGTTTGCACTTAATTAATTTTTGATTTGCAACTCACTTAGCACTCAATTTTGTAATGTGAATTTTCTAATTTAGATACTTTGCATTTTTGGACTTTATTCTTCGTTTAATATATATTCATTTATTGTACATTTTTATTTTAAATTGTATTAATTTAATTAATGATCACATACAAGTATATTTAATTTCCACCCCATAACTCAATCAACACGTTAAACAAAATTTTGAATTTACATTTAACACTATCTTCTCTTATGAATATAATAAATGTAAAATACTATTCTTATAATTATATTGTATTATTTTGAATTATATTGATACCACTAATGTAAACTTTTGAAGAATAAAAATAAAGAACAATAAAAAAAAATAAAAAAAAAAAATTTACTAAGTTTCTATTTCAGTTTTAACATAAAATTGGAGAAAAGTATGGCGAAAGGCTACTGGTGTTAAGAGGCTCAGCGGCAGTTGATTCAGCAAATGAAAAATGGTGGAAGCACAGTTTCAGAAACTGTTGTGTTTCTTAGATCTTTCAGAAAGTTAGTATATAACGCATTTCAACATGTAGAACAGTATAGGAGCATTAAGAATGTAAAACAGCGACCTCTAGCGCGAAAAACTACGGCAAGAGAGGATCATTTGATTTATAGAGCTTCATTTTAAAATCCTTTTAAGACATCAAATTCAACTAAAAATTAAATTTCATTAAAATATTGCTGAAACGTGCCCTCAAAAACCATAAGAAGACGCTTGAATGAAACCAATTTAAGTGGCTGTATTAGCCTAACATAAACTACACACAGTGGTGGTCACGAATTTAGCACACTTAAAAAAGTAAAATGAATACTTATATTTTCCATTTATTTGTTGTACATTTTTAATTAACTTTTTTTTTAGTGTATATATTATGTCTTCTTTATTTCTTATATACATTTTTTTATATCAAAACTTTTCCCTATAGGACTTAAAATCAAATAAAAATTAAAAATAAGCATTTCGACTTGGTCATGAATTTAGCACACGAGCGAAAAAATGTCTAGGATGAAAAATATAATCAAAATTGATTGCATAAAACTCAATATTTCGTAGGAAATCCCTCATTCTTAATTACTGCATCTCATATCCTTGGTAAACTTTTGACCGAAGCCTCACAACGGTACTTTGGAATACTATACCGAATCCTTTGGATTTCCCTAAACAAATCTGGCAAATTTTTGGATTGTACTGTTAGTATTTGCTGCTCGAAATCCCTCCACAGATTCTCAATCTGGTTTAAGTCCAATGATTGCGATGGCCACTTCAAAATATCAATATGTTTGTCTTCCAAGCAACTCTTAACTATGTGAGCACTGTGCTTTGGATCATTATCCTGCATAAAACGCCATTAAAGTGGAAAATTATCCTCTTGAAATGGTATCATGGTATTGACAAGTACGTTTGTGTAAGCGTGCTGATCCATTTTTTGGTAAATTTTAACAATCGGACAAACTCCGTGCCAAGAAAACGCCGTCCATATCATAACATTTCAGCCACCCTGTTTAATCGTCTTGAGCGTGTACTTTGGATTGTGTTGCATGTTTTTAGGACGCCACACATATTGTTTGCTGTCAGAAGCGAACCGGCAAAACTTTGATTTATCCGTCCAAAGCATATTTTTCCAAAAATTTGTTGACTATTTAAATATTCTTTTTCAAACGCAAGACTGCATTTAATATTTTTGTGCGACACATGTGGTGTTTGTTGGGCTATAAAGCTACGGAAATTGTTTTCATTCAAGCGTCTTCTTATGCCTTTTGAGGATACATTTATGCCATATTTTGATGAAATTTCATTTAAAATTTTATTTGAGGTCTTAAAAGGATCACTAAGTGAAGCTCTATAAATCAAATGGCCCTCTCTTGCTATTGTTTTTCGCGCTCTTGGTCGCTATTTTACATTTTTAATGCTCTAATACTGCTCTACATGTTGTAATGCGTTATATAATAACTTTCACGAACATCTAAGAAGCAGAGCAATCTCTGAAACTGTGCTTCCACCATTTTTCATTTGCTGAATCAAATGCCGCTGAGCCTCTGAATATCAGTAGCCTTTCGCCATATCTTTCTGCAATTTATTGTTAGAACTCAAATAGAAACTTAATAAATTTAGTATATCTTACTAGCAAAGTTTAATTAACGAAAATAAAATACGATATGGAGCAGTAATTCTAATCTGTGCTAAATTCGTGTCCAGCATTTAAGCCACATTGATTCATACAACTTGAAATATGTCAGAAAATTTAAGAATAACTAAGAAACCAACTAACGGTACATAGAGTTAACTTCATAAACAACACTCAACAAAAAAATATTTTATTACAATTCTCAAGCTAAGATGTAAAAAATTTCAAATTAGAGTTACTAACACAGTGTGTGCTAAATTCGTGACCACCACTGTACGTCGCAAAAAATTTTAAATTTAGATTTGTGTTTGCAAAAGAACATTTAAAAAAGTAAATGAGTTTTTGGAAAAATGTACTTTGGAGCGATAAATCAAATTTTTGCCGGTTCAGATCTGACGGTGTCCTCAAAACATGCAACACAATCCAAGCTATACGCTTAAGACTATTAAACATGGAGGTGGAAATGTTATGGTATGAGCGGCGTTTTCTTGGCACGGAGTCGGTCCGATTGTTAAAATTTACCAAAAAATTGATGAACACGTTTACTAAAATATACTTGTCAATACCATGATACCGTCTGCAGAGGATAATATTCCGCTTTTATGGCGTTTAATGCAGGATAATGATCCAAAGCACACTGATCGCACAGTTAAGAGTTGCTTGGAAGACAATCATGTTAATATTTTGAAGTGGCTAGTGCAATCACCAGACCTCAACTTGCTTGAGAATCCGTGGAGTGATGTCGAGCAGCCAGTACTAACAATAAAACCCAAAACTTTGCCAGATTTGTGGACGCAAATTTAAAGCATTTAGTATAGTGTTACAAAGTACTGTTGTGAGGCTTTGGTCGAAATTTTACAAAAGAGATGCGATGCAGAAATTAAGAATAAGGAATTTCCAACGAAATATTGATTTTTTTTTTTGCTCGTGTGCTAATTCATGCCCAAGTCGAAATGCTTATTTTTATTTTTTACTTGATTTTAAGTTCTTTAAAAAAAAAGTTTGATATAAAAAATGTATCTAGGATATAAAGACGATATATATCGAATAAAACTTCATTAAAAATTTAAAACGAATAAATGGAAAATTCACTAAAGTATTCACTAAACTTTTTGTAGTGTGCTAAATTCGTGACCACCACTGTATACTTAAACAAACAAAAAAATTTTTAATGGTATATTTTTATGCAAGGGTTCTTTGAGAATTGCACCTCTTGAATCTGGGCTCAATGGTGTTGACAGCACTTCGTTCACATGGATCATCTAAGGACAAAAAACGAAAAATATTCTTAAAATATATAATACATATTGGCTATAGTCGGACGAAAAAGATTTTTAAAATATTGTTTAAAATAAATGGCAATCATTTGAAAAAAAATCAACATTTTTTCGTGTTTTTCGATAGAAAATTGTTAATAAAAAAAGGCTACGTCAAGCTAAAGAGTCAAATTTTTTCTACAAAATTCTTTTTGAATCAATTCGATCGGACGAAAACTGTCTTAGTTATTCTGTAAACCAGGTGAAAAAGAAGTGATTTTGAGTAAACGGCGTTTAAACGGCGTTTGGATGCGCTAAGAAGCGTTCGAATCAGAAATCTGCAATGAATCACATTTTTGAATTAATGAGCCACTTACACAAAAATGAGTATGAATAAGTATAAGTAGTTTCCAAAGAAGTATTCATATGTGGTTGATTCAAAACAAAGTGAGTCACATTTTTGAATCATGAGCCACTTAGTCAAAATTGAGTATGAATGAGTATAAGTAGTTTCCAAATTAGTATTCATGTGATTGATTCAAAAGAAAATGAATCAAATAAGTATAGAATGAATTAAATATTAAGGGTTGCCACCTAAGAATATGCATTTTTAAGAATTTTAACCATCATTTAACTGTGTTAGGGGGTCGCTGAATTCGAATCTTAAATCAGAATTTTAAAATTCAATATGCTTTATAGGATTTTCCACCTTAATATTTTTTTAATTTTACGAATTCGGTTCTGGCTCGAACACTAGGTAAAAATGGGTCGCTGAGTCCGAATCATTTGTCGGAATTTCAAAATTATGTCATTTTTTCATAATAGGTTTGCCACCTAATAATATGTATTTAAAGAATTTTAAAGATCATTTAACAGTGATCATTTAGCAATAAATTAAATATTAAGGGTTGCCACCTAAGAATATGAATTTTTAAGAATTTAACATTGTTAGGGGGTCGCTGATTTTGAATCTAAAGTCAGAATTTTAAAATTCAATATGGTTAAAAAAGCTTTTTATTAAAAAATAGAAATCAGATTCGAAAATGAGAAAAATCGGATGAAAACCACGCCTACCTCCCATACAAAGTGACTTAACCAAAACGGTAAAATCTTTTTAAAATCCACAAAAATTAATATATTGACTTCAAATTTTGCACAGCGTCTTTTATATGTATTATAAACTTTAAGTATGAAATTTTTAAGCATGGGATGATAAACACGCCTACCTCCCTTACAAAGTGACTTACCCAAAACGGTAAAATCTCTTTCAATTCCACAAAAATTAATCTAATGACTCAAAATTTTGCACAAAACCTTTAACAATTAATATAAACTTTAGGTATGAACTTTGGAAAAATCGTCGTCCGTGGGGATATTTTATCTTCGGCCCAGTCGAAGATAATTCTTTACTAGCTTGAATTGACTCTAAGTTTAAAATATTTTTTTTGCGATGATCAACTATTTAATTTAATAAAATGGAAGCTTTTGACCAAAACTGATCAGCTAAAAGTTTCAAATTTTTTCCATTGCGTAAATTAAAGCGTCTAGTTTAAAAGTCTAGGCGAGTGGAAACCAAGATAAAGTTGTCATTTCTGTAACCAACTGCGTATTCAGTAAGTGATAGACTAAAACGAAATTTAGTATATCACATTAAAGTAGTTATCAAATATATGATAAAAACGTGCGGAAAAGTGTTTTACGTCTGATCGTCGTCAGCGATCTCCAAATAAAGACACTTTTGTAATTCCTGACAATTTATGTCATTTCTGTAACAACTAAAAAAAATAAAATGCTAACAAATCAATTTCATGGTGCTCAAAATAAGCTCTCGAGCTAAGGGCTTTTTCAGTATACCATGTATACTTATATAAATTCTGGCGTCGTTAAAAAGCTTTCAGTCTGCAGGCTTAATTATTGTAGCTTCAGTTTTATTTTTACATTTAAGCAAAATGCTACGAAAACATTCAATCTTTATTTAAAAGCATGTTTATAATTTTATTTATTTTTAAACAGACTCTTCTTTTATTAATTGTAAATTCAAAGATAAAAAATAGTACAAATATTCATAAAATTTAAAATTTGTTTGTGTTATGTATTTTGTATAATTTTTTTTTATTATTAAATCTGTATTGATTTACACAACAAAACATTGATTGTCATTGCCTTTTTAAAAAATCAATAAAATTTTCAATCAAAACAAACAAGTAGTGGTAAACGTAATAAAAAAAATAGTAGTGAAATGTATGTTTTGGTATTTAGTACTACGAAAAAGTATGATATTTAGGCAACTGAGCTATATTTTGTCATTAAAAAATTACTTGAAAAAGTCTTGCATTTTTATGTACTTTATACTTTATACTTTTTTATACTTGCACTTCATAAAAACTACAAGTCTATTTCATATAATTGTATACATATAAAAGAGTTTCTGGTTGAAAATTTTCGAAATTTGCGTTGAATTATTTTCAAATACTCAAGTACGAAACCGAGGTCTCTCATTCGTTTGGAATTCAAATTGAATCTGACTTTGTTGTGGTATTTACTGAGTATGTATTAGGGATGGAAATTTTTGGAGTTTTTTCGATCCCGGGATCCCGGGATAGTCCCGAAATTCAAGAAGTTTTTATTTCGTTATTTTTTTTGCCAAAAAGTGCAACACATTCACTTCTATTCTTTTATAGTACATACTCTGATTAAATTGATATAACAAAGAAGACCAATTTGTACCAAATCAAATAAAAAAAAACCAAACATAAAATTTGACTAATCATATATCTTCAGTAATTTATAAAATAGTTTTTGTAAAACATGCACAAATACATTTTTTCGGTTTAAGCTTAGTATGCTGTAGAAGCGAAAAAAATCTTCCGTAAGAAATGCATCGCGTTTTTGACATCGAAAAGGTAGCGAAATTTTTTTCGTTGGTTAACGAAATTGTTCAATGCAGCCAAGTTCACAACCATGATTGAAAATTTAAAATGTCAAAATTTCGCTGCCTTTTAAATAACTGTACATTGAATTGGCGTGGAAATTTGACATTCAACAATAACGTTCAACTAACACATTCAACAATAACGTTCAACTAACACATTCAACAAACACTTTATGGTAAGTATGTGTTAGTGTTGAGTCTACACCAAAATTTTGCGTGTAGAATTAAATGCCTAAAAATTTTTGTTCCTACAGCATACTAAGCTTTAGCAGTAACTGCTTACATAAAATTATTTTAAATCAGTATTTAAACAGCAATTGTTTTAAAATTAAATTTTTTTAGATTTAAATTTTTTTTCAATAAATCAATTCCGCTTATAATACAGATTCTACAGCGCTTAAAACCTGGTGCGCCAGAGTAAATTTAACTAAGAAGAGTAAATTTAAGCACAATTTTTCTTAAAACATACTTTTTTAAAACTGGCTACACTACTGAAAACAAACTAATTGACCATTGAAAATTTATGTTAATCTGTTCCTATTATAATTCTACCCATCTTTTACCAAAATGAGCGTCATTGAAAAATTTTTCTTGGTTTTCCTCGCAGCAATATAGTCAAATATAATGTCAATTTTTTCCAGTTTTTTTTCCACGTTTCGTAATTTTCTTAATTTTCCATTTTGGTAAAAGATGTGCATTCAAGAGTCTTTCTTCGAAAAACATTTAATTTACAGGCGATCGATGATGTAAAATTACCATGCAAATTAAATTTTTTGTGTATGTAATAAAATTTTATAGAAAACATCTTCTAAAATATGCCTTAATTTTAACCGCTTTGACCTAAGACCTCCCTTTAATTATATGCTATTATACATTCAAATTAAAATAAAAAAGTAATGTAAAATAAAGTAATTAAAGTATTTTAAGTAAAAAATAAATACAATACTCTTTCTATTTAGAGCTTAGTAAAAATATTCCTTCTTTTGATCAAAATACGATCTTTATAAAATTAAAGCATTAAAACCATCCCCTAACTTAGACCTTAATTTATTGCATATAAGACCTGCAGAGAAAAAGCACCGCTCCGCCTCAACGCTTGTTAGTTCGAACGTTGAAAGGGGGATATATGTGATGGTAGTTTGAAAAATTTTAGATTTAATTAGATTTTAGAAAAATTAGATATTAAAAATATTGTTTTCAACAATCCAGGGATTCGAATCGAATAATCCCGGGATATTTGTGTCTTAAAAAAGATCGGGATCCCGGGATTGCCATCCCTAGTATGTATGTTAGGCCGGAGGATCTGTAGTTAGAGGATCTGTAATGAAGTAAGAGGATCTCATTAAAATGATTTCTGCATACTTCTTTTTCAAATTGGAGAAAAACCGCCGAAGCAATTTTGATTCTCCTGAAGGTCTTTTTTGGTAAAAAAAAAACATGTTTTTTGCTTGTAACATTTCATTTTTCACAGAACTCATGCCCACATCTACTAAAATGTTAAATGTCTTACTCATACCAACATTTTAACATAAAAAAATCTTTAAAATTATGTTCCATTATAACTTTTATTGACCACCAAAAAAACACATTTTTTTTAAACCGCTGTAAAAGACACATTTTTCATTAGATTTACGTGGACTTGTTATTGTTGCAAAGGTATTAAGTTCTTATTTCTTTATGCATATCGCTTTAATCAAAGCTGTGTTCTTTACAATCACGTGAAACGTACACAAAGTTGGAATTGCGCCGAAATTTATTATAATTATATAGTATTTGTATGAGTAAGAAATGTATCATTTTATCAGATTTCTAAAGTCAAGTTCTGTCAGTTTTCGCACACAGCTTTGATTAAAGAAGAAAGATATACAGAAAGAAAGAAGAACCTAATATCTTTCCAATAATAGCAATTCCACGTAAATCTAATGAAAAATGTATCCTTTACAGCGGTTTTAAAAAAATGTGTTTATAAAAATAGCAAAAAAATTCAATTTTTGGTGGTTAATAAGAGTTATAATGAATCAAAATTTAAAAAACTTTTTTGTGTCGAATTGTGGGTATGAGTAAGAAATTTAACACTTTAGCAGATGTGAGTATGCGTTCTGTGGAAAATAAAAAGTTACAAGCAAAAAACATGTTTTTTCTACCAAAAAGGACCTTCAGGAGAATCAAAATTGCTTCGGCTGATTTTCTTCGATTTGAAAAAAAAGTATGCAGAAATTATTTTAATGAGTTCCTCTAACTTTTGAGACCCCGAACAGCGGAATCTAAATGTCGATCCGGTCTAATGTATGTCTGTTTTATAGATGTGTTCATATTGGCATATGCGCCTCCGATTTTTTTCACATTGCTTCCTTCAAAAAATCGAAACTCTTGGACTAAAAAAAATAAAGCTTAAAAAAAATTATTTAAATGTTGAAAATTAAAACCTCTCTATCCAAACATTCGAATTTTTAGCAAATTTTAAATTGTTAACAATATCTCTTTTTATAAATTGTGTGAAATACAATTTGATCATAAATGAATCATAGTTGATTTCGTTATTTGGTGGTATATATAACTTTATAAATATAACTTTTTTCGTGAATTATAGTAATAAATTCAATAAATAAATTAATACAAAAGAAAAAAGTGATATGTAGACTACCAAATATCGAATTCAATTATGAATCAATTTCATTTTCACTCGAAAGTGAAATGCAGAACCTGCCTGAAAATTTATTTTTTACAATAACTTATTTATCCCTTTCAATACCGGCATTCTAAAAACTTGTAAAAATTGATTAAATTTTTCATCACTGGTTGATTATGATATGGAAATAGTAAAATGTATCAAAGTTTTGAGATATCATCCAAAGGACATTTAGAACAGGAACCACAATATGTGCGGGTTGGTACTGAAACGACTAAAAAAAGTAAATTGCTAGTTTTCTTTACTTCTTCTTAATCTTTTCTTAATTTTTTAATTTAATCTCCTTTAAAATTTACCAATTTTTATCATTTTCCTTCTTTTTTTATTCACAAAAAACACACTTAAGACAAGCACGTTGCTGCTGCTCCGACATGACGTCTTTTTGAGATAAATAAAAACGCGAAAAATAAATCAAAAATAAGTGCACACAACAATAGAGAAAAGTTTGAATAATGGTAAATAACTTAAGTGTAGAAAACAAACGATCATACACAGAAAGCCAAACGCTGAACATAGCAGAAATTTACCAGCACAAATTTGTTAGTGAGTGCTGAGAGTAAAATGGGTTTCTGGGTATAAAATTTGAGATTTTATGACAAAAAATTTGACTGTTTAAATGTATTTTATCAAAAACACAAAGAAAAAACATAAAATTTTACTTTATTTTGGACTTTGACCTAATTTTTTTCTACATTATTTATTACACAGCCAAATAAAATCAAAAGCTCTATTTTGCAATCATCGTATGAATAATATTGTCAAAAGCTATGCAACTAATCATCACCAATCATGAAGGGAAGTATTGAAATAACATGAAATCCTTTGATCGTAACAATTTCAATCAATACAATTTCTGTACAACATGACGTATGCGTGATATTAAATTTGAGCCAGCTGCTTTACACTCTAAAAAATAAGTGCAAGTTTACGACAATTATTGTAGTAATAATTTGTTGAAAATTCATTAGAATTGTAATTTTCCCACAACTTTTCAAGCAATCTTTAATTTTTTCAACTAAAACGTAAATTAAAGTAAAATTTAACACATGTTTATTTTGCTACAATAAAAATATCAATATAAATCCATTTTTAAAGCAATCTACAAATTTTTTAAATTTGGCATAAAATTCAGTAAAATTAAACATCAAAAGTTGGATTTTGCTATAATATCAATAGTAAAAATTTATACTAATACATTTACTGTTTTAAAATGCAGAGATTGTTTAACTTTCAACAACGGTAACAGTCATGCATACATACATTTATTTCTCATTCCAGTTTGCTTATAATCACGTAAGGACGTTTGTTTTTGCTGCTGTTGTTTTATCAAAAATAATTATATTAAGCACTAATACATTCATTCAGTTAAAAAGTCAAGTCAAGCAATATGTATTAGTAAAAATATGTGAAAAAAATGTATGTATTAGTGCATAAAGAACATAAATTTAATGAGTTTAGCCCTTATTTCCAAAATGCAGTAGCATGTTCTTTACTAAGAACTTATATGAAGTGCACATATTTAATTTTACTATAACATCAATAGTAAATTCAGTGTTGAATTTTACTACAAATTAGTTAAACACATGTTGAATTTTAGTAGGTGTGTTAATTTAATGCAGAAACAGCAGCAAAACTGTTGCCTACAAGTATTGTAGTAAATTTCAACAAAAACTTTTTAGAGTGTAACTGTATTTCCTAAAAGTCATCAACAAAGTTCAAATGTAAAGTGTGCTTGTGGCAGACCCAGTAGATTTCACTACATTGACAGAAAGATATTTGCTGATTTTAATATGCACAAAAAAAGCACAAAAACTTTTGCACTTAACATTTTGTGGGGGGGGGGGAGTTTTTTCAGCTTTGTTGTAAAATTGCATTTTCTAAAAAATTACACTTCCACGCATAGTTTGTGTTAACATGAAAACTTCTTGAATAAATTATGTCAAAACATTGGAATAAAGTTCAAACAGCCGTAGAAGTGTGCATAATTTAAAAGGTAGTATCGGGGCGTATGAGTGATTTTAATTTTAATAGATGAATTTATCATTGATAATATCAAACCATAAAAACATTGAAACAAAACAGGTAAAGTTGAATTTTAAATGCCTCCCGTAATTAAAAAATGTGAGAAGCAGCAGAAACGAGAAGTGGTTTATTTAAATTATAGCAATCTTAAAGCCCACACTCAGCAACGACAAGCAGCTGACTTTAATGAAAGCTCATTAAGCACAGTGACAGGCAGTTTATTTTACAAACACACACACACACACACACACACACACACACACACATACATCTGGACGCACCGAGATGCTGCTCTGCTGTGAATAATGACAGTTAGTACTGAGTTATTTAAGTCAGGTGGTGCTTAATAGCATACACAAACTTAGAGGTCGGTTTGTAAGTGGCACAAAACAGGCACGAACCAACACGCAGTGAGTGAAAATTTATGTGGGAGTGTTTGCGTGTTCGTATGAGGGTATGTGTGTGCTTAAGACTTAATTTGAGCATGAATACGTATGGCTTTCCGCTTACTTGCAAAGCTTATATTTACGCTGACGCTGTTAGGATTCGTATGCATTAAACGATAACAAGTTTTACAGTCAAAATAATGATTTATTAGCCTATAGCTGACTGACGCACACACATATTAGCTCACACAATGAATTACACCCAAACCCATTCAAGCAACATATGTGAACGCTCTAATGAATAAGCATGTCATTTCCTTAAGCAGTCTGTTGCGTGCGTCTCTGTGTTAAGACAACATTAAGCAGCGTTCTGCTCAAATTAAATGCTTGATATATAAAAAGATTTGGCGCCATTCTTTGTTGTTGACGCTGGAAGGCAGTAAAAGAAAGTCTTATGCTTGTGAACATGCATTTATTTGTCTTTCACACATCAAAATACACGCACAGCTACAGCCACACACTCGCACGACTGCCTCCAATTTGTTGTAATTAGTTTAGTGCAGCTAGGCGCTTATTTGTCATGACGCAGACACAGCATTTTGAAAGATTAACTAAAGTGGTGATGATATTTAATTAGCAGACTACAGCTAGCAACAATGTGTTATCAGAATGAGCGATTCAGAAACAAAGGAATTTAATTAATGAACATCAAAAACTGTTGGTTTCTTTAGTTAATAGTTAGAAATAAGATAAAGTTAAGAAATATAAACCCAAAATGGTGGAAAACTTTAGTTATGGTTTGATTGCAGAGTCTTCACAAAACCAAGTAATTAATTTCAATAAAACGGCTAAATAGATAATCTTTATTAAGCATAATCACTTTATTGAAGGGGGATAGTTTAAACGCAATCTTCAACTATTTTGTACAAAAAATTAACAAACAAAAATTAAAAAAAATCTTTAACGTGAAAAACCTTTTCTTTTTTCGTGAAAAACTCGTCCGGTACCATTTGTATTTTGGTTGTCGACACCATATTTACTAACTTATCTTACGAAGCGTTCTTATTTTACACTTATATGTATGTGGATGCGAATTTCGCACCCATGATATTAAGCTCGTATCATCATTTTAATCGAATATCAGTCAGTTCATCAGTATTGCGAAAAGTTCGTTTTTGTGTGACTTTTTGTTTCTGTGTATAAAAAATGTTTGTATTATTATATATATGTGATAGGAGTGGTGTAGAAAATGTATAAACAAAATTTGGATGCTCTGCAATTTATAGGAACGAAGTTACGCAACATTACATATTACATTACATACATGAAAGCAAACAAAAATCACTGTATAATGGTTTAAATATAACTTTTTATTTAACATGTTTAAAATGATATTATAAGCTTTTGATAACTTAAAATCTATATAAATAAAAATCAAATGTCGTTCGTTGGTAATTGCATCAGTTGAGAACGGCTGAACCGATTTGGATAATTTTTTTTTTAAAATGTTCGTAATAGTCCAACTTAGGTTTTTACGGAAAGAAAAATTGACCACGCCCACTTTGCGCCCACTTTTTTTGATTTATCTAAAATCGGAAAACGGCTGGACCGATTTGGATAATTTTTTTTTTAATGTTCATAGTAATCCAATTTAAGTTTTGTCGGAAAGAAAAATTGACCACGCCCACTTTTGCGCCTTTTTTTTCAATTTATCTAAAATCGGAAAACGGCTGGACCGATTTGGATAATTTTTTTTTCAAATGTTCGTAGTAATCCAATTTAAGTGTTTACTGAAAGAAAAATTGACCACGCCCACTTTTGCGCCCACTGTTTTGATATCTCTATAAATAAAAATCAAATGTCGTTCGTTGGTAATTGCATCAGTTGAGAACGGGTGGACCGATTTGGATATTTTTTTAAAATGTTCGTAATAGTCCAACTTAGGTTTTTACGGAAAGAAAAATGGACCACGCCCACTTTTACGCCCACTTTTTTATTTATCTAAAATCGGAAAACGGCTACACCGATTTGGCTAATTTATTTTTTAAATGTTCGTAGTAATCCATTTTAAGTTTTTACTGAAGAAAAATTGACCACTCCCACTTTTACGCCCACTTTTTTATATATACCTAAAATCGCAGAACGCCTGCGCCAATTTGGCTAACTTTTTTAAAATGTTTGTAATAGTCTACAAACGTTTTTTACAGAAAGAAAAAATGGGCGTTGGACAAGGGGGCGTGGCACTCTCATACAACCCAAATTTGCGATATCGAATAGCTTTTTAGTTACAGACCGCACAGGCTCGGAATTTAATATTCGAACTCAATTTACACATTAAGTTTAACTGATAACATTTTATGGTGTTGGAAAAGGGGGCGTGGCACCTCCCATACAACCCAAATTTGAGATATCGAATAGCTTTTGAGTTATAGTTCGCACAGCCATGGAATTGGGTTTTCGACCACAATTTACACGTGCCGTTTTGCTGATAAAATTTTATGGGCGTTGGGAAAGGGAGCGTGGCACCTCCCTTAAAACCCACATTTAATATTTTGAATAGCTTTTGCGTTATAATTCACACAGCCCCGGAATTCAGTATTCGACGACAATTTACACGTGCTGTTTTACTGATAACATTTTATGGGCGTTGTACAAGGGGCGTGGCTCCTCCCGTGCAACCAGAATTTGCGATATCGAATAGCTTTGGAGTTATAGACCTCCACAGCCTCGGTATTCGAGCACAATTTGCACATGTCGTTTTACTGATAACATTTTATGGACGTATGGTGTGGCAACCTCCCATAATTTGCGATATCGAATAGCTTTTCAGTTACAGCTCGCACAGCCTCGGAATTCGGTATTCTACCACAATTTACACACGCCATTCAGGGGGCGTGGCACCTCCCATACAACCCAAATATGCGATTTGCGATATCGAATAGCTTTGAAGTTATAGCCTAAGAATTCATTATTCTACCACGATTTACACATGCCGTTTCACTAATCAAATTTTATGGGAGTTAAACAAAGGGGCGTGGCACCTCTCATTCAACCCAAATTTAGATCAACCCAATGCAGGTTCACTGATAACATTTTATGGAAGTTTGGCAACGGGGGCGTGGCAGCAACGCGCCGGGTTCCAGCTAGTAAGAGATAATTTCAAATATTTTATATATTCAATAAAAGTAAAAAATTAAAATGCGCCTTCATCTATAACTAAGACATTTTTAACCTTTACCTGGCCTCGTGGGGTACGTACATACCCCTCGTTCTTTCTCGTTTTGATTTGTTTGGAATTTTTTCTAGTTTTCCGGATTTTTTATGAACTCTGATCTTTATTTTTTTCAACTTGGACGACTATTCTACAGTTTAAAGTGGCATCGAAAGATGAGCTCTTAATTTTTTGAGACAAAATAATCAATATTTACTTTTTTTTCACAGATTTTAATCACTGGGGTTCGTATGTACCCCACGAGTCCAGGTATGTTACTCAGGACATGGGCATGCCAGGTGAAGGCTAAACGCAAGATAGTAAAAAATATTTAAAACATCACACAGATCTGTGAGGGTTTTTTTCTTCTAAATTTGAAGCTCATTGCAATTTATTAGATACACAGAACATTGTTCATTATGAAATCGTTTAAAGCAATATCTAACTTGACTAAAACATAAGGGCAGTTCACGATCTTGTTGCATCGTTGCAAATGCAAAATAAACAGCTTTACAAAAACAAAGAGCATTGAAAAGCTTTTGCAACATATGCTATTTGTTTTTGTAAAAGCTGTTTATTTTGCATTTGCAACGATGCAACAAGATCGTGAACTGCCCTATAGTCTATGTTGACATTTTGAGCAGCTAACATGAGTGTATCCATTGCACCCTGGTAATTGGCATGTAAAACTCTTGCTGTCCCACTGTGGGCAGTAATAAAAATGGTGTAACCGAACTTCTGTTTGTGACTGTGGAAAAGTTATCTGATGTTTTGTCTTTTGTTCAAGGTTTTGTGATAATTCGGAAGGTCTTCCACGTTTTGTGGTTAGCTTTCCAACATTGCAAAGACTTTCTGCAAACGAAAATTGGCTAATGTTATGTTTCCATGATTGCCTCTTTGTTGTTCCGCACGCTTGTAGAAGTACAATAGCCATGCGTCTACTAATGTGGTATCAATCAAATGATAAAAAATCTCATACAACACTTTTTTGAGCGTATTTTTAGCTTGTAGCGTCCAATAAATGAGCTCAACAAATCGACTCCCTAATTAATTTGTCGTATTGCGAAACAATATTCGGACACTCAATGGATATGTTCTTAAAAAAATTGTTGTCAAGTCATTCAACTATGATCTCAGGACTTTTACCACAATATGTAGCTATACATCATTAATATTGAAACACTCGGTGGTGTTGAGCAGAGAACTGCAATGAGTATCCGACAGAATTCGGATACTCAAATCATACCCGAGTGTCGTGCTGTTCTGAACTCTATCCATACTTAATAATATGTGTAAAATACTTATAGGCATTCGGCTCATTAGCATTTTTTCGGTTATAAGTACATTCTCATATCCGAGAGCGGCGTGATCCGATTCGACTTCGAGCCGTTTTCAATGAGTGCGTTGAGTCAGTTTATTACAAAAGCGCTCGATCCGAATGTATTTTGAGTGTACTCTAAGTACTGCTCCTTCTCTGCCAACGTCTCTTAGCGTTAATTAGTTTTTTTTGCGTATGCACTTTTCGTAAGTATTTGTCTGCAGGCCGTGTGAGCTCTCATTTTTTGTTTGTCTTTTCTCGAAAACGTGTTTTTGGTATTTTATTGTTGCACTCTATGGAGAAAGAAACAATAACAACACTTGTAATTTTGGTTTGTTAGACATAAACAAAAATAAAACAAAACCAAAAGGGCGGCGCACAGTGGCTAAAAATTGGAAATAAATACCAAAACTGATGATCTCTTTTTGTGATTTTTTTTTTCTTTGCGTTGTTTAAGAATATTCTAACTCGCATGATTCCAAAATATTTATCAGAAATATATGTATATAGGTTTTCTGTGTAGACGCCTTAAAATACGATTGATGTAAAAATGTTGGAAAAATTTCGTAAAATATTGATATTTTTCAAGAGTTATAACAGACAATTGAGAAAACGTATTGCACTCTGGTTTTTTTTAAGTACAAAAAGCATTATTGAAAAAGTTTTTTGCATTCTTGAAATATTTTTTTTATTTTTGCAATAAATTTCTTATGCAAAGTTGATATGACAAAAAAACGTAAATTTATTTTTTTGCAGAATAAAACATAATGATCTATGAATGTCGACGATATTTTAAATAAAGAAATGCTTTTATTGGACTTTGAGTTGAGCTATTAAAAAACACTGACAGAAATTTTTGCGTCCTTGAACAACATTTGGTAAATGCGTTAAGAAGAAAATATAGATATGTTTAGTCTCAAGGTTTATTATTATAGTCATTTTCTTTAGTATGATTTTAGGCATTTTTGCCTAAAGGTGCCTGAAAGTGCGGCATATTAATATATAGGTATATTTTTTATTTAAAATCGTTAAAGTTTTAATGTAAATAGTGAAAGCATTTACTTACTAAATACGATAAATGCTTTAAAATGTTATTATTCTTCTTTTGAAATACTATATTGCAGAGTACTTAAGTATTCTCTAGTGTGTTTCTCAGTCTATTAATTTGCTATGTTAATATATATTACATATTTTTTTAAATAATTACAACTAAATCGAATTAGTAAAACAGTAATGTGATATGTATAAAGTTAAAATAATTCACATTATCTTATAGCTTACTATGAAACATTTTAATGAATTTCGCAATAAAATGCTTTCAAAACTATTCAAACATTCAAATTCCCTTGTCAAGGAATGTTCTTCAAACATCTTCAATTAGCTGAAACTGATATATTATTCTTTGATTCTAAACAACAGAATTAGAATACGTACACGGAGAAAATTAATTTGCTTGAATCAAGCAAATGTTTTGCTTAAAAGCAAATCAGCAAAACTTTGCTCAATCACAATGTGATTTAAGAAAAAGATTGCTAAATTGCAATCACTCCTCGTTTATTTAGGAAAAGCAAAATTTTGATTAAATTCAAATTTTTACTTAATTTCAGCAAAAAATTGTTAAGTTATTATAAATGGGAATATAAATCTGGTTTAAACAGTGAGTTGATCACAGCTTAATCACTCAAAGACTACTGAAGAGGAATATGTAGCGATTTCCGAAACAGACTGTCTAGTCAGCTAAGTGATTGACTCTATACAGAGTTGTTGTTGTTGTTATTGCCTTCTTGAAAACTCACTTGATCTAAAGCTCACTATCTTAATTCAGGGAATAGCAAATGTTTACTTAATTCAAGCAAATATTTGCTTAGTTATTATATTGGAATAGCACATTTTGATTAGTTTTTGCTGAAATTTTGCATAATTTTGAAGTGGCCTAGAATCAAGCGCAAGTTTTGCTTAACCACAATACTAATTTTGCAAACAGTTTTCTCCGTGTATGCAAGCCATGTTTTTATGCTGCACGACCTGTGCTCACTTTATCACAATGCTAAAAAGTATGCTATTATCTTTTTTAACTGTTGATAGTATCATATTTACAACCAGTACCAATTTGTGACAAAAAGCATGAGGTTCACTCCTTTTTTTGGAATAAAAACGAAACGATAGGCTTTTTTATCATTTTTTTTTTTCTGTTTTTATAAAAAGCAAACAAATAATATTTTTGAATACTATTTATAATCTTTTAATTTTAACAGTTTAGATGCTGCGCTTCATTGAACTTGGAATACGGAAAAACACGTGAAGTGGAAAATTTCGTATGGGAGGTGGGCGTGGCAAAAAATACTTTTTTTATGATAGACATATATTGAAGATTTCTGACAGAATGATTCTTGTATTTGTTTAAGACAAAAAAAATATGGCGTTTTAAATATTTGTGTTGTATGGGAGGTAGTCGTGATTGAGGGCGGATTTAAAAATATTATTGTGTTTATTCTAATAAGGCGAATTCCAAATAATACACAAAATTTAATTGGTGTTGACGGACGATGAGTCCGTCTATTTATTGACAAATTTTGTATAGGGCTCAACCACTGTGCGGCGCACGTGTCTGTTTGCTTCTTGTGCGTAAACACATGCAATAGAAGTTTAATTTTAATTATGCGCATGTGATTTGGTAACTTAAGGTTACAGAAAAATAAAAAAATACTTTACAAATTAAATAATAATTGCTGATTGCAGAAAGTGAATGACACTTACGATACTGTCGAAACTGCGTATTATTTTTAAGCCTTAACAACGTTACGTCATGCGCAGTTTTCACTGTGCAAGATAAAAACAAAAAGCAACACAAGAATAACACATCTGTTATTCAGCATTTAGATATGCTTAGGAAAAAATAGCACAAAACAAATACAAAAAACTCGCTCACTATTTACTGCTGCGCTCTACTGCGCTCTCTTTCATATCCGTGGCAGATGAGCCGAGTGATTCGGCTACTTGTGTCGATTATGAGTATTTCGGCAAGTAGAATAAGTATCAGCAAGACGACAGCAACCATAAGTATTTATGAACCGAAAAAACCCGATCTTTCCCGATCCGACTCATGACTTAGGATACTCATATTTATTTGAGCCGCCGCATTCTAGCTTCGTAGAAGAGAATATGAGTCGAGTTGCGTGCGCTTAGGGTGAATAGGTTTTTGTACTTATTTTTTTCGGATATACTCAGAGTCGCAAAAAAGCTATCCGTTGCAGATCTCTGGTGTTGAATTCTGAAATATATTCTGACGGATTGTACCCAATGAATGTATTACCTTTTTGGCTAGTTCAATTACACAGTGACTCAAAAAACAGATTTTGGCAAAAGAACAGGATCTTGCTATTTAGGTTCGATACTATGATCAAAGGTGAGTAAAACCCTAGCTGGGTTTTGTGAGTTTGGCGAACGTTTTCTTTTTATGGCCCATTTTATATAGTGGGTCTTAGTGATTTTGACAAAAAAAAAGTATAATTAGTTTTTGTTTAATAGCTCCGTCAGATTTAAAGATATCAGTTAACTATTTTTGGAAAAGTTATAGCTTATAGTCTAATAAATAAGTCTTAAGAACAAAACAAATTCATAAAATTATTTAATTCAATCTTTTTTTTTGAAGAAATTGTGAAATGTTTTTTAATTTTGTCACTTTTTTGGCCATAACTTGAAGGGAGTCCAAATTTTTCTTATACTATTTTCAACAAAATTGTAGCTTCAAAAATACTTAACAACTCTTGTTAATATGATGATGTGCTCTGAACGTGTCTACACTACTTAATAAGCTTAAAAAGATAATTTTTTTAATTAAAAAATACCGGTTTTTAGGGTTGTTTTCGCAGTTTTATGACTATAACTCCTAAACTTAGCATATTTTCAACTTTTTAAATTCAGCTTATTTGTAGCCAGAAGGATTGTGAATAATTCTTGTGAACATACCTATGTGGTTTAAATGCGTCTACATTACTTAAAAAGCTCAAAGAGATTATTTTTTTTTTCTTAAATATACATAAATGATAATAGATGTGTTTTGGAACCGTTGCTTAGCTTACCTACATCGAAGAACCAATAAATATATTCTTTATTTCCATAGAAATAAAACACACATTTTTTATAGTTGGAAACATTTACAAAAATCAACTTTTATTCGTGTAATTTTTGGCATCATTCACATTAAGCAACAAGTCTTACAAGTCTTCACTGCTCGAAAAACCATCATCAGAGTCTTGATAAACTTCAATGTTACTCTGGGGATCTTCTTCTTCACCATCCACTTCCATGTGGGCAACTTCAGCATCACGAAACAAGTTTTTCGTGCGCCAGTATATTTCAGCCATAATAGCGTCAGGGGATCCCTTCCCTCGATATCTGAATTTAAGCCAGCCTGTTATTATAAAATTGATAAATATGTAAATATATATGTACAAAGAGATGTTATTACCTTAATTCTAATGGCAATGCCGTTTGGTGGAACATTTCGCCTTGCTCATCTGATTCCGTTGGAAGCTGACGACTAAAGTAGCCCAAGTGATGATTCAAGTAGTGGATTTTTAAAGACATATGAACTCCTTCAAACGAGATACCTCTTTTGCATTGAAGAAAAAAACCAAAAGGCAAAATGCAATCATGAGTTGCCTAGAGTCTCTGCAAAAAAGACGTTCCAATCCCATGCAACGAAGGGTTAAAATTGTTTCTTGTCTATTGAATCACAAATGTAAAACGTCCAAAAAATGAATTAAGTTTGCTTGTGTATTTATAATTTTAATTAACAAGTATCTAATTTTTAAGGTTTTTATTATTTGTTTCCCTAAAAGCAGCAACAGATTTGCCAACAATGGAATTCCAAAATTTTTTTGAAAGAAATTCACAAATGTTTTTTGGAATTCTTGAAGTCATTTCAAGTGAGAAATATATGTTTTTGGATTTTATATGATTTTTGTTTTGTGTTTGAAATGACAGAAAAGGGCGCTTAAAGAATTTTTTTTAATAAAAAGTCAAGTTTCAGCAGCTAAAACCTTGGTCACCCAACTTAGTTTTTTTTTAATTTTTTGCCAAAAAAATAGCTTTAGATTATGCTTAAACTATACCTCTAAAAATTTTATCAAAATTTTAATTTTAAGATTTTTGAGAATATTTTTAGCAAAATTACTTAAATTATAAATTTCCAAAAAGGTGTCGTTTTAATAAAAAAGTAAACCCAGTGAAACATAACTATCTTTTTTGAATTTATTTATGTACCTTTTCGAGTAGAAAAGTTAATTTTCGGCACTCATAAATAAACTTTTTTGGACTCATTCGTCGAACTAAAATGCCTCTCAAAAGCGAACCTTTTTTTTCTTTGGAAATGAGTTAAATAAAGAATCATCAGTTTTAATTTTTTTTTTTTTGGAAACGCGTTAAAAAAATAACCATTGAAAAGTTCTCTTTCGGCACTCAGAAATGAACCATTTTGAACTCATTTACCAGGCTGAATTAACTCTCAAAAACGAACCATTAATGTTCGAAAACGAGTTAAGAGACGAACCATAGAAAATCGTTTCTTCGACACTCAGAAATTAATATTTTTAACCGACTTAAAAAAGAAGGAAGTTATCATGTTTTTTTATTTATTTTTTTTTTAAAGATGCATGCGCTTTATACAAACAAGGTTTGGTTTTTGACTGGAAAGGAAAGAGATAGATTTATTGAGAGGAATTGATTGGAACCATACGTGAATTATTGATTAGGCGAAACAACCGTGAAAGACAATTTGAATTGCTTTTAACCGAGGCTAGTGTTATGCCTTAGCCTCGGCAAGCATTTCCATTCTTTAGTTGTTCCTGTCTTTTAATTCCACATTTGCCACAATTTAGTTATGAATTTTTAGTTTTTCATAATTCTTTTAATGTAGGGAAGAACAAAGAAAGTGAAAAAAACTGTGCCCGAACCCGGATTCGAACCAGGGACCTCTGGGTTGATAGTCTACGTGTTTTGGGATGAACTTTATTTTTGCATTTTTTAATGAAATATTAA
Source organism: Dichetophora obliterata (assembly GCA_963920525.1). Lineage (NCBI taxonomy): Eukaryota > Metazoa > Arthropoda > Insecta > Diptera > Sciomyzidae > Dichetophora > Dichetophora obliterata. The sequence continues at coordinate 25,625,183 of OY986436.1, forward strand.
AGTACTTAATAAAATTTAAAATATTCCTTTTTGTTTACTTATCATAGTTTCTTATAATTTCATAAAATACGATTTTTTAAGTTTTTGTAATGAAATATATTAGTAAGAAAATTACTTAATATTATTGATCTAAATCCTTTCAATTTATTATGTGTGAGAGATTCAATGAGTTTATCATTTCAAAATTCATGAGCGATAAAAACTCAACATCTCTCATCAACACGACGCACACTGGGGATTTCGCGGAAAAAAGTCAAATTGTCAACATAGTCTTCATGCAACATGCAGTGGTATTTTGATATTAAAGACTAAATGGTACAGTCAAATCAAAAACAATTACTTCAATCTGACTGGTAGTTTTATTTTTATGCCGTTTCAAACTCCGAACTTGTATGTTTTACCGAACTAACTTAATATAAACCTAAGAATTTCAAGACGAATATTATTTTACTATGTGAGCTAACGTGTTTTTTTTTATTTTTTATTTAAAGTAGGATATGTCAATATACTAAAATTTAAAAAATAAACTCTGCAGAGACTTAATTTTTTTTTTTTTTTTTTTTTTTTATGAACTTATAACTAAAATCCCGTTTTTTCCAAACATTTGAATCTGAAATTTTAGCTGTACTTGCCTATGTTTGGAAATCACTACTAATACATTGCCTCATATCTGTTCTTACATTTTTAATCAATTTCAACTGCGGCCAGGTGCGCCTTTCAATAAAACTTATATTTTTATACCCTACACTTGACAAAGTCAGGGTATATTAACTTTGTGCAAACGTTTTTAACGCATAGAAGGAGGCGTGGCCGGTATGGAAAAGTATATATATTCTTGATCAGCGTCAGCTCCTGAGTTGATTCAGCCATGTCCGTCCGTCCGTCCGTCCGTCCGTCTGTGTGATTATATCTTGCAAAGAATAAAGAGAACCAGGTAAGATATTTGAATGAAATTTGGCACACATATTGATATGGACCCGGGGATGAGCCCAATGATTTTTTTTGGATACGCCCACAATTACGCCCACCTCCCATACCACCAACTATTGAGAAAACACAAAAATGGTCTAATAATTGAGCTAGAAAGACAAAATTTTGTATGTGTATATGTTTTATCAATTCTTAGTTGAGTACCAAAAATGGGCGTGATACGCCTACAAATACGCCCACCTTCCATACCACCCACAACACTCAAATTTTATATAAACACACTAAGTGTAGGGTATTTCATAGTCGGGCTCGACCGACTATAGCTTCCTTACTGGTTTATATTTTATATTATATTTTTATATCTTTTTTTTATATTTATGTTATTTTTTTTTTAATTCAAAGAGAACGTGTTAAAAGAAGTTGTGTTATTAAAAGAGTTTTACGACTGTTCGTGATTGCGCTAATTTTTGCCCCATGTCCATGTTAGAATAATAATACATAATAATAATAAAATTTATATGAAAAATTCGTTTGTTTTTATATGGGCGGTATATGATGGGCGTGGCCGATTTTAATGAAACTTTCACAAATTTTTTATTTTGTTAATTGTAATGTCTGTGCTAAATTTCAACATGTTCGGAGCAAAAGAAAAATTTTGTATGAAAAATTCATTTTGAGTTACATGGGCGGTATATGATGGGCGTGGCAGATTTTTATGAAAATTTATATTTTTCTTAATAACGTTAATTAAGTGCTAGGTGCCAAGTTTTATCACTCTACAAGCACTCCTTATAATTTTTTCCCAGAAATGTATGAAGCCATCCCCACTGTGCGACGTGGCTCTTTCTCAGCATTGGGACATGTCACACTTAGCGGACACGGGCAAATTTGTTGTTGTTTTCGCGGGTAAAATAAAAAACTGGAAATTGAGAGAGCTTCTTTTACCCGCGAAAACCACAACAACAAATTTGTCCGTGTCCGCTAAGTGTGACATGCCCCATACAAACTCACGAGCGAGGAAAGCAGTTGAGAAGTTATAAGAAGAGTGTATATTTTATCCGCACACGCTCTGAATATTATGAAATGATAAACTCATAGCAAAGATAACTCAGAAGAGCGAGAGCGCATTTTGATTGCTTAACGCACCCTGGTTAAGACGACAGTTGAAATTTTTCGCAAGAAAATTAAATTTAGATATTTAAAAAGCGCAACTGTTTTTGTTTTAAAAATGAGCTAGGCTGAGCGTAGGTTTAGCTGTGTGTTTTAAATTAAATCAAAATAATTTTTTACTACACGGTCAGACGTTCACCTTTTATACTACCTTTACATTGAATTCCAGTAGGCATTTCAACATGAAATGGTACTTAAAAAAAATCATTTATGTTCTATATACTAGTTCACTTACAAAAATTTAATTTATATAATTTAACGCTATTAATTTAATACTGCCGTCATAGCCAAAATGCAGATCACACGGTTTAAAATGTTTAATCTCAACATTGGATTAAAGGAATTTTTAATCCAAAAAGTAGCTACTATTTTTAATCCCAACTTTAATGTTGTTTAATGGACAAAGGTTAAGGTCGTTTTTATACCAAAGGTGGGTCAAAAGCCTGAACAATTGCCTACATCGTATAGACCGATCAGCCTAAGTTCCTTCTCTTTAAAGACAATGGAGACAATATTGGAACTAAACATTAGGGAAACTTGCTTGAAGAGCATCCCTCTAAACAGGTTTCAATTTGCTTACCAAGCCGGCAAATCCACTGTCACCGCCTTACACAGCCTTACCGGCACGATCGAAAAGGCTTTTGAAGCAAAACAAACAAACTACACAGAGAAAACAACATTTTCGAAAGTGGCAGAAACGAGCTGCTTTTAAAAACGTTTAACCCAGATTTTGCACTTCTAACGTTTATTTTAATTTTAAAAACGAACATTTTAAAATGAAAGAGCAAAACGTTTATTTTCATTTTAAAAACTTAGGCCTTTTCCACACTTGGTCAACGCAATTCCAACAAAACTTTAACGCAACAGCGAAAAAGTTGAAAAGCAATGCAACTATAAACCTAATGCTTTCAGACTTGCTTCAAAAGTCATGCAACATGTAATAATTGTTATTATATAATAACTCATGTTTTTCGACTTCTTGCACTGATTTAATATTTAACACTTGCTCATTCATCTTGCAAACTATTTCTTCTTCTTTTAGATTCTATTAAGAACTAATTAATTAGCTTATTCACCTTGATTAATATAAAGCCTACTGCACTACAAATACTTGAATTCACAAAACAAACAAACTGATGCAACACGTCGCCGATGAAAATTGCGGAAAGCCGCGTTGCGTTGAATAAGTTGAGAACGTGTCGAGAACTTGTTGCATGCAAGTTGCTTAATCTGAAGGTTCCGGTATAAATACACAGGCTAGCAACTTGAGTTGGAGTTGCGTTGACCAAGTGTGGAAAAGGCCTTACATTTTCAAATGAGATTCTAAAATGATTGTTTGATTTTTAACAATGGATATTTTAAAATGCTGTAGTAAAACGTTTATTTTCATTTTAAAAACGAAAATTTCAAATCGGGATTCTAAAATGTTTGTTTGATTTTTAATAATAAATATTCTCAAATGTAAAATGTTTATTTTCATTTTAAAAACGAAAATTTTAAAATTAGATTCTAAAATGTTCGTTCGATTTGCAACAATAAACATTTTTAAATGCTATAGTGCAACAATTATTTATATTGTAAGAACGAAAATGTTCATTATTTCCCACTAATTCATAAATTTACAGAAATCCGCATTTCCTATATTAATTAAAAAAAAAAAAACTTTATTAGTTTTCAACATTACAGTTTTACAGTTTTTAGGCAAACTGCAGAGTGATGAAATCGAGAATGAAAAATATTTAATTTTCTGAACAAATATCATGATTCAATTATATATAAGGTTAAGTAACCATGAAATTGTCCTCATACAACAACAAAACTTGGATTGCAAAATGTCAAAGTAAAACAAAAAAAGACAAGTAAACAATCAAATTAAAATTTCTCACTAGAAGTCAAACTATTGGATTCTAATATTAAATTTGTGTTTCAAATAATTTTTAAACAATTTTCTTGGAGTTTGAGTTTTTGTTACTACCTCAAAATGCCGAAAAAGTACACGATTCGCCAAAATTATTGGAACAAGGAAAACGTTTCCTTTTTTAAAGTGCCCAGTGACATTTTTAAACGAAAACGCTGAATGGATGGAATTTGGATCGGCGAATGTGAAAGTAAAATATAACAACATCAAACAGCTGTTTCTGACATTCGCCGAGAGATATGTGCTCTCAGCTTACTCAACCTTATATATAATTGAATCATGATAAATATCAAATACATAAGTCAAGGAAACATATATAACAAACAATTCGTTATTAACAAGTGTTTTGAAACAAAGTATGTGAATTTTACTATGTCATGGTAAAACGTTCGTAGTTGTCATTGTCATCATGGTAAAAACGTTTCGTTTTACTTTTCTATTTAAAAATGTGCGTTTTCATTTTTGTATGGCCTAAAATGTTTCTAAAAATATTAATTTTAACCTACTATATTATAGTAAAACATTCGTAGTTGTTTTAAAAACGTTTTGTTTTACTTTTCTATTTAAAAATGTGCGTTTTCATTTTTGTATGGCGTAAAATGTTTTTAAAAATATTAGTTTTATCCTAACATATCATAGTAAAATATTCGTGGTTGTTTTAAAAACGTTTCGTTTTACTTTTCTATTTAAAAATGTGCGTTTTCATTTTTGTATGGCGTAAAATGTTTTAAAAAATATTAATTTTATCCTAAAATATCATAGTAAAATATTCGTGGTTGTTTTAAAAACGTTTCGTTTTTCTTTTCTATTTAAAAATGTGCGTTTTCATTTTTGTATGGCGTAAAATATTTTTAAAAATATTAATTTTACTAAACGTTTTTAAAATGTGCGTTTTGGATTTTTTGTTTTCTCAGTGTATGTGCCTTCATTGATATTCCAGGGGCTTTTGACAACACGTCATACAATGCGATCAAAGCAGCAATGCAGATTAAAAATATACCATATTTAATCATACACTGGATTCTAATCATGCTGAAAAGCAGAATCATAACGTTTGAGCTTGGTGGAATACGTAACACGATTACTGCCACTAAAGGATGCCCTCAAGGAGGGGTACTTTCACCTCTTCTGTGGACCCTAGTCGTGGACGAACTTATCGCAAGTCTCAACAACCAGGGTTTTGACACCAGAGGATATGCGAATGATCTGGTTATTTCAAATCTGGGCAGTCATGAACCGACGATATCGGACAGAATGCAGAGTGCCCTCCGTATAACTTCAAAGTGGTGTAAGGAAAAAGGGTTAAGCTTAAATACTGACAAAACTATTCTGGTACCCTTCTCCAGGAAAAGGAGCCTAAATCTGGTAAGACCCACTCTGGATGGAAAAGTTATTGACTTTTCAAATGAGGTCAAGTACTAAGGAGTGATTTTTGACAAGCAGCTCCGTTAGAACACGCACTTAGATTCAATTATAGGCAGGACAACATGTGCCCTTTTTGCCTATCGACGCCCCCATGGCAAAATGTGGGGCCTCAAACCGAAAATTATTTATTGGACGTTTACAACAATTGTGAGACCTATGGCTACGTATGCAGCACTTGCATGGTGGCCCAAGGTCTAACAGCGCACAGCAGCTAATCAACTGACAAAGCTAAAAAGAATGGCGTGCATTAGTATCACTGGGGCAATGAGAACGTGCCCATCTAAAGCTCTAAATGTAACAATAGGGCTACCCTCTTAACGATCACTATCGAAAAAGAGGCATGCCTAAGTGTACTAAAAATGGAGGAAATCGGTGATTACAAGGCAGGGAATTTTACGGGTCATATGAAGATACTAAAAACCTTCGAAAATTACCCATTTTTAAAAATCCCCGATAGGATGCTGCCGAAGGCAAGCTTCACAAAACGCTACAAGGACGTTATACCCAATAGCCAACTATGGAGGAATGATAGCTTCACAGTTGATCCTGGCTCACAGATATGCTACACTGATGGGTCAAAATTTCGAAAATGGAGTACCGGGAGCGGGGATATATGGTTCCAAGTTCCAAAAAGCTTTTCCAATGGGATAACGCCGACAATATTCCAGGCGGAGGTATATGCCATTGAAGTTTGTGTCAGAGAATTTCTCCGCAGGAAATCAAAGGGGGCTCACATCTACATGCTTTCAGATAATCAAGCGGTCTTTAAAAGCCCTTCAAGTCTACGAACTTGAATCAAGACTAGTCTCCAGCTGCGTAGAGCTATTAAATACGCTGCGACAAAGCAACAAAATAGAATTATGGTGGGTTCCAGGTCACGAAGGATTCGAGGGCAACGAAAGGGCGGACTGCCTAGCCAAAAGAGGAGCGTCTCGAACTCTTATAGGACCTGAACCATTCTGTAGCTTAGCAAAAAGCTACATTCTAGAAAAAATTAGAATATGGGAATATATGAAATTTCAGTGGCACTGGAACTAGTGGCACACTAATGGATAAAGGCAATCTAAGAAATTTTTAACTCCAAGTAAATCAAAATCCAAAGATTTACTCAAGCTTACACAGAAAAAACAAATTTAATGAACAGCATACGTTAAAATTAATTCATTGTGTAAGGGGGGTTTTGTTCACAGGCTGAGGTATGCTTAGCGATTCCAGGGTCAAACAAAAGACCCTCAAACTTTTGTCCAAAATAAATAAGTAGACTTGGTGATTTTCGTGCTCAGACGATATTTTCTGTTTTATTGTTAAATCAAGTCTTTCTTACAATACACAATATTTTAGGAATATGATAAATATACAGTTGTGGGTGAGTCTGCCGACGCTGGTTCGATGATATTCGGTATTCGGCGAAGTTCGGTGATGTTCGGTGTTCGCTGAAGTTCGGAGATGTTCGGTGAGGTTCGGTGTTTGCTGAAGTTTGGTGCTGTTCGGTGCTGTTCGGTGATGTTCGGTGTTCGCTGAAGTTCGGTGATGTTCGGTGATGTTCGGTGATGTTCGGTGATGTTCGGTGTTCGCTGAAGTTCGGTGATGTTCGGTGTTCGCTGAAGTTCGGTGCTGTTCGGTGATGTTCGGTGCTGTTCGGTGATGTTCGGTGTTCGCTGAAGTTCGGTGATGTTCGGTGATGTTCGGTGTGACTGACTTCGGCAAGACCCGACTATGCTGCGTGACTTAATAGTTCGTATTATAGTATACAATTTGCATACTAAGATATATATCTTTACAAATATGGCATGAAGCGCCTTGGTATACGTTTTAACAGTAAAAATACTAGAATTCCTCGAGACTCCCGATATGCCGAAGCAAACGTAATGAGTCGCTAAATACTTGATACGTAAAAAAAAGACGAGACTCCCGATATGCCGAAGCAAACGTGATGAGTCGCTAAATAAGTAAAAAAAAGACGAGACTCCCGATATGCCAAAGCAAACGTGATGAGTCGCTAAATAAGTAAAAAAAAAAGACGAGACTCCCGAAATGCCGAAGCAACCGTGATGAGTCGCTAAATAAGTAAAAAAAAAGACGAGACTCCCGATATGCCGAAGCAAACGTGATGAGTCGCTAAATAAGTAAAAAAAAGACGAGACTCCCGATATGCCGAAGCAAACGTGATGAGTCGCTAAATAATCAAAAAAAAAAAACGAGTCTCCCGATATGCCGAAGCAAACGTGATGAGTCACTAACTACTTAATAAGTAAATAAAAAAAAAGACGAGACTCCCGATATGCCGACGCAAACGTGATGAGTCGCTAAATAATTAGAATAATACAAAAAAACTAAATTTATTAATACGAGCCACCTTGCGATAGCTCGTTTCGAAACAACAAACTTGTTCTCGTTTTCAACAAGTAAGCGACGGTACAAAGCACTACGCTCTCGAGCCGTGTCGAAGTCTCTCACAACGCGCTCTATTTATCCGTATGCTGCTATTAACCTTCTGGGAATTATAGCGTTGCGTGTGGTTTATGTAGACTCGGCTGTTGGCTACGTTGAATGTGCTGGCTGTATGTGTGCGTGTGTGTGTGGGTATGGCTGTTGGTTGAGTTAAGCGCACAGTGGTGTAGTAAGGCAGTGGCGTAGTGTGTGGGGTGCAAACTTGTAACGGGGATCCCCGTTACAATTGATTTTAATGAAAAAATCATTGAATTTTAATGAATTGCTCATATTTTTTAACGTACTGTTCATTGAAATCAATGAAGTTTTATTCATTAAAAATGTCTAAATAAATATCAGTGATTTGTTTTCATTATTTTAATGGACTTTTCATTGATATCAATGAAAAGTACATTGATTCCAGTTGTAAATCAAATTTTAACGAACCATACATTGATTTTTAATGAACAGTTCATTGAATTCAATGTTTAGGTCATTAAATGCAATATATAGTTCATTAAATTCAATGTATAGGTCATTGACTATGCAAGGGGGAAGAAGAAACCCACGAACACATTCTATGTGAATGTTCGGCAACCCATAGCCTAAGACGAGTCCATTTTGGGGGGGAGGGAAGTAGTGCCCCCGTCCACAATTTGGAACACCAAGCCAGAGACAGTGCTAAAATATATAAAAAGCCTAAATCTGGAGTGTTAATTAAAGGCATGCACAATAGATCCTATGGATCGTGGTGCACATGGGCCCAATATAAACTAACTTACTAATCCCAACTTTAGTTTAATTTATTTTAATCTAAAAAAAAAAATTAAATTTTAGACTATTTTTGAACTACGAATTTACATGAAACTTTTTTAGGAAGAAATTGTTAAAAAAAGGTTTAAAAAAACTTTAAATAAACAGTAAAGTTTATGAAAAAATGTCAATTTAAAAAAATAAAATAAAATATATTTTTTTTGTCCGAGCTGGGTCTCGAGCCCACGTTTCCGAAAGCTTACTTGCATTCGTAATAATGCAAAATAAGCGCAACTTTGTTAACAACTGAGTTGGACGAGTGGATAAGACATTAAGGTTTTGTATGAAGAAATTTTTAAAAAACGTTTAAAAAATTTTCAAATGAACAGACAATTTTAAAAAAAAAAAAACTAAATGCAAGAAAAGATAAAAAATAAAACTTTGTTGTCAACTGCGATAGACAAGAGGGTAAGATATGGGACCGGCAGACGAGAGGACTTGGGTTCAAATTAGGAAATGGTTATTGACAAATTTGATTTTAAGTTAATGTGTTTATATTTTTTTTGCGAACATGAATTTTCAAAATTTTAAACTTTTTTCGGATTAAAAAGTAATCCTTTTTAGATTAGAAAATTTTAAACTTTTCCTTGAATTAAAAAGTATTTTTTTTGTGGTGTCCTATATGTAATCAAAAAAAGTTAAAAATTTAGTCCAAGATTTTCAACCGTGCACTTCTTTTATGAACTGATACCAACTGAAGAAGACCAGCTCGAATTCAAGCACTGATGACATGCAATCAATTAAAATTATTTTTCCAAAAGTAATTATAAGAATTTTTTTTTAAACTAAAATAGCTTAAAACTTTGAATTTTGATTTGTAAATGGTAAATAAACTAATATATGCGATAATTTCCATAGATTTACTTTTATCTTTTTGTTTAGCTAAAAATCAATAAATTAAAAGCCTATATAAAATAATAATAATTACTTATAGGAACTACCAAGCAATACTGGGTATATCAGCTAGTTATCAATAAATTTAATTATAGATCTGTGAAAACAACAACTATGTCAAAGTCATGTTTGTAGAAGATTTGCAAAATTTTATTTTGGTAACTTTCTTAATTTAGTGTTAACTAAATTAAGTATTTTTCAAAAAAAAAAAAAAAAAAAATTTCGAAATTCAAAAAGTATGTTTCTCTCTCAATTCAATGTAACTGATATATTAATAGGCAAACATCAAATGTTGTACACTTTTTCGATATTAATTTTAGAACAAGGGCAATTAAACTTAGATCATCAGAGAGTATAAATTATGTAGAGGTGTCAGTTCGAAGTTCACTCAAGTTTCGTTGTACAAGCGTCCGGAAAATAGAAAACAAAACAAAAATAATTGTGCCTCAGCAGTTATTTCATGCGCACCTATAGAAAAGTATAGGCAGCGTCAAAACGAACGCTGAGGCAAAGCATAATTATTTTTGTTTTGTTTTTCTATTCTCCGGATGCTTGTACAACGAAACTTGAGTGAAATAGCATTCGAAGTCGAACTGGGACCTCTATATAATCTATACTCTCTGATATCATTTGAAAAGTACTGCGCCCTATATGTGCAGAGTCATACAAATAGCAAATTATGAAAAAATTCCGTTATTTCGACATGAAAATTATTGTGATAGCTCGAAAAATATAGATGTTTTCAATACAACGTATTTTTTATGAAACGACATTGGCTCAGAAATATAACGGTATACGAAAGCTTTTTGGTAATATTTTTTTTCGGATAATATCTTTAAAAAAATTCCCGTTATAATGACATCAGAACTATTGAGATGTCTCAAAAAATGTAGATTTTCTCAGTACAACGTATTTCCTTGAAGCAGGGTCATCGCCTCAGAATGAGAAAAAACGATTGAAATCTCAAGTTTTGATTTTGCAAGCAAATATCTTTGCCATTTTTCAATCGATTTTCATCAAATTTTCTTTGGCTGAAAGATCTTTTAATTGAGTTTTGAGAAATAAGAAAGATTTACCGTTACCTCACCAATTCAATGCTTAATATGGGTTTAAAAATACCTCTAAAATATTCAGTTTTTGCTCAAAAAATAGGCCAAACGTTTTTGTTGTTGTAATTTATTTTTTTATAACATTTTCTTTTTTCACACTCTTTTATATGACATATAATCTATTAACAAAAATTGCTTCATTTTGACACATAATGCAAAAAACAGTTGCTATCATCGAAAATCATGAGTCATGATTTTTTTGATGAAAATTAAATTTTTCAAAATGTTGTTTTTATATTTTCTACAAAGCTATACAGCTTAAAAAATAATTTCTGTGAAAAAAATTTTCAAATATTTCAAACCACTCCAAAGTTATATACACAAATCTATGTTTTAAGCCGTTATATATAAAAATAGGCGTAGAAGAAACAGTTCTTCCGTGTTTCTGAACCGTTTTTGATAATTTTTTAAATAAATTAGAGTAGGCAGAAGAAGTTCACCCAAAAGTTATGCGACCTTTGACCTGAAATATGAGCATTGAAAGAATATTTCCGAAGTAAAACCTAAACTATAAGAAATGGAAGAACATAGCGTAGGAGGAAATTTTAGATATTAATACAATGTAGGAAAAACATTTTTCGCTATCTCTTACGGATACCCTAGAATAAGCATATTTTTATAGTACATTTTTTAATTTTACAAATAGTAAATTCTGAAAAATTTTGATATAAAAGTTATGACGATGTCACGAAAACTGTTGCTTCCTCTCGAAACTTAAAATTTTCTTAGTACAACACATTTTCTTAAGGCAAGGTCAATGCCTCAGTATGAGAAAAACGATTGAAATTTCAGAAATTTGGTCGAATTTCGACCACAGGCGATGCTAGTAAGAATAATTCTGTTAAATCATCAAAGCTTTAAATATCTCTTGTTCAAAAACCGTTCTAAAAAGAACACTTCTTTGTATAAAAATTCTCCCTGTATCATCGCATACAAATTTGCAGCATTATTTTTTAAAAACACATACATATCTCTAAATATATATATATACAGTCATGTGAAAATAAATAGGGACACTTATATTTTTATATTTGAAGCTGCATGAATTATATACAAGGTTCCAAAGATATAGCATTAATTCCCTCAGGTGGTGATTCTTATTGATAAGGCGAGTATAACACTTTATGGAGTTTTCTCCCACATTGTAAAACTTTCAAGATACAGGGTGTTTTACGGTTTTGGTACGTGTTTAGTATTACTGATATAGAATCTATACTACTCACCATAAAATAAAAAATAATATTTTCTATTTTAGAAAAAATATCAACCTTTTCATCAGTATATCAACCATTTTCGTGTGATGTGCTGTAGCGGAGCTAAAATTTTGAGATTATCCAACGAAATATCAACAAATTTTGTATCTTTTCTTTTAGCGGAGCTGTTATCATCCAAAGTTAAAATTTAGAAAAGAACTGTTGATTAAGTGTATTTTAACATGAAAAACAGATTTTAAATTTTGACGATTACAGCTCCGCTAAAACAAAAGATACAAAATTTGTTCCGTTGTAGCACATGACATGAAAGTGGTTGATATATAGATGGAAAAGCTGATAGTTTTTCTAGAATACAAAATACTATTTTTTATATTATGGTCAGTAGTTAAGATTCTAGATCAATAATACTAAACACGTACCAAAACCGTAAAACACCCTGTATCTTGAAAGTTTTACAATGTGGGAGGAAACTCCATAAAGTTATATACTCTCCTTATCAAGAAGAACCACCACCCGAGGGAATTAATGCTATATCTGTTGCATCTTGTATATAATTCATGCAGCTTTAAATATAAAAATACAGGTGTCCCTATTTATTTTCACATGACTGTATATATATCACTCATACCACTTTTTGCTTTATAATTAAAAATATCCTGAGAAATGTTATTTCGCTACGTACAACAACAAACATCACAATCTCTACTTTTTGAAATGATTTATTTCGCTTTAAATATCAAACTCTCCCTCTCTCGCTCTCACCACTTTACCCAACATATTTTCTAATTTTACTTTGAGTTGAAATTTATTTTTCTTTCTCTTTTTCTTCTCTTCTCTTTTTATATGTTTTTTTGCAATTTTGCATGAACTTTATGTGCACAAAAACATACACGTAAACATTAAAACACTAAAAAATGTGTGCTGGAAACGACACTATCAACAACTACCCACACCACCAACATCATCATCACCACCAACACTATCCTCATCGCCGCCATCTCTACATGAACAAACAAAAACACAGGCAAATTAGCAGCAACTCAGTGGCGCACACGCTTCGGACGCCTCTCAAAAATGCCCGCGTTGGGTGAAGTTGATCCAACAGGTTCTTTTTGTGCCTTTCCCGATGACTGGTTAAAGAAAAAAGCGGGTAACTTTTAACTTTTTCTTTTTTATAAAAAAGCTTTATAATCAGCTTTATAAAAATTAAGCATGTTTTCTACTTTACTTAAATGCATTTGTGTTCAACAACTACGTGTTGGATTTTTTTTTATTATTTTGTTTATATTCTTGTCTTTGCAATTTCTTGAAATTTTCTCTGCCTTGCTTGTTCTGCTCTTGCTGTTTTTACCTACCTCTCTTTTGGCAGTAAGAACTCATAATTAATTTTTTTTATTAATTTTCCTCAATTTAGCGGAAAAAGCGAAGGCGCCAACTAGCTCGGAGCTGTGGAGAAGTAAGTAAAATTCTTAGTACTTTTTTTTGTGGTTGTTCTTTTTCGCTGCTTATTAAAAGTTTTTACCTTTTTAGCTTTCTTTGTGAATGCGGTGCCATTTGTTGCCTTCGGATTTCTGGATAACTTTACGATGATAGTCGCTGTAAGTTATTGTAATTAAAAACTTAATTGAATTGTTTTAATTAGAAATGAGCGAAGGCAGCTGTAGATAGTTAAAGTTTGTTTGACTACGCTTAAGAAAAATTGCAATTTTATTAAATCAATTTAAGTAGCTAAATCAGCGGCAGCGGCTATAAATCAAAAACATTTTGACAAAAAAGTAAGCACGATCTATAGAGTTATTAATATTTTTTGTTTTCATTCTGAACTAAATAGGCACCGTAACGGTTGAGTTTTTTTTTTTTAAAAAGTCAACAAATAATCGTTATTTTTTAAATGATTTCATATCAGTCAAAAATAAAAATTAAAATTTGACTTTTATTTGTTTTATCAAAAATAAAAGTTTCATATTGCAACTTTATTCTTTCGATCAAAGATATAAGCTAAAATTTAATTTTTATTTTTCCGATCAAAAATAGAGATTAAAAACCGGACAGATCTATTTCTTATTAACTATTATAATAGTTTAAAATTTCAAAACAATTAATAGAGTACATTTTTTTATTTTTTTACACCTATATTCGTTACATTTTTGCACAGAGATAAAAACATTGCCACCGATCTTCATATCGTTGCATTGCACCGCTTAGTTGCTTATCATTGCACATTCTGTTTTAATTTATTTCGCAAACGAACAGTTACTGCAGGCAGATGGCTTAGGAATTAAAATATGACTTTTAATTTTGATCGAAAAAATTAAAGTCAAATTTTAAATTTAATTTTTGATCAAAAAAATAAAAGTAAAATTTTAACTTTTATATTTGATCAACAAAATAAAAGTCAAATTGTAACTTTAATTTTGGATCAAAAAATAAAAGTAAAATTTTAGCTTTTATATTTGATCAACAAAATAAAAGTCAAATTTTAACTTTTATTTTTGATCGAAATAAAATTAGTCAAAAAATAACGATTATTTATTGACTTTTTTATAAAAATCAGAAAAATTAAAATTCTTCAAGATTTTTATTGCTCAGCTAACAAGTATCACATTGCTATATTAAAATAACGGATAGACTTACTCTTTCCATTTGGCATTTTGAATAGAAATTTCGGAAATAACTGTTATTTTCGGTCCCTGGAAATAAATGTTTAACTTTTCTGAAATATGAAAAATCATAATTTTTTTTTAACTAATTATAAAATTTAAATATTTAAAAATTTAACAAACATCTTTAATTAAGGACCGTAAAGATTATGATTTTTATATAAAAAAAATCATCATACAATAATCGTTATTTACTAACTAATTTTTTTCGATCTGGTTTAATCAGATGATTTATATTTTTTTAATCATAACATTAACAAGTTTTTCCCCCTAAACTATATACTATATTCCAATTATTGTTAAATTTTTGTTTTCCTTATATTCTTCTTTGTACATTACAAAAAAGCTTGTCTGAAATGACAAAAAAAAAATGTATGCATTTCTTTTTGCCAAAACGCAGAAATTCAAAGAAGGAGTTAATAATGGTTCCTGCTTTTGATACAGCTAAGGGCCATTATTTTAAAATTTTGGTATTTTGGAATTCCGAAAAACCCGGGATCGTGAATTTCACAAATCCCCAAATCCTGGGATTTGCCAAAACACTTCGGGTTTGAAAGCTCTAATGCATACCCAACCAGTGCTTTATCTATTGCAAATTTCAAGGATATATTCGATACTGCACCCAAAATATGACTTACAGCGCAATTTACATTTAATGACTTTTTTAACATACATGTCTTCCTCTTCAGCGTTAATTTCTCTATCTGCTCTAAAAATTGTGTATACATTAGGGGTCGTCCATAAACTACGTTACTGATTTTCTGGTTTTTTACCCCCCTCCCCTGCGTTACTTTTCGTAGTGCTTTTCAAAACCCCTCCCCCCCATAAAGTAACGTGACATATGAAATTAATTCATTCGAATGATTATATATTTTGACTAGCTCTGACAATTTTCACTAGTATTAGTGACTAGTATGATTAGATACATTAAAGGAACAATTGGAAAAGAATTAATATCATCTGTAAAAGCTATTCCATCTGCGATCCAAGATTCGATGCTCTCAATCACTGGGATAGAAGAAGCTGGTAGCTTTGTTGAGGATTCTTCAAAATAGAATTTTTTATCGGATTCTATGTCGACCCATTCAGGTGAATCCTCATTTCTTACGCAAAGAAATTCACCTGGTCTTTGACAGAGTACCCTTAAAGGCTGCACCCGAGCTGCACCAAGTTCTGCGTTTTTGTGTAAATGCTTTCTGAAAATTGATTTATTTGAATAGTATGTTTTATTCCGATTTATTATAAACGATATAATACGAACTTATGACAATTCATAGAAGTTTTAAAAACGAAATACAAGCCGCAGGTAGGACACGACCTTGAACTGATTTCTTCTTTCTGAGAAGGACAGTACATGTCATACGGTATCTCCTTTGATCAAGATCATTCAGGCCTTAACGTCAAAGCCTGTCGCAAAAGCAAAGACCCAAATTTTTCAGACGTGTGCTGAGATGGTGAAGGATTGAAAAGGTTCCTGTATCGAGAGAAAAGGCGGTGGAAAAAATCGTTGAAACAAAAGTTAACCATAAATTTAGACGATCAAACATAAACATGCAAGGTTAAAAATTTTTGAAATGATTGTGTTATTAATTAGAGGTTTTTCGTCGATTTTTTTTAATTTTTGGTAACGTTACAATATCCATACACCTCTCCCCCTGCCGTTACTTATCGTAGTGCATTTCAAAACCCCTCCCCCGCCCCCCTAAATTGGGAACGTAGTTTATGGACGACCCCTTAAGTTTATAAAGAGAATCGTCTAGGTTAGGAGCAAACCAAATAAACATGGTAACACAAATAATATCTACCCCCAGAACATTGAAACAGGTAGCGAAATTCGTCCATTTTGTTGATGAGACTTTACGCATTTATGTGACAGATAGCCAACCCCTTCCAATTCGCGTTTCAAATTAGGATCATCTCAAAGCAATTACCGTTGGCCACTGAGTCATACAAAATTTGAATCATTCGCAAATTTTAGGTACAAATATAAAACAGGTGCTTATTAAGTAATGCAATCAGGAACATTAAATGGATAAGCTAAAAGAAGTCTTAAGGCACATATCTTTAAAAAAAATAATTTTCCATAAGAAAAATAAAATTTTTCTTTCTGATCTGTAGCAATAATATGACAGCTGCAGCACTTTTAGATCTCGCGCCAGAGACGCACGATGAAAAAGTGCACTGAGCCGCCATTTTATCAAAAAGAAAAAATGTTTTAATATTTTTCAAATAAAGTTATGTTAAATCTTTAAAATGATCCAATTATTTGATCACCTTTAAAAACACTGTTAAAAAATGACTAATTTTAGTGCGTCTAAAGAATTTTCCCCCCTTAAAACCATTAGAGGTAAAATTTCCAAAAATTCCTTCTTAGTGTGTGTCCACGTTACTAAAGACATCAGTCTACCAAATATAATTTAAATACGTCTTATGGTTATGCGCTATTTGCTGATGAGTCAGTCAGTCTGTCAGGACAAACTGTTTTATATATATACTAGCAAATACCCGCTGCTTCGCCTGCGATAAAAATATTAAATACCATGTAAAAATTTGAAATTTTAAAATTAAAGTATTTTGTTTTATCTTTAAATACAAAATATAAAAATAGTTTCATCAAACTTTTGGCTAAATCTCGAAAACTTTAGATTTTCTCAGTCCAACGCATTTTTTGATGAAAAGTCGGTAATTAATAAAAATAACGGTAAGCAAAAGATTTATCGAAAATATTTTGCACGCATATCTAGTATATGGAAAATTTATTATGGCATTATTATGACATCAAAATTATAGCGATATCTTGAAAACTACAGATTTTTTCAATATAACACATTTTCTTTAGAATTAGAATGAGAAAAAACCGACTGAAATTTAAATTTTTTTAATTTGGAAGCAAACACCTCGGCCATTTTCAAATCGATGTTCATCAAATTTCCTTTGTCTGAAAGGCAAATTAAATGAATTAGGAGAAATGAGAAAAGATTTAAAGTTACTTCACTAATTCAATGTTTTATATTGTTTTCACTAAACCTTTAAAAGGTTCAATTTGTGCTCAAAAAATAGGCCAAAAGTTATTTCTGTTACTATTTGTTTCCATTTCCATTATCCCCACTCTTTCATATTACATATCATTTATCTGAAAAAAATTGCTTCATTTTGACACAAAATTCAATAAACAGTTTCTATCATTAAAAATCATGAGCGACCCCCTATAATTTTTTGTATAAATTTTATTTTTTTAAAAATGTTTTTACAATGTTCAACAGCTTAAAAATAATTTCGGTGAAAAAAAAATTTGAAATATTACAAACTACATTATCAAATTTTTGTCTTATACTATGTTTACATTAGGTCAAATGACTCATTTAAGCCTACTCAGCTAAATGAGAAGCGAAGTCATTTCATTTTCCATACAAATTCTCAATTGCAATTCAACTCATTTAAAACAATTGAATGGTATTGGAACGTTCTTAAAACTTATTAATATCAACCAGTAAAAACAAAGCAAAGAACCAGTTGTCAAACGAGATGAGATACTTTCGCAAAAAAAAAAAGCAATGTAAGAACTTTTGAATGACTAATTCCAAATGAGTCATTTGGCCCAATTTTAACGTAGTGTTATACGACCAAAACTGTTTGAAATATAGCATTTTCATTAATTTTTGAGCGGTTAAAGGAGGCGCGGAAATCCATTTTTAGTACAGCTATCGAAAGTAACCAAACAAATAAAACTACCAAATTTTAGTCTTGTACGACCAAAACCGTTTGAAATATAGAATTTTTAGCGAATTGTAGACGTGAAAAGTAGGAGTGGCAAAATATTAATAGCCTATCACAATTTCGTTGATATAACAAATCGTTTGGTACCTATATCGTCTAAATCGGTTCAGTGGTTTTCGCGTGATTGTCATACATCCGTGGAGTGTCGCAACGCTTTTAATAGTATAGATAGATAGATAGCATAGATAGATAGACTAATACAATCTCAAGTCGGGTAAAGCTAGCTGAGAAGGTTACAAAACATAATTTGTGCTTATAAGGGGCATGTCACACGTAGCGGACACGGACAAATTTGTTGTTGTTTTCACTTGTAGAAGAACCTCTCTCAATTTCCAGTTTCTTATTTTACCCACGAAAACAACAACAAATTTGTCCGTGTCCGCGCTAGTGTGACATGCCTCAAACTGAATTCTAGCAACTCCTTTCAAAACATTTGCAAAGAAAATTAATCAACACTGTCTGACAGCAAGAGTCTTCCTGAAAGCAACTACACAACATGACTGTGGTGTTATATGAGGTCTGTTTCCATACTTGATTCAACTTACTTGAAGTTGCTTGAAAGCATTATTTTACAAATTTTTGAAGCTTGAGAGGGAATAATAACATGCAAAATGTCACTCTCTATTCTGTTACAATTACTTAAAGTTAGTACGGAAACAGACCTATTGTGAGAAGCTCTCGCGACAAAGAGAGTAAACCTTTGTTTGCTGCTGTATTGTGCACCTTGTTGAATGTAAGCATCAAATAATATGCGTGAATTTTGTAATAATTAAAGAAAAGACTTTTCGAAAAACTTAGTGATACTGGAGACTATCATAGAAATTGAATAATCAAAATTATCAAATTGTAATCAAAGAACTAATATAAAGAATTATCATAAAATAATCGCTTCAGCGGTTACCGAGCTTGTCTGGCTTCAAATTTCGTGAGTCTCCTTATATATCAGGGGTGGACACGAGTGAGACCAATAATATTCACCACATTAAGATTTTCAATACCTTCCAAAGAGCCACACCGTACTTCAAATTAAGGCAAAAAAATTAAGGGAGCAGAACAATTTGTAATTTTTTTAGTTATTTTTGAAAAGCTGTTACTTCTCAAAAATTGATCGTACCGGAATTTAAAAAAAAAAATAATTTTATGGCACAATCATAAGAATAAACACGAAACAAAGTAAGTTAGCTTCTTAATTTAGCTTAAATTTGGTTTATTTTTCTAAGTCTATTTTTTGCTGAGATATCCGACTTTGAATGGAAAAGGATACCTTTGCCTTTGATCATCGATATCTACGGTCCTTAAGACCAAAGTAAATTTCCTACAAAAGCTTTGCATTCGTTTTTGATTTTTCATTTTGGATCCTTGATTTTAATACTTTTTCTGGTGTTTTAAAAAACCAACTCTTGCCTAAAAGTCCTATTGTTTCTAGGTTTTTTAGCTTTTTCCTTACCCTAAAAGTCCTGACTGGTTTAAGTCCGGACCTGTTTAGTCGTTTTTTCGGTCTGAATCGTCAAACTTTGAATTAGGAGCACGCGTATTGCTTTTTAAACATCAATTATTGATGATTGAAAACAAAATTTTATTATTTTTCTTAAAATTTTGCATGAAAGAATCAGAAATTTCGAAATTCTTTTCGGCTGTGAAACTAGAAACTTTAAAATGCTTTTTTTAAATACCGATACGATGCCTTTTCAAGAAGTAACAGGCTTTCAAAAATCTATACATAAATAGGCGTAGGAAAAACAGTTTAGTACCATTTTCTCCCGTGTTTCTCAACCGATTTGGATAATTTTTCTTTCAAATGAATAGCAGACATGTCTCGCTATCTCTTACGGATACCCTTCAATAAGCATTTTTTTATGTAACATGTGCGATAATAAATTGGGACTGTAAAATTTCTTACAAACAGTAAATTTTGAAAAATTCCCGTTATTTTGACACCAAAATTATGACGATATCTCGAAAACTGTAGCTTTTCTCAGTACAACGTATTTCTGTATGAAAAGTCATTGGTTGAGAAAAATAACTGTATGCAAAAGCTTTTCTTTGTAATATTTTCACGGATAGTATATTAAAAAATTTCCCGTTAGTATGACATCAAAATTATTGCGATGTCTCAAAAACTGTAAATTTTCTCAGTACAATGCATTTCCTTGAAGCAAGGTCATTGCCTCAAAATCAGAAAAAAACGATTGAAATTTCAAGTTTTGAGTTTGCAAGCAAATTTCTCAGCCATTTTATTATCAATTTTCATTAAATCTTCTTTGTGTAAAAGTTAAATTAAATGAAATATTTAATACAGGGTATTAAATATTTAATACCATATTCGAAGCGCCCATCTGGCAACACTAACTTTCCGAAGTGATGCCAAATCGACTAATGACATACCGCGTTTGAAGCGTCATTCCAAGCAAATGTTTACAATGGAACAGTACACGCCACGCGAACGCTCTAAAATTGTTGAAATTTACATTCAACAAAACAAGTCAATAGTGAAAACTCAACGTGCTTTCAAAAAATGAGCGATGAAGCTCATTTTCAGTTGAACGGAACGGTAAACAAACAAAATTGCCGTATTTATGCCACTGAAAATCCACAAGAGATTCAAGAGGTACCTCTTCACGATGCAAAAGTCACTGTTTGGTGCGGCGTTTGTGCTAAAATGCTCATTGGGCCGTTCTTTTTCGAAGATGATAATGGCCACAGAGTTACTGTCAATCAGGAGCGTTATCGCGATATGATAAACAATTTTTTCATGCCAATCGCTCGTCGAAAGCGTATTAGGCACTACTGGTTTCAACAAGACGGCGCGTCACCACACACAAGCCGCACTACAATCGATTTTTTGAAGCAATTGTTCCCTGGCCGTTTGATGTCAAAAAATGGTGATTTCGATTGGCCGCCAAGATCACCAGATTTAACGCCTCCAGACTTCTTTTTGTGGGGTTATTTGAAATCAAAGGTTTACGTCAACAAGCCAAAGACCCTAGAAGAGCTGAAAACCAACATCCGTCAAGAAATAACCGCCATTCCCATCGAAATGTTGAAGAAAACCATGGAAAATGCTGCAAAACGGGCACAATATGTCGTAGAGGCCAATGGCGACCATTTACGAGATATCATATTCAAGAAATAATGTAAGCAAATCTACTGGAACCCAATTAAATTATATTCATGACGAACAGACAAAAAATTGTGGTTTCTTTGATTTATTTAAAAATAAAATGGGCGCTTCGAATATGGACAACCCTGTATATAATTTTTACTCAATAAGTAGGCCAAAAGTTGTTTTTGTTGTAAATTTTTTTTAATATTTTTTTATATGACATATCATTTATCTGCAAAAATAGCTTCATTTTGACACATAATTCAACAAACAGTTTCTATCATTGAAAATCATGAGCTACCCCTATGATTTTTTTGATGAAAACGAATTTTTTCAAAATGTTGTTTTTATATTTTTTACAAAATTCTACAGCTTAAAAAATAATTTCTGTGAAAAATGGTCAAATATTTCAAACCACTCCAAAGTTATATACATAAATATATGTTTTAAGCCATTGCCTTATCTATGTATAAATAGGCGTAGAAAAAAGAGTTCGGTACCATTTTCTCCCTTTGTTCTCAACCAATTTGGATATTCTTCCAAATGAATAGCAGACATTTCTCGCTATCTCTTACGGATACCCTACAATAAGCATTTTTTTATGTAGCATGTGCGATAATAAATTGGGATTGTGAAATTTGCTACAAACAGTAAATTTTGAAAAATTCCCGTTATTTTGACATCAAAATTATTGCGATATCTAAAAAACTGTAGATTTTATCAGTACAACGTATTTTTGTATGAAAAGTCGTTGGTTAGCATTGAGCGGCAAACTGAAAATAGATTCGTCTTTTAACCCTTTTCCACGCTCATCTGAGAACGAAAGCGATTTCATACCACAGTGTAGGTCACAGTGAAAAGGTAGACAGACCACTGGCGACTTCTAGTCACTATAAAAACTCGAAAACTGTTGTTTCTTCTAGTCACTATAAAAACTCGAAATTCGTTGTGATTATCTCCATTCACTGTCAAAATTTCGATTACATCTTCTTTCTCTTTAATAATAATAAAAAAATTTGTTTGTGTGGAGTCCCTTGAAAAGCAAAACTGTTTTGTTTCTCCTAAAAATTTACAGTTTGGACTCTTTTGTTTATAGGGTGCGATATGCCCCCAACTTTTTATTACACACTAATAACAAAAAATAAATAATTAATTTCAAGTTTTTTAACGTAAATAACATAACAAAACAAAAACGAGATTTAAACAAATCTTTGGCCAATATTTGAAAACTTGGTTCTGTATTGGTTAAAGCCGTTCGCAACAGCTACAACTAAAAAAATTATAAAAGCGGTTTACTGTGTAAGGTAGATGTCATCAGTTGTTTAGCGTTCATGACCAAACAAATCTAATTCAGAATTGTGCACAGGTGGTGGAGGCCTCGCAGCTACATTGCATTTAAGAAATACTTGGTTGCGTCATGTGTCCATTAACCACTGGGTTGTTTTCAGTGTGCTCTTTAAAGCGCTCATTAAATATACTCAAACTCAATATGGGAGAGTATAAAAGTGCAAAGCAACCCGATAGCGCAATAGAAACAATGAAAACTCTATAGCAGAGGAAAAGAGAGATAAAGCTTTATGCTGCTTCTGTGTCTTAACAATTTAATGAAGCAATTAGTTTTATGTTTGGTTTTTTTGGCTACTTTATAAATTTAAATTTTAGTAACTTTTAAGAGTTGTTTTAAAAAAATAAAGGATACAAGATTTCAAATTAAACATGTAGCTTTATATTAAAGAAAGAATTTCTAAAATCGGTTCAGTAGTTTTAAAGTTAAACTTCGTCGCAGATACGTGAGAAGCCTTTTATATAATAGGATAGATACATAGATTGCTCGTATAATAGTATAAGATAAGATAAAATAAAAATGTACAAAAATTGTTTCTTCCACTCACTCCCAGGGCGATTACATCGAGCACGTTTTTGGTACATTCATGTGCATATCAACCATGGCCGCTGCTGGCTTTGGCAACACCATCAGCGATGTGCTTGGCATCGGTTCAGCTTTCTATGTGGAAAGAGGCTGTGAGTTTTTGGGACTACGTCCTCCAGATCTGACTGCCATACAAATGGAAATGAAATCAACCAGACGCGCAGCCAACTATGTAAGTCAACCTTGCCAGCGGTATTTCTTGACTTTTGCTGATCCTTATTTATTGTTTTTCTTCGCAGGGCCGCATCATTGGTATTACAGTCGGCTGTTTGGTGGGCATGTTTCCGCTGCTGTTTATGGACAAAAAACCCACCATAAAGGATCCAGCTGCAGAAGTGGATGTTAAAACAGCAGCTGCGCAGCCAGAATAAAACGCTTTGCTACCTAGGCTGAGCTGAGCTGACTTTCTACTAGTTTAATTTAGCGACAAAGTGAAAAAGAAATAGAATTTTTTTATATTAATTATGTTAAATTTTTATTTCTTGAAAACTTAACTTAATTTTTGTTTTTTGTTTTGTTAGCGCTTCTGCTAATCTAGACTAAGTTAACGAATTTAAAGATGATTTTATTCGAAAACTATTTATATGAAATGGTTTAATTACTAAGTGTTCAATTTTTGCAGCACTTTTTGCTAAACCTACCTCTTTTTCTTAATTTTTGTAAATTATCAATTTTTAATTTGTTTTTTCTGGCTGCAAAAGCGGCTATGTTGCAAGTCAGGAATACAGTACTTCAATTACTCATTTATTAAACTAACTCAATTTTAAAGTAGCAATTTTAAAAATATTAATAACGATATTGTTTATTTTTTACACAAGTTTAAAAATTAATAGGCTTATTACGGTTCACAACACAACAGTAATTTCTGTTTTTATTGTGTACATTGCTAGTACTTAAAATAAGACACAGCAGTGTATTGCTGAAAACCGTAATAGGCCTATAAAAAAAAAAAGAAAAATGATTTTAACTCGTTTGCCAAAATATATTTTGTAATTACAAATTTAGGCTTTCTCTTGTTTCATTTTTTCCTCTTATGTCGAAATTTTTGTCTTTTTAAGTTTGTTTAAAAAAAAAATTCAAATTTATTTATTTAAAACATAAGAAAGTATAACTATAAAAAGTGTCAAAAACTAAACATTTTCTACTTACAAAAAAAAAACTTTCCACTCACAAATGTACCTTTTGCTTGTAACTCACTTACTTTAAACTCTCATAACAGTTTTGTAGCTTGTAAGCGTTTTGTGAAATTTTGAAAGCAACAACAACAAAAAAAACAAAATGATCCAAATTTCTACAAAACCGAAGTTTTCTATAAAGTGTACCTTATCTTATTGCGCGCTCATTTAACACGCTTGCACAATCGTGTCGTCAATTTTAGATTGTTAAGCTTAAGTCTATTTAGTAAAAAGTATATAGATATATACAAAATGTAGCTATCATTATAATTTGTTTTGAGAAATAGGAAAAATAGTCAACAATAACCTTTATAGAACAATTAACTAATGCATGTTTCTAAATTTTGTTTTGCTAAAATTGTAGCATGAACAATTTTTTCTTTTACTTCAATTTGAAATTATTATATGAAAGTACGTATTTGCCAAATCAAAAAAAAAGAAAAAAACATGTTAGGTGTGTGATTCAAAAGTATGTTTTCAATTGATAAAAAAGGAAAAAATAATACAAACAATACTCAAGGTATATATACAAATATGAAGTGCAACCCGTTGTTTTGAAAAACACCAGAAACCAAAAGTTGATGAAACAAGTCATTTGATAGTAAGAAAGAAAATTTTGTAATGGCATTCAATGAGTAACATATGTCTAAATGTAGCAGTTAATGACCCTGTAAACTTTTTTTAATCCAATTTGTCCCAGAACTAGAATCAGAGCCAAATATCCCAAGCATATTAATTAAACTAAAGCAATATAGTCTATTTAATATTTGAAACAAGTAACCTTTTTTTCTATGTTGGCTTCGGAAGGTGGCAGGATAACAGCTACCCTAAACTAAAATTTCCAAAATGAATGTGCAAGTTATGACTTAAAAAATTTGTATGTTGACTTTAAAAAATGAATCGAAAAAACATAAAAAAGGTTTCTTTTTGAAATGAAACACTTTTAAAATAAATTTCGAAATTCAATGGATGGGGCGCTAAGAAGCAAAACAAGTCTGAAAGTAATTAAAAATCCAATTTTGTGCAACTCATTTACAAAATAACGTCTGCATCAATAATCACATGAATTCTTACGTGTCTACAATTGAGAGGCTTCGATTCAAAAATGTCCAAGTCAACAAGTTTTGAATTAACAATAATGGGCTTGAAAAATTTTTAAATTGAATAATTGAAGCGTCGCACAGTGGGCCAGCCAGTACTGTTTTGTGGCCAAAAGTCAATATCTTTGCTTAACATAATGATAGATGGATGAAATTTGGTACATGGAGTACTACCCCAACAACACTCAGTTCGTACGCCTGAATATTTTTTTAATATAAACACTTTTAACTTTTATTTGTATTAAGAAACAAATGTTTTTGATACAAAAAAGTTTCTTATATTCTTAAAGCTTGAAATATCAGTTCTAAGGCCGCATTCACAGTGGATGCTTTGGCTTATGCTGATTCATAAAGCAGCTTTGCCGAGTTTATTTATATCATAGCGAAACCGGTATATATATCATAGTGATTTATATCAGCAAAACCTCTCAGCTCTGCAAAAAAACTATGAACGCGGTCTTAGAAATGAAATTTCAAGCTTTAAGAATACAACAAACTTTGTTGTATCAAAAACATTGATTTGTTAATGTAAACAAAAGTTGAAAATGTTTATATTAAAATATATTCAGACAATGGCAAACCTCAGAGTGTAATAATTGCCATGCAAAGCTTCTTGAGAACATAAGCCGTCCGGAGTCGGCATTAAACACGTAGGTCCAGTTCTCTGTCATTTGTGATCAAACATTTAATAACACGCACAACACAATTGATCAATAGGAAGCTAGGTCAAAGTCCTTCCAAGTGCTGAAATGGCCAGTTTATTTTTTTTTATATTCAGGCGTACGAACTGAGTGTTGTTGGGGTAGTAAATATGTAACCTTCTTAAAAACGAAAATGGGCGGAATTGAACAATGACCACGCCTACCTCTTATAAAACACAAAAAGTTAAACGCTATTGTTTTCGTATTGAAGTTACGTATATCAAAATAACTCACTCAAAAATTTTACATATATGTATAATATACATGTGGATTAATAAAAACTGTTTTGCCACGCCCTCCTCCTATACTTTTAACACGAAATTCGCATTGCATTAAGATTCATTCGTCGTTGAAATACCTTCAAGTTAAAATACATATATACCACTATATAAGCTCCAAGACAAAAATATTTTTGAATCATCCGACTACCACGCCTATCTCCTATATAAAAAGAAAATTTAAAACACGTTCCTTATTTTACGTATTGAAGTTATATTAAAATAACTTACTTAAAATATGAAATGCATGTATGGATTAAAAAAAAATTGCCACGCTCACCTCCTATACTTTTCATACGAAATTTTCATAGCAATAAGAGGGAGTCGTCGTATACGAATGAAATTTGGTATATAAATTTAAATTGGCTATATAAGATGGCTGACGAAAATATTTGCAAATTCGCCTTCAACCACGCCTATATCCCATATAACACAAAAATTTAAAACACTACTTTTTGGAAAGCATTGTAGCTATATGGATCAAAAAATATTTCTGCCATTAACATACAAAATCCAGTGTAGTTTCCAGGGTCTACTACGAGGAGGTGACAAGATTTAATAGAAAACATTTTTTAATTTTTTCTTTTTTTCTTTTTTAATTTTTTTTTTGTTATATTTTTCTTGTTTTTTTTTTTTGGTTTTTATTCAGCATCTTCAAGTTCATGTAACTTACATTTTAATCTATATATTCATCATCTGTTAATTCCATTTTATCTAGAGTATTGAATGTATTGAATAGAGGCACACTCAAACTCTTCAGATGTTTAGGGAGTCGCAAGTAAATCTCCTACTCCTTGGCTTAACACCAACACTTTTTCTTTTTGTATTTAGACTCAAGACTTACGAAAGAAATTATTGGATCACTGCTATCTATAGCTCTTTAGAACATATCTTCCATGTTTGCTTCGCGGCAAAGAGTTCTACTGTGCATTGGCGTCGGAAGCGGGGGGGCAAGGTGGGCAGTTGCCCCCCCACTTTTTTAGCTAGATAAACAATTTAAAAGGAAAAGTTATTCAAAATATCAGTTTTTTTACAACGATAATATTTTTGTATTATATATTTTCCTCTTCTTTCTCTCTTCTTCATGTTTCATGTGAAGAAATTTTGGTGAACTTTTTTTGCACCACCATTTGTACTGCCCCCCCATTTGTACTGCCCCCCCAGATGAAATTCGCTTCCGACGCGCTTGCTACTGTGAAACCTTTGGCATTTTTTTTATAGTCTTTATTCCGACATTCTGATTTGTTGTGTATAGAAGAGCGGTAAAAGTAGGCGTGGCAACATTTATGTATATAGTGACCACCACTTGATCTCATAGCACATACACATAAAGTTTCACAGGGACCGTCACGGTTATGATTTTTTTCAAAAAAGTCAACAAATAATCGTTATTTTTTGACTAATTTCATTTCGATCAAAAATAAAAGTTACAATCATACTTTAAGTCTTTCGATCAAAAATATAAGCTAAAATTTGACTTTTATTTTTTTATCACTAATAAAAGTTAAGATATGACTTTTATGTTTTCGATCAAAAATATAAGTTAAAATTTGATTTTTATATTTTTTTATCAAAAATAAAAGTTAAAATAAGACTTATTTTTTAGAGAAAAATAAGAGTTAAAATTCGACTTTTATTTAATTGATCAAAAATAAAAGTTAAAATTTGACTTTTATTTTCCGATCAAAAATAAAAATTAAAAATTTACAGATCTATTTCTTATTTACTATTATAATAGTTTAAATAGTTTAAAACTAAACAATTAATAGAGTACATGTTTTATTCTTTTACACCTATATTCGTAAAATTTTTGCACAGAGTTAAAAATAATGCTATCGATCTTCATATCGTTGCATTGCATCGCTTAGTTGCTTATCATTGCACATTCTGTTTCATTTATTTCGCAAACGACTGGAACAGCGACTGCTAGCAGATGATATGGAATTAAATTGTGATTTATTTTTATTGAAAAAATAAAAGTAAAATTTTAACTGTTATTTTTGATCGAAAAAATAAAAGTCAAATTTTAACTTTTATTTGGGACCAAAAAAATTAAAGTCAAATTTTAACTTCAAAAAAATGAAAGTCAAATCTTAACTTATATTTTTGATCGAGAAAATAAATAAAATTTATTTTTTAACGAAATAAAATTGTTCAAAAAATAACGACTATTTATTGACTTTTTTAAAAAATCAGATAAACTAAAATCATTATAGATTATTATTCCTTAGCTAACAAGCATCACATTGCTATATTCAAATATTGAATAGACTTACTCTGTCCATTGTGCTTTTTCAATAGAAATTTCGAAAATAACTGTTATTTTCGGTCCTTGAAGTTTCCGATTCAATCGACTTCTTCTGAAATATAGCGTTTTTATGGATTTGTGGGCGGTAAAGGGAGTGTGGCAATTTTTTAATTATTTGCGATATTAGCCTTGACAAAAAATTAAAATTTGATGCCCTTAAGTGTTACCGTTCCTGAAATCTTAACGGACACCAACCCGCACGAACGATTTTTGACACTGAAACTTCATTGCATTGTCTACGAAATTAGAATATTTTATTTAAAATTTTTAAATTCGAGGTTTTCTGAGGAGATTTTTACTAAAATAGATATTCCAAAAAATATTTTGCCATGTCTACATTTTCGATAGGTCTGGGAACTTCGGGAAACTTTTGAATCAACATAGTAATTTATCTAAAAAGCTAAAAATTTTTATATGCATTAATTTTTTTTCATCACAAAAATAAAATATTTTCTTAGCTTGAATTTTTTTTTTTGGGCTTGCATATATCTAAGGATATATTAAAAAAATTAAGTAGGATTGAAAATGTTCCTTTATAATTGCAGTAAAATTAAGTTATATTCAAGGTATGTGGCTTATGGTCACCGAACCGGCGTTGCTGGTCCATTGTGTGTTGCACACTGCGCATTTCTCGATTTTAGGATGACAAAAAGTTTTTTATTAAATTTAAAAAATATATTTTTTTTCGACAGATAATTGATGAAGTATTATGGAAATGATATTATAAAATCATTGCTCTCTTCTGATATTTTTATGGAATTTTTGAAAGTTGACACTTTTTTCGAACAAAAAGTAACGCATTCCAAGCTAAAAAAGTAAGGCAATGTGTAACATTTATTACTTAGAAGAGAAAGCATATATTTAAATTTGGTTTTTTTTTTCTATTTTTATTGACTTAATAATCATTGAATTTCTAACAAACTAAAAAAATATTAAAAAACAAAAATTAGAAAAACGAGGAAATATGTTCTAAATTTAATAAGCCGTTTTTATTTTACTAAAATTTAGTGACCAAATTTTAATTAGTTCAACTTAATTACAATCGGATAATTATACTTTCATAAAATATAGTATATCTGCCTTATGTTTCTTAAAAAATTCAATGCGCAAAGTTGCGCAGAAGGAAAAACACTTCATTTAAAAAAAAATGCTTAAAAATCATATTTTGCCTTAAAATGCACTGATTTCCAAGACAATTGGTAGGTACTCTTAAATTTAAAGAAAAATAAACAGAATTCATAATTTAAAAGAAGTTGTGACCTGATTTTGCATAAGCAACTATTTTTACAAAATTTTTTTTGGTAATATTGTTTTATAGGAGATATATCTAAAAGTTATCGGATTTGAAATATTATTAGCATGACGTTTAAGTGAAGTTAAATAAACCAAATTTACTCTTTAAAAACATAAATAAGCAATTTTATGTGGGTTTTTTTTATTAAAAAAATATGGTTTTTATGGGAGATAGGCGATGCAGTTGACCAGAATTCTAATTTTTTGTGCTGTTACTTAATTTAGGCCAAAACTCATTTGCACAAAATTTCATGACCCCAGCTTTTATAGTTTCTGAGATAACGCAAATGTTATCCTAAAATCGAAAAAAGCGCACTGTGCATCGAAAAATTTATAAGTTTTTCGGTATTGAAAAAAAAAGTTTTTAATTGTGCACTTGGAACCAATTGATTTCTATTTTCTCTTTATTGTTTTTTTCCATTTTTTTAAAAAAAAGCGTTGTAAAGAATTTTGTCTGTAAATAAAAAAATAATATCCAGATCCAAGTCAGATCATTTTTAACTGTAGTAAGCAAAAAAAATGTTTGATTCGTTTGACGCTTACAACGTTTTTCGCGGCGACGCACAGCGCGCTTTTTTGATTTTAGGATGACATTTGCGTTATCTCAGAAACTATAAACGCTAGAGCCATGAAATTTTGTACAAATGAGATTTTTTTAAATTAGAATTCTAGGTCAATTGCATCGCCTACCTCCCATACAAACCATTTTTTTTTAATAAGAAAAACCGCACAAAATTGCTTATTTATGTTTTTAAAGAGTAAATTTAGTTAATTTAACTTCACTTAAACGTCATGCTAAAAATATTTCAAATCGAACAACTTTTAGATATATCTCTCTTATAAAACAATATTACCAAATTAACGAAATTTTAAAAACAAAAAATTTTAAAATGGTTGCTAAAACAACATAAGGTCACAACTTGTTTTAAATTATGAATTCTATTTTATTTTTTTTTTTTAATTTAAGAGTACCTACAAATTGTCTTGGAAATTAGTGCATTATAGGGCAAAATTTGATGTTTAAGACTTTAGAAATGCAAGCAAAAAACCGTCTGCAGCTTGAGTTGGTACATTCTCACTTTCTTCTTCGGATTCTTCATGCTGTTGATTATTTAATTTGCGTCAATTTCCAATTCATATTCAATGTCCCAGGCATCATCTCCGGGCACAAAATCTGTGTTTTCACCGCTTTGGTCTTCGAATAAACCTAGTTCTTCGTCTGCTTCTGTGTGAAGTGCGCAATCACACTGTAACGCTGATGATAGTTGTTGGAAATTATCAGTAAAGCTGCCTGTACGCAAGCGCGTATTGTACACAAATTCTAAATCCTCTGCCATAACAATAGTAATAATTTCACTTTAGTTTCCGCACAAAAAATGTATATTTCGGACTGTCGATTTTCTATGTTCAGCATTCAATAATAAACTAACTGAACTCAAAACCAAAATCACAAACGAAAGAAAGAAATAAGAGAAAAATGAACACAAAAACTACCTGGAAGCAAACATCTGCATTGAATTCCCATAAAAACAACCCAAAATATAAAAAAAAAACCTAGAAACAACAATCTGCATTGTATTTGCAGAAAAATAACCCAAAATGTGTATAACAATAATTTATTTCATACAAATTGTATAGGGGTCTGGCCAGGCATATGTGTTTGTTCGAAGGTTTCAGAACATGTGTTTGACGGGGGGTTAATTAGCTAGATATTTTCTACTAAATTTTACTTAAATTTTCATTCCTTGAAAAATTTACAGTCATATTTCAACGATTTTTCTATTATTATTTATTAAAATTTTTTTTATTGTATTTTTTATTAAATTCAGTTTTGATAAAGACATAAAAAAAGTCCAACAAACAAAACCTTGAAATATACTTAGTGCTCGAAGTTATAATTGCTTCAACTTGACTTTATTTTTTGGGTCTCTTATTGAGTTTTTTTTTGGAGTTTTTTTTTTTGTTAAAAGAGTTTCAACTTTGACGAATTTTATAAAAAAAAACCATACAATACATCAAGTTTTTAATACCACATTCATAATACATGTTTAAGTATCTGAACAATAAAAATTTTTTGTATAAAATTTTAAAAAAAAAACCCCAGAACTGTCATCCTAAATTAAAAAAGCGCTCTGTGCGACGCTTCAATTTATCATGATTCTCTGAAGCCTCTTAGACTTGATCAGTTTTGAATTAAAAGGGTATAAAAGAATTTACTTTTTTACGGAATAATTAATAAAATACTTTTTGTTTGGCTTAAAATTGTGTAGGCATTGTGTAAAAGACGCCGAGAAAAACGTTTTCCCAAAATATTTCGTTTTTTTTTTCTTTTGCACTTGAGCATTTTTTGATCCAAGCCTCTGAATTTTTAAATATAATTAATTAATTTAAGCGTTTGCTTAACATTTTATGCAAATTAATATTATTTGTTTTAGTATAGGAGAAGTGTCGTTTAAATTCACACAATTCAAATCCAATATAACTATAAAAAATACTCGATTGCTGTTGAGAATCAATAGCTTCTCGAAATGTTTTACATATCATAAAAATACTAAAACTGTAAATACAATAAAAGTGCAGATTTGCTAATGTGAATAAAACAAATTGATGTTCACAAAAAAAAAACATGCGGTTGTGGTTTCGACTGCAAAAGAGTTAAATTTATGCATGAATATAAATATGACGTTTGAGACAAGGGTTTTTATTTCAGGTCAAGCCTAAAACTCTACTTTGTCTGTTCCTGTTGACTCTTCCTTTTCACTTTTCTTTGGAGTTCAACGAATTTGCTGAAATGCACCTATGAATTGTGAGAGTTTTTTGCTTAACCTATTAAGCGCCACTGTACTCATTTGAGTACAGAAAAATATTTTTAACTATTAAAGTTTTCTTTGTTGTTAAGAATTAGTAAATTTATTTGTTAATTGCCAATTCCATTTGTTTCTCAACTTTTTTTTTAAATATGTTTTCTTAAAAAAAAAAATAAAAAAAAATAAAAAAAAACATTTTTTCTGCTATTTTAGTTTGTTTTCTATTGTAAAATAAACATTTTTTGGACTTTTCACTTTTACTTTTCTTTTGGCTGTTAATGGGTTAAGCTAAAATCTGCTTACTTCATCCAAATAAGCTCAGAATTGAAATGCGTTTTAATTGATTGTCTTTGAAACTTTTAGCCATATACTATGTCATTTTCGAAGGATTTGATCGCGCTTACGATTGACGATCGCATAGTCAAAATTCAAGATATTATGGCAAATGTTGGGGTGAATCTGCAAGTGTTGAGTACTAACCCAAAAATGGGTCTTAATCGATTTTTGTCAAAATTTTAGCTTGATTTCGTTTTTGAAGGATTTATTCGGGCTTAACACAATCCCGTAGTTCTAAACTCATGATTTCACGCATTTTGAAAAAACTTTTATTTTGTATTAAAGCGCCTTCTGGTGTAAAAGATAAATCAAAATATATAGCACCAAAACATTTATTGTATCTTAAAAACTCTTTTCACATTTTTTCACGCTAATCATATGAGGAGCAGTTTACGAATTTTTGGCAGTTTTGTAAATTTGCTAAAAGATTTGCTAAAAGCACTTTTTTCTCTTTTTAAACATGCTGGATTTTTTATTCAATTGATTTTTGAAAAATGCAAATGTACCACTTTAAATAACACTTTACGTATTGAAGCAGTGTTGAAAAGGTAGTTAGATCAAAAACGTACTATTGTAAAAACCTAATATTGCCACTGATAAGTATCAAATATATATTCTGTGCATACTTTCAGGCTGAACATTTTTGAGAACAGTATGTCTTGTAAAAGTACATTACTGTCAAAATATAGTTACAGTTTGAGAAATACTGTTTGGGAAGCAGCATGCTTGCCTTTTATGTATTAATGTCTGCATACTTTCAGGCTGAACAGTTTGAGAGATATTGGGCACGGAGCAGCGTGCTTGCCTTTTATATATTAAGATCCTAAGTCCACTTAAGGCAGATCTGAGTTACTGATGTAATTGTGTTCCACGCATATAGCACTATAAGCACACTATAAGCAAATCTGGAGTTTCTAGAATGACTGCAGCCAAAGTAATGACACAAAAACTAAACTTCCTTGCATAGCACTTATATGGCGATTGAAAACTTTGAAGCAAGATTTCTCGAAACATGATTTCTACAACTTACGATGTTATTATAAAACGCCACAGATATATATATATATAAAGATAAGTGGTTTGTTTACTGGATCAAAGGATTAAGAGGCCCTCGTAGGGCAGTAAAAATAGCAATTTATATTTTTATGCGTTATTCGACAGTCATCCCAAACGAATCATAAAGGCATTGACGACAAAAGTCTAAGATTATTTTAGAATGTTACTCCAGTTCATCGCGGAAATTCCGATATTTTTCCATTCATTTTGAGAAAATTTTTGTAATTTTCTTCAATCCCCTGCTCTTTAGGTGCTTAGTTTCAGTTCTCTTTAAAGAATAGTAGCAGTGCCAATCCCCTTGCAAAAGTAGTAAATCTGTATTAAAAGAATTTCGTCATATTTCTTAGAGTAAACATTTATAAAATAACCTACATCAAATAGGAAAGCAATGAGTTTGGTAATGTTCAAGGGTCCACTATCGCAATATAAAAACATAACACCATTAAGCTTAAAAAGAAAAAAACCAACAATTGAATCAATGTTAGCGCTAAAAAAAATTACTTTATAAAGTTTCCAAATAACTTAAATTTTAAGAAATTAAATTTCTACTTCACTGTCCATTTGAATAGCAAAAAATAAAAACTAGAAATAAAGCATCATTATAAACAAAAAAGTCAAAATTCAAAACCGCTGCATTAATGCAATAATAAAAAAAAGCTTTATTATGGACAAAAAAACCATAAAGAAAGTACATAACTCCAAACAAATTTAGAATTTTTAGAGAAATTATAAATGTGTTAGCAAATTAAGTTGTAGTAAAGAATTTAGCAATAGTTATTAGCTCAAATGAACTTGAAAAAAAAAAACAATAATGAACTAATGAAAAAATAAACTTACAAAAAAATGAACTTATATCAAATAATAATTAAAAAAAGGAAAATCAATAAAAGCTTAGTAGATCAACAAGTGTAGCGTGTTTCAATTAAAACCATTTGAAATTATTCTGTAAGGTAAGTTTATTTAAAAATATTTCATATACAATTTTTCATTATATGACAATATAGTAAGATGTGTTTTGAAAGTTTTACATTGTTTGTATTTGTATTTTGTGTAAAATGTGTTTTAACTTTTTTTTTTGTTAAAGAAAAATTAAACACAAAAGTTTTCACAAATTCTTGATAAAATATTGTTAAATTTAAAAGTGTTTGGTAAAAAAAAATATTTAGTGCTTTTCATTAGAGGTAGGTCATTTAAAATATTTAGAGCAAAAATTCTTTCAAAAATATTGTAGTTTTAAAAATTTCACTGCCACACGCTTTGTATACAATAAATATTTGAAGCAATAAAAAGGCGGCAGCAGCATGATCTATCTTATGACCACGCCAGCGTGTTGTTGGCCCCATAAAGTGCGTACGCAGCTGTTTAAACTGACGACGCTGTCCATATATAAAGGCCATAATTAGAATGAATTTTTGTACAGTGGTCATCAAAGCTTGCGAAGCGCTTAGGTCACGTAGTTTCTTTTGAACTTCATCGCTATACTCGTCCTTGAGCGACAGCCAATTTTTATGCGAATCACTAGCACGCTGCTGAGCCATTTGTTCCAATATATTGAATAAATCCACGTGTGTGTCTGCAACAAATTCATTATTACGCCTGCGTAGTTCCTCCAGTACGGCTTCCTCATGGTATTGTCTTTCGAGCTTCAACAGTTCTGCTTCCACATTAAATTCGGTATAGCTTCTATTTGCAATATCAATGGTTACACTGGTTGTCATGGATACGGTTGCTGGCGAGTTTGCTGTGCTATTTAGTTGCTGCCGCTGCTGTTCTGCTGTTAAGCGCAAATTTGGAGCTGCAGGCAATACACTTGAATCTTTGAGCAAATTGGTGTTGGCATCATCGGTGTTGGCATCAGAACATGAGACTTTAGCATTACGCTGTAATGAAGTCATCGGTAGTTGACTGGCCAAAAAGAATGCGCCCGCAATGGTCATCACACCAGCTGTATAGCTTACCGCCATCACAGTTATATTATTGAGCAAAAATTTGACGGTCGTAAAGGAGGGCAACATCTGCACAAGTTCGGTATAAGTTAGCCAGCCACGTTTAAGTCCCTCTCGTTGCGCAAGCGTGCGTTCCACATTTGCCAACTTTTTGAAGAATTGTTCGGTTGATATGTAAATATTCCAGTCCTACAAGACAGATGTGGAAAATTTTAGTTTATATAATTGAATTTGTCAGTGTTAAGGAAGTGCTTACAATGGCGCTTAGAAATTCTCTTTCCAATTGTTTCAGTCTATCTTCAGTTATGTTTCCATCTTCAGCCCACTCGCTTAAATAAAATTCCTCATCATAATCCGCATAAAATTTAGTAGAAATCATCTGCAAAAAATAAAAACAAAAAATACTTTATTTTAGAGAAGATTATATTAAAAAAGAAATACAATTGAATAAAGATATACACTAGGGCGAAGAGATATATAAAAGAAAAAAAGTACCTTTGTATCAAACTGGCTGATGGGGGGCGGGGTTCGATAGATATAATATCACACATTAACGATACAAATTTTAAAAGGATAGAAATGCATTTCCGCTCCGGTTTTGTGACAAAAAAGGTTAATTTTTTTAAACGATTTTTTAAAAACTTTTAATGAATGAAGTTGATAAACATTGGAGCTACGATTATTAATATAAACTTTCATCACGATATGATAACATTCTTCACGTCCTTCAAAATAATATAATTCAACAACACGTTCAACACGTCCTTTAAAATAATATAATTCCAAAAATTATTTTTATTGCAATAAAAATAAGCAGAATAAATAAATATCGATATGGAAACATCTTCGTATACCAAAATGTCCTTAAATATCACGGTGTTCAAACAAATTTAATTTTTTGTCAATATTGTAGTCGATTTCAGGGACCGAAAATAAGAGTTATTTTCGAAAATTTCTATTCAAAAAGTCAGATGGAAAGTCTTTTCGATTTTTGAATATAGCATGTGGTGATGCTTGATAGCTAGGGAATAATAATCTTTAATGATTTTAATTTTTCTGATTTTCTTAAAAAAAGTCAATAAATAATCGTTATTTTTTGACCAATTTTATTTCGATAAACAATATAAGTTAAAATTTGACATTTATTTTATAATCAAATACAAAAGTTAAAATTTTGCTTATTTTTTCGAACAAAGATAACAGTACAAATTGGACTTTTATTTTTTCCATCAAAAGTAAGTCATATTTTAATTCCATATCATCTGCTTGCAGTCGCTGTTCCAGTCGTTTGCGAAATAAATAAAACAGAATTCATAAGCAACTAAGCGATGCAATGCAACGATATGAAGATTAATATCAATAATTTCTGTGCAATAATGTTACCAATATAGGTGCAAATGAATAAAAAATCTACTCTTTTAATTGTTTTAAAATTTAAACTATTATAATAGTTAATAAGAAATAGCATTGTAAAATTTTAAATCTTTATTTTTGATCAGAAAAGTAAAATTTTTACTTTTATTTTTTTATCGAAAAAATAAAAGTCAATTTTTTACTGTTTTTTTGTCGAAAAATAAAATTAAAATTTTAACTTTTATTTTTGATTGAAAAAATTAAAGTAAAATTTTTACTGTTATTTTTGGTGGAAAAAATAAAAGTCAAACTTTAACTTTTATTTTTGATCAAAATGCTGATTCCGATTCTGGTAACAGAATTTTGTATCTTTGTTCGATCTTAAAATATGGGCTTTCACACCAAAAGGTCTACCGCGGCTGAAAAATTAAATCTTTCTTAAATTGTTTTAAACCTCCATAATAGAGAAAAAAAAATGTTTAAATTTATATTGTGAGAGTACTGAGAGCTGATCTCAATTTGAATTTGAAAAAACATGGCAACAAACATGATGAATGGCAACCAAAGTTGAAAAATGGTGACAAAAGTTGAACAATTTTAACGAAAGTTTAAATTTTATAAGTATAATAAACACTCGTATAATAAATAATTGTATAATACAAAGTTTTATTAAATTTTTTTTAGATTTCGCTTGTAACGGTCTTGAATAACACTTTATATGTTTTTCTAGTAAAATTAAAAAAATAAAACTATAAAATATTTGTACTTCTTTGAAGGAAAAAATCTGTCACGTAACGTAGATCACGTAACGTAGATCACGTAACGTATTATATTATGGTTTGTATAAAAATAATTAAAAAAAATTTTTCAACGAAACAATTATAAATATGTAGCAAACATTTTTTTTACGGAAGCTGCAAATTCTTGTAAGTAAAAATTTCACTAGCAGAAACTTGTAACTACTTTTTTCTCTCTCACTTCTTTACGCTCTCATTGCCCTCTCTCGGTGCAACCTTTTTTGAGTACGTGAACGCTTCACTATTAAAAGCTTGTAAGAATTTGTAACAATTTTTTGTTAGTGAACAAACATCATGTTTTTATACATAAATTCATTTACCATGATGATAAAATCGTCTGCACTGTAAATGTAAATTTTCTTTTTCGTAAATGTTTAGTAAATTTTTTGTTTTAGTAAAAGTAAAAATAAAAGGCATTGGCTAAAGATAATGAAAAAGTGGTTGAGGGAAGGATAGAAAATTAAAATTTAAAAAATGCTTATACACTAGGGTGGACAGTAAAAATGTGTTTTTTTTCGGCGGTATAAAGGGTCGCTGATTACGAACTTGATGTAAGAATTTAAAACATTTTTTGACGCTAGGGCGGACCCTGAAAATGTATTTTTTGTTTTATACTCTTAAGTAAGTTCAGTTTTCTATCCAACTGTTCAATCAATTCAAGCTCCATACGAGGAACATGGTGAATGTTCAATGCTCAACGCATTGTTGCGTCATGAAACAAACATTGATGGCAACGATAACAGCCTATTTTCATCTTTCATAAGAATTTAACATCTTAATTTTCAATACATAAATCTGTTTTTCCTAAAAAATTAAAATAAACTTTTTGATTTTATTGTTCATTTACATTATATGAATTTAAAAAATTATATAAAACATTATTATAAAAAATTATATAAAAAACAATATAAAAAAATTATATAAAAAGTAATAAAAAAATTAAAATACACTGATTTTATTTCAATTTACATCCCGAGTTGAAGAATAAGCGTAAGCAACTTTGCTCCTGACAGGGATCCCTCGTCCGCACCACTGTTTTTATAACTGCTTTTTGTTAAGTATTTAAGCATTTGTATAAGCTTAGCTGTGAAATGTTTAATTTCTCTACTACCATTAGTTTTTTCTTTTCTTTCCTTTTTTAAAATACGCAATCTTTCTTTTTATTTTCGTAATTCTCTCAATTTTACGTTTTGCTCACAGTTTCCCTATTTTTTCGGCATTGAAATAATATCAGGCTGTTCACCGTGACTACTGGGACACATTTTAAAACAGTCTCGAAAGCATAAATTATTAAAATATGTTTAAATAGTGAATCACATGTTTATTATAATTTCTAGGAAGTATTGAATTTCAAAAGAAGATTTTTGAAAAGTCGTATTTCAGGTTAGGAAAACAACTTTTATATATTTTTGCGTGACTACTGGGGCATGCGACTTGCATCTATTCAAAAAGGATATTCACAAAAACTTACACACCTTTTTGCTTTATTTTTATATAAAAAAATTGTTTATTCTAAGCTTTCTATTATCCTTCGTATGGTCAGACCACTTTCAACTTTGAAGCTGCGCATTTATTTTGTTTGGCAAGTTTGAACGAAACGGTCTCATGACTTTCTTAAAGTCGATGTGGCGAACGCAATGGAAACAAATTCAGGGTTTTTGCGTGTATTTCGTAATGAAAAATTTTTATTTTTGTCAAGTTTTCTGTATGTGGTAGTCAGTGGTCTGGCCAGACCATCCAAAACCGATATGATTTCATACGATTGGCCGTATGTAACATGTCTTCTCACGAGAAGAGAATTCTATATGAGAATTTCAATAAAAATGCAGAAGGCAATCAACTTGAGTTTTTTATGCACTGATATGCGAGTTGAACAAAATTATTAATTTGTAGGTTTTTTTATTGCTCGTGAAAACTGGCAAAAAATTACAAAACGTTTACGTAGTATATGCTATTAGATAATATGCATGAGAAGTGCAATAAGCGGTCTCCACCTACGATATTGATATCACGAAAGATTTCATGAAAGAAAATATTGCTCGTATAGACCGCCTGTAATATCAAGCTGTTATTTGATGAAATGAAAACGTATAGTTTAAACTGAATATAGAATTTGGTTCAGTTGGGAAGCAGCATTTCAGTACGTCAGACAGATAGAGAACGCAGGTTATGCATCTCTTTTGCGCCAATACGTTTTTGAGTTTCAGTTCAGCTCGGCTCAGCAAAAAGCGGTCACTATGATCGCGGCCTTAGTCCTGCGTTGCGTTTTATTTGACAATAAACAACATTTTTCTCATTTCATTATTTAGACAATGTGAGTATATTTTGTGTCATTGTAGTGTAGTTCAAGTTTATGTGTTTTCAATCGAGTGGTAAGGTTGAAAGTGTGGCCGCTGCGCTTGAAAATCGCCCCGAGCAGGATGAACCGATGATTACCACTGGCATGCCATAACATTTCTTGAGCAAGTCGCTGAATTTACTGGTCTAAAGATGGTAAAATTTGGAACTATAATCCACCGCCAACAGGTCAACCGCGTGCCCACACTCAACCCATAGCTATGCAGGCTGGCTCCAACTTCGAACGATTCTGAACCCAATTGCTATTTTCAAGTCATTGAATTTTATTTAATTATTTTGGTGTTTATTTGTAATTTTAACCACCTCCGATTTTGCTTAAACTTTCAGAATTTAATCAACTTATGAAATAAAAACACTAATTTGAGTAAGCACATTTTAAGATTTTTTACAGTTTTTAAGTTCAACATTCAAATTCATTCATTCAAATTTGGTCAAAATGGAAGAAAAAGCAAAATTGCTTAACTTTTGAAAGATCATAGATTCACTCGATTTTCACGTTGGGGGTATTTTTTAAAAGACAATAAAAAGTAATAGTTAAAAATTATAAAATTTGTTTAAATGAAGGTCAAAAGAAGATCAAATATCAAAATCTGAATATCTTGAGATTTTGAACTTATTTGAGAAAACTGAGTATGCCACTAAATTCTTCTATCGGAAATTAAGTTAACGTGTCTCGGCGTTTTTTGGTGTCTTTTCAAAAGTTGAAAATTTACCTACAGTGTAATCAGTGAAAACCAAAATTTATTTAATTTTTCTCTTTTACGTGGCCCCGTAAAATATAAATATAAAGAATTTATACATTTAGAACGAATCCTGGGGCTTGATACCTATCCTAGTATTCCTAAAATTATAGGATTTGAAATTCGAGATCCCGGAATTGCATTTTCTTCTCTTTATCAACTTTATCCCATAGTCAGTTTACAGGTGCCCCAAACCTATATTACAAATGTCAGTGAATTGCAATGTTTATAGAAATTAAATAGGTTACGAGTTAAAAAATAATCTTTAACATATTAATCAAAGACCTACCCAACCAACCATTGTGTAATAGTGTTTGGAGTAAGCTTACCTACAATGGAATAATGAAAGCCTTTTACAAACATGCTTCGAAAACACTTGTCTACGTCATAAATATACAAGTCGTGTTGTAAAATTGTATCGAAACATAATAAAAGTAAGCTTATTATAATACAAGTAGTACGCTTACATGAAGTTTAAATTAAAGGCGTTTTCAAAGCATGTTTGGAAACACTTATTTATGAAATATTTATGACGTAGACAATGCTTTCAGAGGTAATTGTTTCACAACTTCCACATTTTTGTGGAATTTGGAATTCCCCAAGCACTAAAAATTACAATTGCAATAAGAAATAAAGTTCCATCACCAACAATTTTGATGTCAGTGCCTTGTGTTCAGTGATAATTCCAACACATTCTTTTAGAATTTCATAATACTTAAATAATTTTTGAATATTTTGTTAGTTACACCAATGTGCTTTAATAAAAATTTATATTGAATAGTTCACATAGTTTTATTTATATTCCCTTTTTATAAGTGGCAATATGTTTATCGACAGTATATTATAGACAAATTTCCTATAGATTTGGATGTGATGGTCTTTCGCATGGATTCATTTTACTGAGAAGATAAATTTGTGCTCTTATGTTAACAGCGAGCACACAAGATTTCTTAAAATCAGGTGTTAAAAGCTTACAATAATACTTGCTTCCCATTATTTAAGGAATGTTTTAATAATATTTCTATAACACTTTTTTCCAATTTTTTATAAACAGTTGTAAATAACTTACAATAACACTTACTTCCAATTATTTAATAATTATTTTCAATAATACTGTTTTTTTCAATTGCAAAGAAAGTATTGTAAAAAGCTTATTTACAACACTTATATCCAATTGAATTGTAAACGATTGTAACAATATTACAGTAAGAAATATTTTTCCAAGGATTTCTTTTTGCTTATTCTACAATTACTTGAAAGCATTTTACAACTTACGCTTACGCTTGTAAGGCTGATTGGGTACAGACAAGAAAATGGGAAGTGTGAGGAAGTCTCTGAGCTTAATTACCCTTCATTTTGGCCTACTGCTATCAGTAACGTATTAGAACGAAAAAAAAAGAAACAAAAAACAGTACAATTACGTGGTCAACAATAATGATACAAATAAAGAAAAATGCCAAACAAATAACGTCATAGAAAACCTGTTTCTGATCAAAATATTTCTGTTCTTTTTTTCGTTGTTTTCTGGCGTGCAATAAATACATTTAGGTTAAAAATAAACCATGCAATTAATTGTATTGGCCAGCTGTAGCGAAAATGCAGTAGAGAAAGCAAATATGTAACAACAAAATGTTAGAGAAAAGAAAATTGTTAAAAAGTAGACCTGATTCCAAAGCACAAGAGGTAAAAAGAAAATGAGTTGATAAGAAACAGTATGAGAGGTAGACAAACGCTTAACAGCAGTTGGCTTAGATATCAACATGTTGTGGCTATTGACTTGACGCAGTAGCGCAGGGGGAGCAGATGCTTTGTGTCAAAGTAAACAAGCAAAATAAAAATAATTATCAATGCAATTTTTAAGCAAAAACAATTCGTATTTGACGATAACAGGTGTTACGTCAATGAATTCCTATCTTTTGTGAGTTTGAAATGTTCAACTTTATTTAAAACACATTCTTAAGTGTTTTTTTATCTATTGCATTTTTGTCTTTTAGCAACTTTATGC
Organism: Dichetophora obliterata; assembly: GCA_963920525.1. Taxonomy (NCBI): domain Eukaryota; kingdom Metazoa; phylum Arthropoda; class Insecta; order Diptera; family Sciomyzidae; genus Dichetophora; species Dichetophora obliterata. The sequence goes on from OY986436.1 coordinate 25,668,809, forward strand.
AGATTTTGACTAGATACAAAAGGCAGTAGCAATTCAAGAGGTGGATGTCAAGAGGTGGATGTACTGCTTCCAATTTTTTCTAAGTTTTTGTTTATAAATAAAACACTTTATTCTAATAAGAAGTAAATGCCAACGTGGCAGAAGTTTCGAAATAAAGTCCTTTTCATATAACAAAAAAATCCCTGCAGCTATATCTATTAGAACTCGTTGCTTTTTACTAGCATTCCGAACATTGCTACAACTAAAAACTGACCAAGGTTATTTAGAACTTTTTGTGGCACTGTTTTGTGCCAGATTATTTTAACATAAAAACTAACTAAACTGGAACTGAGTTAAGACCATAATTGTATCATACATTATCTTAAGTTCGATGTTACTGCTTAGCAAGACCGTTCGTACATATCAAAACGTTGTATTGTTTCATTGAGCTACTCACCATCGATACAATGAACAGCTCCTGCGGGGTTATGCGACGTACATAGCATGGATCCGTTGCATTTAAGCGATCCAAATAGATGAGTGCCATTATCAACGAACAGGGGGTCGTGTGGACACTGCCGGCAGCAACGCGATTCAAGCGATGCAGTGAGTGTCCTTTATGCGGCTCCGAGAAAAGTTCTGATGCATATTCGGCCAATGGACGACTGACTTGCATATCATCATCAAGTGTATCGCTGCCAAAATAAAGTGACTTACGTATTCTATCAATAAATTCTTCATGCTGTGTGGTGGAGGATGATCATGCGGGGAGAAAATATATGTCAAATGTTGATTAATTTTATTTATAACCTATTTTTTTATACTTCCTTCACCTTTTGCGTAGCGCCTTTCATGACGCATTTATTGCGCCCAAACGTCATGATTTCAGCAGCTTCCAATAGTTATGATTTGTGGGCCAACTTACGGTTCCACAAATATTTTTTACAACTGTTATTTAAGTAAAACTGATTTATTGTTTATTTCATAGAAGGCTATTATATTTACTTACTTTTTTTAGCAAATTTATTTTTTCCTTTATATTCCCACGCGAAACGCGGATAATTTAATTCTCGGAGCACACTTTCACAACAGCCAGCGTTGCAAAATATATTCTTGATGCAATTTTGACACAACAAAAAAGCAAAATGGAGGTGTTCAAAAAAGAGCAGAAGTACAGAGCTGCCATATCAAAGTATAACTGCGAGTAATCTCGAAACTCTGAATATACACGTGATAGTAATCACGTGCAAGTGAAGAATTCATGTGTTCAAAAAAAATTTAAAAAAAAACTTAAAATTAGCTGCAAGTTACAAGTTATTTAACCCGATGTTGTCGAATATTAGATTCTCGCTGCAAATGCAGTTTTATTTTATTATTATTTGTGTAAAAATATAAATTAATTGGAACATTAACGAGTTCAATTATTATTATTGCTTTTATTTTCTAAATCTTCTCTTTTCACCTCTTTCAACTTTAACTTTATACTTTTGCTATTATTGTTTATATTGCTTTTATTGTCTAAATCATCTCCTTTCATTTCTTTAAACATTAATTTTTCACTTTTACTTAGCATCTCTTTCGTACTCACTAAATGCTTGCAGGATTGCTCTTACTTAATCTTATGCCAGATATAGGTACATCTGATTCTGTCGCTTATGAAAATCATAAAACAGTTGTGGAAATTTTATGCAAACAGCGTTCAGGCTTGAAATTCGTGCATTTTAATGCGCGAAGCCTCAATGGCTTTAAAATGGATTATGTAAAGCACGTATTTGAAGACTCCTCTGTTGACGTAATATGCGTTACTGAAACCTGGTTTGATGAGGAAGTAAGTAGTTCCTACTATAATGTTAAAAATTATCAACTGTTACGTCATGATAGACTTGATAAAAGAGGCGGTGGGATTGCTATCTACTGCAAAAATTATATAAAAACCAAAATTCTTAGCATGTCATGTCAATCTGGTGTTGAGTTTTTAAACGTTGAGTTGTCAGGTAGTAACCATAGTAAAGTTCTAATGTCCTGTGTGTATAATCCTAGTCGTAATTGTAGTCTTGAACGCTTGTTTGCAACATTGTCTTTCTGTATTATCGACTATGAACATTTTGTTTTATGTGGTGATTTTAATATAAATCTGCTGCACAACGATAGCGTGTCAAGAAAATTTATTGACAACTTATCTGAATTCGGTCTCAATTTAGTAAATAGCTCGATGCCAACTCGTTTTCAAACAATGCTCAACCCAGTCTATTAGACATCTTTGTCGTGTCAAATCCATCGTCTGTTTTACTCTTTGATCAGATGTCTTTCGTATCTGATCATGATCTCATCTTTTGTTCATTAATTGTCTGTATCGCGCCTCTTGTCCCTGAAACTAGTGAAATGTACTTTTCTTATCGTGTCTCTAAGTCCATAGACTATGCTCTACTGAATACTGATCTAACTCTGACAAACTGGACGGATTGTTGGTATTTAAATACGGTGGATGAAAAACTGAGCTTTTTTATCAATAGGATTAATACTATTTTTGATACGCATGTACCCGTTCGAACGCGTCGGATCATAAATACCTCTTGTCCTTGGTTCACACCATCTGTAAAACAAGCCATAAAAACCCGTTTTAAAGCTTACAACAAATGGAAGCGAAATCCCACTATTTTAAATTGGGAAGCATACAAAACAGCAAGAAACGAGGCTACCTCTGCTGTAAGATTATCTAAATCTACGTTTTTTATGTCAAAGCTTGATCCCTCACTGCCCTCAAGACAGCTGTGGAACAATTTGAAAGGTATCGGAGTATGCAAAAAACAATCTGACAGCTGCAAGATTGACCCAAATCTAATGAATGAATATTTTGTTGCTAATTCCTCATGTGATAACTCAAACATACTCAATGTTGTTGATAGTAGCATTACTGTATCTGTAAATAATGATTATAATGAATTTTATTTTAATGCAGTAAATGAGCTAGATGTTGCGCGCTGCCTGAAAAAAATCAAATCAAATTCCTCTGGGGTGGATGGTATTTCAATTAAATTTATTAAACTCTTGTTGCCGTTCGTCATTAGTCCGCTCACCCATATAATAAATTAGTGCTTCACTTCTTCATGCTACCCTGAAGTTTGGAAAGTAGCAATTATAATTCCCATTGCAAAAAAATCATTCGCTTGCCAACCATGTGACTTTCGACCAATAAGTCTGCTATCTTGTTTGTCTAAAGTTTGTGAGTCGCTCATGGCCGAGCAGATTTCTAATCATGTGTGCACTTCTGGACTAATGTCTAATCTCCAGTCTGGTTTTAGGCCTGGTCACAGCTGTTCGACTGCAATGGTCAAAATACTTGATGATATCAGAGTTCCGTATGATATGGGTCACATTACATTACTTTGTTTGCTAGACTTTACAAAAGCTTTTGATACAGTCAATCATTCAATACTATGTAGAAAACTTTTGCAAAATTTTAGCTTTTCTGCAGCTGCTGTTCGTCTAATACATAACTATCTGGTTGGTAGATCACAAAAGGTTAAATCTGGGTCAAATTTTTCAGAACTTAAAACTATAGGTAGCGGAGTGCCGCAAGGCTCAGTTCTTGGCCCATTGTTATTTTCAATGTTTTCCAATGACATCTTCACCAGGTGTCAGCACGTTAAAATGCACGCTTACGCTGATGACCTCCAGTTGTATATGTCCAGGCCAATCGGTCTGATAGAGGATCTTTGTGTCAGAGTTAATGAGGACTTAAACATGATAGCTGAATGGGCAAAGAATAATCTGCTCATGTTAAACCCTTTAAAATCACATGTTTTACCAATAATGAAAAAGAGGTTTTTTGTTCAAGATTTGCCTCCAATTCTTCTCAATAACGTGAAGCTCAATTTGGTTAGCAAAGTAACTAACCTCGGTTATATAATAAATTCAACTCTGTCATGTGAGGATCATATTAACTCTTGTGTTAAAAAAGTTTATTTTGGCCTGCGAAGCATGCGAATAACTGAAAGTTTTGTGAACGTAGAAATTAGACGAAAATTGGTATTGCAGCTCTTGTTACCTTTAATTACTTATTCGGAAGCAGTATATTGCAAGCTTGATTCGAGGTCGGCGCATAAGCTCTTAGTTGCCTTTAACAATGCTGCTCGCTACGTTTATGGCCTAAGGAAATATGACCATGTAACAATGTTTTCGAAACAATTACTTGGAAGAGGCCTATTAAATCATCTCGAAGCAAGAAGCTGTGTGTTCCTGCATAGAATAATTATCACACAGAGCCCTAGCTACTTGTTCGAAAAACTATCTTTTTGTAGATCTAGCAGAGGCATGAACATTTTAATTCCCAGATATAATTTCATCAACTCCAGTAGATTGTTTTTTGTAAGCGCAATCAGATCGTGGAATTCTTTACCCACACATATTAAAAATATTACTAATAGAAATACCTTCAAGCATTTAGTTTTCGAACATTTTTCTTAAAAACCTAATATTTCTTTCTATGTTTCTCTCCTTTAACTTCTATTCTTTTGCTTTATTCTCTTGATTAACTTTGAAGTGCTTTACATTATGTTATACAGTTTTAATTGTCATCAATTCTTAAATACTATATTGTCTTTTTACCATGTACAACATAAATTTTGATGTTAGTTTAAGTAAGTTTTAGTTAGTTTTATAATATAAGTATAATGTTGTTATTTCCGTCATCTATGTGGCATTCAAAAGATTTAATCTTATGTGTCAACAATATATATAACTCAAATACAAATACAAAATACAAATACAAAATACATTTTACTTTGTCATATAACATGCTTTTCTATTTTTTTAATCATTTTTTTAAAAAACTAATAAAAACTAATAGTGAAAAAATAAGGGGCGCTCTTAAGTCGTTCAGAAATTATATGGGTCCAGAGTAAGAAAAAGTGGCCTTAAAAACATGTGATTTTTTTAAATGTTCCAACGAAACTAAAATTTATGGGTATCAAAAGAAAGACAATGCAAGTATCTATTCAACGAAGTATAAATCTTGAAAATTCATGCAAATCTCTTAAAGATATAGCTCTTTTTGGACTAAGAAAAATTTTACGTTTGAGATGTTTTTGTGATATTTAATTTTTATCCTTGAAATGGTTCTGAATTGATGTAAGCCCGTAGTTTTTATATTAAATAAGGTTAGTGTATAAACAGCATTGTGATTCAGATAGTAAGAAGTGTTATAAAAATTGCTCAATTTTTTTCTAAAAATGTTACAAAGCAATTATATTCATACGTAATGGTGAGATTAATGAAATAAGCGGAATAGAGGAAAAATTTATATAAAAAGTCGCGCTATATTTTGTGAAAATATTTAGAAGTAATTGTATTCATACGAAATGTTGAGATTAACGAAATAAGCGCTATAAGCGAAAAATTTTGATATATTAAGGTGGAAGTTAAAATGTAATAAAATAAACTATTGTTGAGAAAATCATTTATGTTAAAACCGAAATAAGCGGCGAAAAATCGTTATAAAAAGTCGCGAGTCCCAGGACGTGTTTTTTGTACCTCGTATTTTTATGCCCTGTCTACAGCCGCATAGTCACATACATCACAGGTTTGCAAAAGTTTTTAATACGACAGTCACATGACGAGGTGCTCACAGTTGTAACAATAACAAATGTTATAAATACGATTTGTTAAATGAACGCTTAAACTGTGAATAGCCTTATTGTTTGCAATAGAGTTTGACAGATGGAAAGCAATGAATTATTGCTTGTCTAGACGCCCCATAACTATCATGCTTGAACATAGCCGCCGTCTGACGAACAAGTTTCATAATGTGTAAGCCCTGTTAAAGGGAAATTCAAAGAAAATTTCGGCAACGAAATAAAATCAGATATATGAAAGAAATTTTGGTACGAAAAGATAAAGACCATTTCGTTAACGAAGCAAGATGCATTTTCTTGGGAAATTTCGCATTCGAATTCTTAATAAAATTATGAAAGAAATTTCGCTTATATTAATATAATTCTTTAATATAGTCCATTTTCATATTTCCTCAAATAACATTAAAATATTAAACATTGAAAATTAAAATATTGATAACATATGTCTTCCACAAAAAAAAATACGGAGTAATTAAAGCAATATTCGGGGTCAATTTAACTCTTTTCGTGTATGGTATTTTGCCAAAGCGGTAAAAACTTTAATTAACTCTGTTTGTGCGTTTAAATTACTCCAAAAATTTAGTTTGTTTGAGATTTCGTGCTGACTCCAATTTTGAGTTATAATAAGTTTTACGGTCTTGTTTTTCTTCTTCCGCTATTTTCTAATTGATTTACCTCAAATTTTGTTTGACTGAAAGTTTAATTGAATCACTATAAAAAATTTAAAAATATTTACCGTTATCTTATCAATTCTATGTTATATATTGTTTTCAAAAAACCTCTAAAAAATTCAATTTTCGGTAAAAAATAGGTCAATAGTTGTTTTCGTTATATTTTTCTTTTGTTTTAAATTTTAGTTTCTCACACTTTTTCTTATGACATTTTATTTATCCGCAAAAATTACTATTTTTTGATCATGATTTTATTACTATAGGTTCGTTTAACGTTTTCTCGCAAGAAGGAAGATATGCACTCGTAAAATTGAAGAGGAGAGCAAAAGAGTAATTTTTAATGACAAAATATAGCTAAGTTGCCTAGACACCATACTTTTTCGTAACACTAAATACCCAAAGATACATTTCTCTACTGCTTTTTCTACTAGGTTTTTCACAACTTGTTTGTTTTGATTGAACATTTTATTGAGTTTTTAAAAAGGTAATGACAATTCTTTGTTGTGTCAATCAATTTTACAATTTACAATTAGTAAAAGAAGAGTGTGTTTAGAAATAAATTTCTATGGCCCATTATCATAGTCAAAACAAAAGTCGACTCTAAATTTTGTATAAGCATTTTTGACAGTTTTTTAATACAATATGTTGTCAAAAAGCTTGAACTAAATTTAGAGTCGACTTTTATTTTGACTATGAAACATGATTGAAAACATGTTTTTAAATATAGATTGAAAGTATATTGAAAGTATATTGAAGCATTTTGCTTAAATGTAAAAATAAAACTGAAGCTGCAATAGGTAGCTTGCAGACTGAAAGCTTTTTAGCGACGCCAGAATTTATATAAGTATACATGGCTGAAAAGGCTCTTAGCTCGAAAGCTAATTTTGAGCACCATGATATTAATTTGAAAGCATTTTATTTTTTTGAGTTGTAACAGGAATGACATAAATTGTCAGGAATGAAAAAATTGTCTTTGTCTGGAGATCGCAGGTATCAGAGATAACTAAAACACTTTTTCGCACGTTTTTACCATATATTTGATAGTTACTTTAATGTGATATACAGCCCAATTCTGAATTATTTTTCACGGGGAATCGGAAAAGGAAGTTTTAATTTTTAAAATAAAGTTCAAAAACATTTTGGAAATTTTTAATGACAATTTGTTCATCAACTGTCAATATTCATAAGTGTAAAAAAAGTATGATATCTTTATCTGCTACCTTAAAAGTGAAAACTCCCTTTTCCAATTCCCCGGAAAATATCATTCAGAATTGGGCTGTTACTAAATTTCGTTGTAGTCCATGGTATAATTATTCGACAAGGTAGTAGCGTAGACTAGCTTTTTTCTCACGAGCAGCGATGGATAGTTGGTAAAATTAGCTGTGCATACAATTAATCAAAGAAATGTGAAAAAATAAGCAAAGACTTAAACATAGCTAGTCAATCACAGCAAACTAACAACATTCCAATAAACTTTGCGAACAAATATAATGAATCAAAGAAAAGTTAAAAATAAGCCCATAGCTAGTCAACAGCAGCAAACTACATCTCCTTTAGCTGTTTCTGACAACTATCAATCGCCAAAAAACTGTCACGGCTACCTTGTCAAATAATTAGACCATGGTTTTAGTCTATCACTAACTAAATACACAGTTGGTCACAGAAATGACAACTTTATCTTGGTTTCTACTCGTCAAGACTTTTAAACTTGATGCTTTAATTTACGCAATGAAAAAAAGCTGATCAGTTTTGGTCATATCATATAGCATTCAAAAGGTACTGTTGCATAAATTTGAACTGGTGCCCTATGATCCGAAATAAAAGCGTTAAAAAAAGTAATATTTGCATTCCGAAAAATGCTAAATCATGAGAAAAACCACTAGAGATAAAAGAAACGTTAAAACAAAAATTCTAACTTTAAATCCATAATAAGCAGTAACAAAAGTAGGGTAAAGTTGAAAATTTTTAAATCAACTACGATATTTTCATTTTGAAAATAATTCTTATTATTATTTAAAAAATGGATCGAGGTTAGTTTAATGTTGTCTTATTTTCAATCTGAAAACAGAAAATTTTGTTTTAAAGTTGATAATTTTTGATTTAAAAATGCACATTTTTGTTTTAAAAATCTCTTATTTTTATGTCAAAAACGTACAATTTTGATTTAAAATTGTTCTTTCTTACCTTTTTATAACTTATCCTATGATACACACTTTGAAAAAAGACAAAATAATTTATATTTTTTTGTTTATTAATTATTCAGTTAGCTAATATAAAATAAAAAATAGTTTATCAGGCAGTTCAGAATCTAAATTCAACTATTTGTAAAGAGCTTACCCTTAAAGTACTCCATTATGCACTCCAAATTAAATACCTTTAGGAGTTACACGAGCTTTTCTTCATCTTCGTTGGCATCTACCATTGGCGTCGGAAGCGGGGGGCAAGGTGGGCAGTTGCCCCCCCACTTTTTTAGCTAGATAAACAATTTAAAAGGAAAAGTTATTCAAAATATCAATTTTTTTACAACGATAATATTTTTGTATTATATATTTTCCTCTTCTTTCTCTCTTCTTCATGTTTCATGTGAAGAAATTTTGGTGAACTTTTTTTGCACCACCATTTGTACTGCCCCCCCATTTGTACTGCCCCCCCAGATGAAATTCGCTTCCGACGCGATTGGCATCTACTTCTTGGGATTATCATTCCTCTGGTGGAGATCTAGATGATGAACTGAGGAGAACACATTATTCCACATTTTCTTCCAGTGAAGCTACAGAGTGAAAAGGTTTATGTTATTTTTTACGCAACCATACACCGAAAAAAATGTGCGGAGTTAACCCAAGTTTTTTCATGAGTCAAAAGAGTTTGGGAGAAGTTAAAAATGCGACGATTTGTCGCCGTAAAATGCAAAATGAATCGCATCAATTTTTTTTTTGTTAATATAAAACTTTTTTTGCTTGGTACAACTCATTTTCAAAGCTTGGAGTAAATAAAAAGCTGTTTGAAATGAACTTTGCATCTTCTCCGAACATTTGTCCTATTAACTCCATTAAAACTTATTGGACAACCATCTATGAAGAACGCTTTTGTATTTGAAAGCTGAAACGGAGTTATGTTTAGCACAAAACAGAGTCTGCTCGAGCAAATATTTCCGTTTGTTCGTTTTACTTTGAATATAGAGAAAGTACTCAAATATTTTAACAAGCAAATCAAGTGTGCTGTAAGAATTAAGTGTTGCATAATGATAAAAAAGAGCCGTTTTTACTATTGCGAGTTATATGTTTTCGTATATCTTTATCGAAGTGAAACTTCTTATGCGGCTATTTGATATAGAGGGTAAAATTTTTCGAGTCTCGTCACGAAATTTTTTTTTAATCTTGTCACAAAAAATTGTGTACACAAGCAATGCTATTTTTTTGTATGGGGACCCCATGAAAGGTGGTAGATAGAGTGCTGGTGTGCTTAGATAAAATGTTCAATGCAAAAATCAGTAGGACCAGACATTAGACCCTCTAACGGTCATAGATTTTTTTATATTAATTATAATAAACATTGTTTCATTTTGTGTTTTTTGTATCTGGATCCCAGAAGGGTGGCAGATAGAGAAAAGGTGAGTTAAAAAGAGGTGTTAAGGGGAAAAAATTAATAGGATCAGCTCATATATTGATCCCCCTAGGGGTTAAAGATGTTTTGATATGAATTATAAAAGCCATTTTTTAATTTTTTGTTTTTTGTATGGGGACTCCCACAATAGATTCCCATAGGTTAATTTTTTCGCGTTATCTCGTAAATATCAAATCACGGACACATTCCGCAAACATTGCAAACCATTAAGACCAGTATTACTAAATGAAGCACCAACCAATGACATGAAAATATTAAATAAACAGAATATGTTTTATGAAAATTTTGTATTGTATTACGTTTGAGATGCTATCTCTTTCTTTCTCTCTGTTTTTTTTACAAAAATCTATCTTATTCTTTATATTAAGAAGTTTGCCTTCTGTACTGTACACACATTATACTGTAATTTTTTTTTTAATCTGCGATGTATTTTTTGTAGAAAATTTTGGGAAACTAAATAATTTTATTAAATTTGGTATACAACAGTTGTTTTAATGAAAGTCAAGATACATACATTTTTTTAAAGGAATTTATGAGTTTTTGGAACATACTAAAGTCACATATTACCATATTTTATTAACAAAACTACACTAAACACTAATAAACAAATTTTTATTGTATGTATAACGACATTTAGGCAACCCTGCTCACTTATCACAAATCGCCTTGAGAATATTCTACCTATTTTTGTACCAAATTTAACTATTTTAGTATCAATATATAACGGAATTAAGCATATTAAATTAAATGCCACGTCCATTTTTGCATCAGTATAGGAACATAACTAACTCATCTTTTAAAAAACTTTCATAAACCTAGCGTTCACCCTGTTGTTTAATCCTTACTACATTTTGATAAATTTTTAAAAAATATCTTTTCCTTCATTCAACGAACAAAACTACATCAATCAAGTGTAAAATGAATGCAAATGTTTATCCCTTTTTTCAAATATGTTAAATACAAGAATCCCTTTTTTGAAAAATTCCCCTTAAAATCAAACAAATGAAACACCTTTGAAACAAATTTTGAGCGTTGAGCGCAATTTAAGCTAAAAAAGTAAAAAAAAATTTGTGTTGTAAGAAATTATAGAGATTCAAAATTGCCAAATCGTGGATAAGCACTCTGTGAGTATGGAGATGAGATTCTATTTTTGGCGTTAACCTTGTCTTTCAATTTCCTCTTCAATTTCAGTTGAAATAAGAAATAAATAAAAAAAGTTAAACACAAAAGAAAGAAAACTTTTGTGGGTGAGTTTGTTTATTTTTAAAGCTTCATGCTACATTTAAATGAGTTGATTCTAGTTTTTTTTTTGAGTAAACTCAAAATTTAAATATTCTCAATTTCTCAACCTTAAAAAACTCAAAACGGAGTCAGTACGACTTTTCAAACAAATCCAATTTTGAAATAAATTGAACACACAAACGGAGTTATATATAGTTTTTACAGCTTTGGCAAAATACCATGCACGAAAAGAGTTAAATTGACTCCAAAAATGACTTCATTTACTCCTCTTTTTTTTTGGGTGTAGTAAAGGGTTTGTGTTTGCGTTCAAGTACACAAACTCCAGAGCTATCAAAATATCAAACGAGTACTGCCATCTACGCTATACATTTTTACTGTTCTCTTTTCTTAAATCTACGCTAAGGTTCCTTAACATCGCTACGTTAGTGCGATTTAATTTGAGCAATTAGATATTTTTATCAGCAGGTTGTATGAACAGTCCTTAAAGTCGGTTGTTAATTTGCAGCATATTTGTCAGCTGCAATATATTTGCATATGTTGCCAATAAGTTTTTAAGTTGTAATTTTCAATTAAATATTTGTTGCTTTTGCTCCAATTCACAAATTCTTACCTCTCTCATTACTTTTTTGCTGACTTCAGATAAGCAATTAATTAACTTTCGAAAAACTAAAACAGCTGATTGATCATTAAGTTTGCCACCTTGTTTGCTCAAATAAATTGAAAAGCAAATATATCTGGTTTATGCAAAGGCTTTTTCATACAAATTTGACAGTTTATTTATAAGGCTGATAAACTTATACAGTTTATACCATTTATATGGCTATTGCTCACTTGCATGAATACCCTTACTACATGTTTCAGTACAAATGACAAACTTTGCAAACAGCATGAAAAACAAAGTTTATAGAGAGGCAATCAAAATTAAATTTTTTGAATTCCATTCGTATTTTTATATGTAATTTTTTTACTGAAAAATATTTGTAAATTCATCTGATAACCATCTGTAAATTTCAAGTTTGATGCAGATGCAATAACATAGAGTGTAGAAGCACTTTGAATCAATTGAAACAGCCAGCATTATACTTCCGTATTCTATTTTAAAATCTTTTTCATATCCTGACTCTTCAAGAAATGGTACTTCAAAATGGACCCGGCATCAAAGGACTCCTGGCAGGATCCAGGATCTAGTCGAACAGAACGATTCCAGGTTCAAGTCCAGGCAGAATCGCCACTAAAGTGGTTTGACTTTGATACTAAATAAATATCTTCAATATCTGACTCACTAGAACAAAACTAATTTTACAATTGAATTCTTAGGCATAATAAAATCATAAACAATCAAACGTAAAAAAAAATTATGTAACGAATTCGTCAAGTCCATTCAAAATTTTTATGTGAGGTGATTTAGTAAGTTGATATATTAAGGATCGTGTTTTTGTAAAGTTGGAACGTCAAACTTTTTATTGCAGTGATTGATCTTTTTGGTAATAAGTTCTTGTAAGTACCAAATTATTTACGAGTTGGAGCCTTAATATAATATAAAATAAAAATTTTGTAAAGATATGAAAAGATTTAAAATTTTTCTGCGTATCATATATTAATGCACTATATTAGAAAAAAAAATAAAATAATTTGTTGGCCTTCGAGTACTGATTATTCGAATACATAGAGGTTACCCTAATAACCCAGCTGTTTGGGTCAGTAAGCTGATTTTGAAATTTTAGTTTAGCGCTTGTTTATAAAATCTCTAAGAAGGTGCGTTCACATCAACAGCTGCTAAATTGCTAAATAGCACTTTAGGACTTAACAAAATCAAGTGAATACCCTAATTGTATATTAAAATTGAAGAGTAAAATCTTTAATATTCGCAAGAATAAGGTGTCGAAGTATTGTTAGAGAGTTCAGTTGCTGTATTTTTACAAGATGAGTATTTTTTGTTGTGTTGTTGAAAAAGTAAACGCTAGCAATCTAACACCGTAACAAGGCTAGCTATATAAAGATATAGCTGTATACCCCTATTGTTTATTTTTCTTTTTATATAGGTATGTTTTTTAGAGAATAATATGGGTGCGGTCCGAACGCTTGAAGGTCAAAATCTTGAAACAACCAAAATCTTGAAAAAAATAATCTTGAAAAAAAAAATCTTGAAAACGAAATTGAAGTGTCCAGCACAAAGAACGCACGCGGAGACAGTTATTTTCAGACTAATTTTATTTATAACATAATAGTACAAAGCAGTAGTTAATACAAGGTAAATACAAATTAACGGTTAGAGAGATTGAGTGAATTCATAATGCAATTACGTTACTTCATGTACATGTAATTGTATAAATATGTATCATTTACTCTCCTCTTAATTCGTAAAAAATTTTTAGTAAACAATGTTCAGCAAGATATAATTCAGATAACACTAATAATATTAAAACCTATTTACGAAAATCTTCTGCTTGATAACGTTGTAATTGGATACGCTGTCGCTCGCCTCTGCGAAGTGGGGTTGAGTTTTGATTGTGATCTTGGATATTTTGCTGCAAGATATCAACGGGTAACTGAGATGTACGATTTGCAACAGCTGACAGCGAAGGCGTTTCTCTAGAAAGCGTTTCAAGCGGAGGTAAAAACGCACAACTTGCAGTTGCTGGATTAGCATGGTGCTCATTTTGCGTAGGACGTAGCTTAAGTTGGTTCTGATGACGCTTCACATTTCCCTTCGAAGTATGAACAATATAGACCATTTTTCCAATTTGCTTTACAATTTTCCCTGGCAACCATTTGGGTCCTGTGGTATAATTTCTTGCGTAGACATTCTGTAAAGATATAAATTTTGAATTATTCTTGCGACTGATTGGGTGTGACGGCCGTGGCATCATCTGCGTCAATAAGGTGCGGTTGGTGCGACCATGCAGCAATTCAGCAGGGGATTTTCCTTCATTGTTTGGCAAGGAGCGATATGTGGTTAGGTATTTTACCACTGCTGCATCAATTGACATTCCATCCTCTATATTCTTTTTCACTGCAGTCTTAAAAGTCCTTACACAGCGCTCGGCACACCCATTTGAGGCTGGGTGAAACGGTGGACTAGTGATGTGGTTTATACCGTTTGCTGAGCAGAACTGTTTGAATATTTCCGATTTCAGCTGCGGCCCATTATCGCTGACTAAGCATGACGGCAATCCCTCAAGAGCAAAAATCACTGACAGTGATGCGATGGTATCAGCTGTTGTAGTTTTGGAAAGTCGACTTATGAACGGGAAACCAGAGAATGCGTCTACACATATAAGCCACATTGAGCCAAAAATAGGGCCCGCAAAGTCAATGTGGACTCTTTCCCAAGGTGTGGAGGGCGTTGGCCAGACACTGTATTCCCTAGCAGGGCTTGAAGAAGCGAGCTGATAGATTTGACATGTAGCTGCTACCTGCTCAATATCTTTGTCGATATTTGGCCACCAGCAATATTGTCTCGCCAACTGTTTCATCTTAACGATTCCCCAGTGTCCATCGTGTAGGACCTGCAATACCTGCTTTTGGAGAACCTTAGGTATAACCACGCGACAGGAGTTAGTTCGCAGACAAAGTAAATTATCTTGACACGAAAGTTGAAGTTTCCGATGGAAATATGGTACGACCTCTCGATTTTTTGAGCTTAATTTGTTGGGCCAGCCATTTTGAACAAAATCTTTAACTATTTTTAGTGTAGTATCGGCCGCAGTTTGTTTGCTTATCAAGCCAGAGTTAATGGGTGTTTTAAGATTGCTTACATTATAGCACGATTCCTGCCTATCAAAATCGAGATCTGGGCCTATTGGAAGGCGCGATAGCGCGTCAGCGTTTCCGTGCTCAGATGTTTTACGATACTTTATCTCAAATTGGTAAGCCATTAAAATTATGGCCCAACGCTGCAGTCGATTTGCTGTTATCACTGGTAGTTGCTTATTAGGACTAAAAATACTAACCAATGGTTTGTGATCCGTAACAAGAGTAAATTTCCGACCATAGATATATTGGTGGAAGTGTTGTACGGCGTAAACTATGGCGAGAGCTTCCTTCTCGATCTGGCTATACCGGCATTGGTGTATATCTAATGTTTTAGACGCAAAGGCGATCGGACGCTCAGTCCCGTCTGGATACATATGGGATAATACAGCGCCGATCCCAAATGAGGAAGCGTCAGCGGCAAGAACCAAAGTACGATGCTCCTGGTAGTGAGCAAGCTGGGTAGCGTTTACGATGTGCCTTTTTAACTCTAAAAAAGCGTGCTGTTGATCTTGATTCCATTTAAATTGTACATTTTTCCGTCTGAGTCTATTAATGGGTGCTGCCAGCTGCGAATAATTTGGAATGAAGTTATGATAGTAGTTAATCTTACCCATGAAGGCCTCGACATCCTTAATATTCTGAGGGGGTGGTAACTGTTGGACTGCTCTGACCCCAAGCTCATCGGGAAGTATGCCTTGTGCGCTAATTTGCCGTCCCAGATATTGTATTTTCTCTTGAAGAAACATACATTTTTGAAACTTACATTTAATTCCACTTCGTTGTAAAATGGTAAGAATTTTTTCTAAACGGTTGACGTGGATGTCGGTAGAAGGGGCAGTAACTATGATGTCATCCAAATAGTTACCACATCCCTCAATACCTTGAAGCAGTTGCTCTAAATATCGCTGAAAAATCGCAGGTGCGCTAGCTACACCATAGGGGAGCCGCTGATATTGAAACAGACCTAGAGGTGTGTTGACAACTAAAATCTTTTTAGCTTCGTCGTCCAGCTCCATTTGAAGGTAGGCGTCCTTCAGATCTATCTTTGAGAACAGCTGACCATAGCGAACAACATGAAATAAATCCTCACGCTTAGGAAGCGGATGCCTTTCAATATCAATCTGCGAATTGACAGTTATCTTGAAGTCGCCGCATATCCTAATGGATTCATCTGATTTTTTTGCTAAAACTATTGGCGATGCCCAATCACTGAATTTGATTGGTTTCCATATGCCTGCTTGCTCAAGAATCTCAGCTTCTTGTTTAAAGCTTGGCAAAAGTGCATACGGAATCGGGCGGCTTTTTAGAAATCGTGGTTTAGCGTCCTCTTTTAGCAAAAGGCCTGCTTTAAAACCTTTGACTGTGCCTAAGGCTGGTTCAAATACATCAGCGAACTTTTTGCATAAGTTTTCGGTTACTTGTGCCAGAGTGGATACGTTACCGATTTGCTGAATTTTGAATCCAAACAGATGGAATAAATCTGCACCAAATAAATTATTGCCTTCACGCACATTTGTCACTACCAACAATACATTTTTCTTTAATCTTCCACATGTCATGTCTACCGTGAACTCACCAATAACATCAATCGCCTTGTTACCGAACCCAACTAGCTTCCTATGGCTATGAACAAGACGTGGTGAACCTAGTTGTTCATATGTGTTCACGGTGATGAGCGAGATTGAGGCACCACTGTCCATTTGAAAACTTATTAGTTTGCCCAAAATAAAAACATCAACAAAACTTTTATTTTTTTCATTCTTAATAGCACCGGTAACGCAAAAAATTTCCTCGAGCACCTCTACATTATTGTTGGCATACACACTTTTATTGTATTTCTTCTTTGATTTTCTCTTTTTCCCTTTTCCACCATGTATTCGGTCTACGCTCGTCAAACAAACTACCGCAATGTGGCCTCTTCTACCACACTTATTGCAAATAGCACTCTTAAATTTGCATTGTTCTCGCGAGTGTGAAGAGAAACATTCTGAGCAAGACTTAAATTTGTTTAAAGTTGAGCTTTTTTGTTGAGCGCTCGCCGCTCCGTGCGACGATTTAAAGTTGTTATATACTGCATTTACCGACGGAAAGTTCTCATTTGAAGTGTTGTCTCTTATGGCTGCTACGGTCTTAGTTGTTGACTCGAACGATTCGGCGACTAATAGCACATCCACGAGAGTCGGCTGCAATTTCTGCAGAGAGGCTGTTCGCACCATGTCATGCGGGGTATGCAGAATGATTTGATCTCGAATCATATCATCTACATAGTTGTGAGTGCAATTTTCTGCACTACACGAAAACTCACAATCTCTTGCTATTCCCCGCAGGTCAGCTACCCACTCCTTGTACGTTTGATTCGGCTTCATTATGCATTTGTTAAACTCAAATCTGGCAGCGACAACATGAGTTTTAGTTTTGAAGTGGTCGGCTAATTTCGCCGTTAGCTGAACATAAGTATGCTGCCGAAGGTTATCACTTCCAAATAAATTTTTCAGTAGCTCGTAAATTTCTGTTCCACACCAAGAAAGAAAGAAAGAATGATTTTTGTCTTTCCACGGAAACTACACCGTAAGCTGCATAGTGTTGGTTTAATTGCTCTTGATATGCGTCCCAACGTTGTAATTCCTTGTCAAACCGATGGAACTGTGGAACTGCAATGGTAGTTTGTGTACTACCCGCTTGGCCTGCTAAAACCTTTTCCAAAAATTGCTGTTGATCCACCAACAATTTTTCTGTCCATCTCCGCTGTTGATCCAACAAATCCTTCATAAATAATTCTGATTCGGAAGGCATGATTTACAAATTAATCCTCGTCGCCAGTTGAAGTGTCCAGCACAAAGAACGCACGCGGAGACAGTTATTTTCAGACTAATTTTATTTATAACATAATAGTACAAAGCAGTAGTTAATACAAGGTAAATACAAATTAACGGTTAGAGAGATTGAGTGAATTCATAATGCAATTACGTTACTTCATGTACATGTAATTGTATAAATATGTATCAGAAATCTTGGAAAAAAGTCATAAAACGAAAATCTAGAAAACACAAAATATGCATAAATCTTGAAATTTTAAGAAATGTTCTTTCGAATAAAAACAAAAGTGTCAAATTTTGGCAAAAATATAAATTTTTTAAATATTTATGGTCACGCACTTCGCAGCATCCAGACAAACGACGAGGACGTGGTGGTTTTTTGTCCATTAATGAACTCTTCTGTTTTTATAACATAAAAAAAAAATCATAAGTTATTAATTTGGAATTCATATTTTTAAAATTTGATGCTTTTTTGCAAAATTTGTCACTTTTCGAAATTTGGCACTTTTTCAAAATTAAATATGACATTTTTTACAAAACATTCTGAATTTTACACTTTTTTCGATATTTGACACTTTTTGAAATTTGAAACTTTTTGAAATAATTGGACAATTTGACATTTATTTCAAAATTTGACAATTTCTGTGACTTGACAATTATTCATTATTTTAATTATTTTCGATATTTGACATTATTTAAATTTGATATCTCTTTCGAAATTGGACACTTTTCGAAATAGTGTAAAATTTTCAATTAAGAAATCTTGAAAAACCTACGCTTAGAATGTATACTTTAATTCGATCGAGCGGATTAAAGAATACATTCAATGAGTAGGTTTTTCAAGATTTTGGGTTTCAAAAAATTTTTTTTTTCAAGAGTTTCGTTTCAAGATTTTTTTTCAAGATTTTGATTTCAAGATTTTTTTTTTCTAGATTTTGAAATTCTGCGAAAAGGACCCAATCCAATAATATTAAATTTTTTATTAAGATAGTGTTCTTTTATGTTAATTTTTCAGTGCTGTTATTTGAAACACTATTTTTTCTACACATTTTATTCTGTGTCAAGTTAATTTACTCAGAGTTTGAACGGAACACACAGTGAATTTTATTTTTGGAATATTCCAAAGCGATAGAAGTATATACATAAGACGGATTTCAACAGCCTTATGTATATACTTCTATCGCTAACATAAGACTGTTAAAATCCGTCTTATGTATATACTTCTCTATAGAAGACCTATTTTTTTGCAGAGATTTTTTAAAATCCGAAAAAAAGAATATTATTAAAAATTTATTTTTAAAATTAATTAATGCTTTTTACTCAATTTCATTTGAACTGCTTTTATACACCTTTTATAACGCTATATACAAGAATCAAATTTAATTAAAAAATTTTCCAAGAAGGAAAGTCCAATAAATTGCAGTTGTCTGAGGTAAAAGTGCATTCGCTGATCTTTTTTTTTTAACACAGGCTCTTAGTGTTAGCTTAATGTGAGGACTTAATTCGTACAATTAAATATTTTGCGCTATATAGGCTAGGTTGTCATAATTACTATTCATGAAATTATTTGAAACACGTATATAATTTACACATGACTACTTAATTTTACCTGAATATTAGGAAACACACTTACTAACTAAGTCATAAACTAGTTAAGCCATAAACGATTTTTGCAATAAAATGTATAGGCTTAGGTACCTCAAAGCTACGGTGATTAAGGAATAAGGACTAACATAGATTTGTGCTGATCAAGGGACGTTCGCACGAAAACAGATAAAGGAATTGAAAAATAAATTAAGAATGAAATTTGCTCTAATGAAATAGTAAAATTTTTAAAATAAATTTTATTGCCAAGGTTAAAGATATTAATACTTTGAAGAAGAATTAATGACAATTCTTCACAGAACATAACTTTAATCAAAAACACTTCTACATATACATATGTCACATTATAAATAGATGCGTATTGCTCTTCATAGGTAGTTTATCTGAGCTCATTCCCCATGTTATATTTCAAAGCTCCCTGTCATCGCTCAAAAACTGTAATATTCCAGATGAATTAACATTTCTTTTGCAATTTTGTTCCAAAAATGTTGTATTCTTACGTTAATATCTCTTTTTAGGTAATGGAATTTAAACAAGTTTTGGGGAAATAGTCATTACCATGGCCCGGACACAGTCCCGACTGTCCTGACTGAACCCCATTGAGAGTGAAAGCATGTCTTCTCGAGTAGAAAAAAGCGTTATCATATATGTATATGTATAAGCTAACTTGCTCAAGAGCACGATAGTAAGAGAAGCGTTTTACAAGTGCTTTTCTTATTATTTAATCACACAAAAATTGGCATTTCTTACAAAAAATAAAATCATAAAAATTGAGCAAACTATATTTCTCATTTAAAATGACTTCAATTATGTAAACAATTTTTGATATTAGATAAAAAATTCTTTGAATCCTTTGATCGGCCTTTGTAGTCTAATGAAGAATACGCTAGACTATCAACTCAGAGGTCGCCGGTTCGAATCCGGTTTCGGGCATGGTTCTTTTCGCTTACTTTGTTCTTTACTACATTTAAGAATTATTGAAACTAAAAGTCCACAACTAAATTGCGGAATTATAGGACAGGAACAACTGTGGGCTAGAAAAGCCTTGCCAAGGTTAATGCAAAGAATAGACGTTGCGACCGTTGGTAAAACTCAGGTTGTACGAAACATCAAAATATTTTGATTTTTTGGCAGGTTTTAATGAGATTGTATTGTCTGTGAGCAAAACGCCCAACTTGATTACCAACTGAGTTGTCTAACGGTTGGAACGTCTATTCCTTGTATAAGGCATAACACTACACGAAGAAAAAAGTTCAACTTTAAAATCAAAAAACGCAAGTTCTTGTTTTGAAATCTGAAATTTCCTTAGTTTTAAGGAAATTTTTTTTGAAACAAAAAACATTTTTTTGGAAACAAATGAACTTGCATTTGTTGCAAAAATTAAGAATTTTGATTTAACAGTAAAAATTTCATTGTTTTATTTTATATATTGTTTTTAAAATTAATTACATACTAGAGCGTATTGGAAAATTTAGATCGGATTCTAAGAGGTCCCAAAAGTTGCATAGGGTGGTCAAGATCTCCCAAAAATAGGAAAAAATAAGGATGTCTTCCTTTTCTGCAAGGACAAAGTTGTTTTTTAAGAAAAACAGTTAAAATCACGATCTCAAAATGCTTTGATTTTTGTAAGAAAAACTACATATGTCTTAAAGTTAAAGTAAATAAACTCTTTAACCAACAATATCCTGCCAAACACGATGTCACTCTCGATTTTTACCCAAATGGTCCCGTGTGAAGGATATTCGATTCTAAAAATACATTCGAGGTAGCACAGAACTTTTGATTGCTATCTGATTGTCTTAATTTTGGCAGTTTTGATTATTATGTTGACGTTTTCCTTAAATTTGGAAAATTAATAATTTGCATATTTTTTGCATATGCATTTTCTTGTTTTTAAGAAATGTATACTTGATGCAATTTTGTAACTTTTTAAAAAAAATTAATATAAGGTTTTATATTTCGGGCAACAAAAGTGGTATCGAAGATAATTTTCTTAATTTAGATTCTTCAAATATTTCTGAACAACACCCTGTCAAAAAGTATCAATTTACAACACCAGGTTAGGACCACAATTTTTGAAGCGAAGCTTTTTACGCCTCGTTTTGTGATTTGCTTGAGTGAATTACACATTTTTCTTAGAATTGTTTTTGTTTTTTTACTTGCGTGTATTACAACAAGAGGATATAAAATTAAAAATATTTCTTTGTAAAGCATAGTACTCTGTTCAGTTTCATGTGAAATTCCACTCAAATCTCCATACAAAAAGTGACAGCTGCGAAACAAGTGTGGAAATTTTCACAACATGTTCGTCAGAGCAGTACTCTGTTCCGCTGCGTGAAATTATCGCAACATGTTTCTGAGCAACATTTTTTCACGACAATTTAATTGTACTGCCTATTTATTTTGAAGTGAAAAGAGAGATATCATATGAAATCTTCCAACTTATTTTCTGAGTCTCTCTGAGAAACGCTGCCATAGAAATTCCTCGCAACAAACTTTAAAGGCCCATTACCAATAACGCGTGAGATGCGTTTCGTAAATTGACGCAAATATTCAATACATGAAGACATACCTAACTGGTTCCAACGAACAGCATGCGTTTGCACGCAGCGTAAAATATTCGAAAAATTGAATATTTCATGCGCGTGAAGCTTTGACAGCGAAATAGCTGTTCAGTTTTACAAAGGAAAAATTAAAAAAGGTTAGTAGAATTTGAGAGAAACTAAAAAATTTATTACAGGCATTTAAAACGTGCTCCACACTCACGACACATCTGCAGCGGCATGCCGGAGTATATATGGACTATATGGGCGAGGAGTCCAAAAATGCATTTAAGAACATTCGGTGGTGCAAATGGTCACTGGCATATAAGACGTGCTCCACACTCACAACATATCTGCAGCGGTATGCCGGAGTATATATGGACTAAATGGGCGAGTCCAAAAATGCATATAAGAACAGGCGGTGGTGCAAATGGTCACAGGCATTTAAGACGCGCTCCACACTCACGATATATCTGCAGCGGCATGCCGGAGTGCCTAACTATATGGGTGCGTTCCAAAATGCATTTTTACAAAGCATCAGTGTGTTTTATTTTGAATTAGTTCGAAGATTATTAGCCAAAACTGCGCAATTATACTATTTTTAAGAATATCAACAGAGCTGCGCAGTTTTTGTATTTTAACTTAGCACCAATTCAAAATAAAATACACTAATGTTTTGTAAAAATGCATTTTCGAACTCGCCCTATCTGTCCATACTGCAGCAAAACCTTTTACGGGACCAATAATATGCAGGAAGACACAACACAAAGCATCAGTGTATATTATTTTGAATAAACTTTTAAAACTTTTACACATTAAAATTATGCTTCGCTAAGCATATCGCAACCATATGTTCACGCACATGCTCCATTGGAAATTGCTTTTTTCCGCAGCTTCCGCAGCGTAAAACGCAACGCATCTCACGCGTTATTGGAAATGGGCCTTAAGTCAGAAATTTCACGCAACAAATAAATATATGTTGCCAGCGAAATTTCACGCAAACGAACAGAGTACTAGGCTTAAGCGTGAGAAGCGAACTCGCACCGTTTCAACACTAACCACTACTCAAAAACCCTTTGTGTCATAATGTGATTCATTCATTAGGGGTATTCACGGGTTGATGCGAAACGCAGTTGCGACGATGCGAAAAAGCATGATTGCGAACTTTCGCATCATTCCAACAATAAATACATTGGAAGCAATTTTGCAACTCTTCTTGAATTACGCACTGCTCAAACCAATTGCGAGACCGCACAAGCAGTGATGCTAAACAGATGATTCATGTTTTGGTTGTTTTCGAACGTAGTTGCCACCTGGGTAAAACTTTAAAAGGTTATGTTTGTACGTAGATTTTAATAAATTTTTATGATTTTGAAATGAGGTGGCAATATATTTACTGTTCATTCGACATTTAATTTTATTGCATAGTTAAGTTGTCATATTGATGTTCACGCGTTAGCGCGCAAATTATCTTGCATTTTCACACTCTTGCTATTCGCAACAACCCGTGAATACCCCTATTATTAAGTATTAACTGAAGCTATGTTGCAGTTAGGGCTGCCAGGTTTTTTTTAAAAAAATCGGGATTTTAAAAAAAAAAAATCGGGACAGAGACTCAATCGTCCAGTACGCTTAGAATAACAAAAACAACTTTAAATACGTTTACTGAAAATCGATTTTTTCGAGTTGTAACTTTAAAAAATAAATTTTATATTTTAAACAAAAGTCAGTGACACAGAAGTCAAATAAATGAATATAGAAACAAATTAAACTTATACTTTTACTAACCCATATTAATATCTGAAAATTCAAAACTTGTATTTTATAATGTACTAGCTGGAACCCGGCGCGTTGCTGCCACGCCCCCGTTGCCAAACTTCCATAAAATGTTATCAGTGAACCTGCATTGGGTTGATCTAAATTTGGGTTGAATGAGAGGTGCCACGCCCCTTTGTTTAACTCCCATAAAATTTGATTAGTGAAACGGCATGTGTAAATCGTGGTAGAATAATGAATTCTTAGGCTATAACTTCAAAGCTATTCGATATCGCAAATCGCATATTTGGGTTGTATGGGAGGTGCCACGCCCCCTGAATGGCGTGTGTAAATTGTGGTAGAATACCGAATTCCGAGGCTGTGCGAGCTGTAACTGAAAAGCTATTCGATATCGCAAATTATGGGAGGTTGCCACACCATACGTCCATAAAATGTTATCAGTAAAACGACATGTGCAAATTGTGCTCGAATACCGAGGCTGTGGAGGTCTATAACTCCAAAGCTATTCGATATCGCAAATTCTGGTTGCAAGGGAGGAGCCACGCCCCTTGTACAACGCCCATAAAATGTTATCAGTAAAACAGCACGTGTAAATTGTCGTCGAATACTGAATTCCGGGGCTGTGTGAATTATAACGCAAAAGCTATTCAAAATATTAAATGTGGGTTTTAAGGGAGGTGCCACGCTCCCTTTCCCAACGCCCATAAAATTTTATCAGTAAAACGGCACGTGTAAATTGTGGTCGAAAACCCAATTCCATGGCTGTGCGAACTATAACTCAAAAGCTATTCGATATCGCAAATTTGGGTTGTATCTTTCGATATCAGTTTATACAGAGAAATCTTTATAATTGTAAATTAATTTGCAATTGTCAATTTATAGAATTAGTAGTAGTAGAATAAGTAGTACATATATTGCTATGTATATTGTTTTTTTATACCCCCACGTTTAAAAAACGTAATGGGGGTATATTAATTTTGTCACTCCGTTTGTAACGCCGATAAGGAGGCGTGGCCGGTATAGAAAAGTATATATATTCCTGATCAGCATCACCTCCTGAGTCGATTTAGCCATGTCCGTCTATCCATCTGTCCGTCTGTCCGTCTGTCCGACTGTGCGTCTGTCCGTCTGTCCGACTGTCCGTCTGTCCGTCTGTCCGTCTGTCCGTCTGTGTCCACGATAGCAGTCGTAATTTTTGAGCTATCATAACGAAATTCAAAATATAAGCTTCTTATACAAAAATGGAGGTCAAGTTCGAATCTGAGCAAAATCGGATGAAAACCACGCCTACGTTCCATACAAAGTGACTTAACCAAAACGGTAAGATCTCTTTAAATTCCACAAAAATCAGTTTAATGACTTCAAATTTCGCACAGTGTCTTAAATGTTGAATATTTATTTTGAGTATTAAATTTGTAAAAATCGGATGAAAACCACGCCTACCTCCCATACAAAGTGACTTAACCAAAACGGGAAAATCTCTTTAAATATATTTGACAGTTTGTTAAGACTTCATATATACTCTAATTTGGCCGTGGGGTATTTTAACTTCGGCCCAGTTGAAGATAATTCCTTACTAGTTTTTGTATCGTGACGTTACTTTTAACAAAATGTTTAATTAATTTAAAAAACACTAAATTTTTATTGTATCCACTTAGTTTGAAATAATTTGTACGGAAAAGATTTTTTTATAATAAATACTTATGTATTAATCAGAGAAAAAAGTTTTTAATACAGATTCTTTACTATAATTCTTTCAATTATATAAATTTTTGTATGCTTGTGTTCACGAACTTGTGCTATGTTATTTAATACTTTAATTAAATTTTGTACATAAAACTTTATACCTAAATAAAGATATGTTTGAAAGATATTTTATAGATTCTTCAAAATTGTAAAAGGCAAAAGAGGGAAATTTTTCATGTGTTTGTGGGAAATTACACATAAATATACTGGCAACACTGAATATGGGACGAATTGAAACAAGAGAGAGAGAGAGAGAGAGAGAGAGAGAGAGAGGGTTTGAGGAATTAGTATAAACTTGTTATAAAAGAGATAAAAGCCCTTTTTTAAGATTCAGATTTGTAAGTATTTATTTTAGAGCTTACTAAAAAGGTTTCAAGCGAATAAAAGAAATTTGTTTATGCTTCCATTTTAAAAACAAACTATTCAATTGTCCGGAATCTACTCTTTTATATCCAAAGAAGAAATACGAAAATATAATTTAATATATTTTGTTTATTTTCATTGAAAACCAGTCTTTAAGAAATTAAACTTGAATTTTGTAACTCAAGAATTTTTCTTTGCAATATAATATATATGTACAATAAAGCACCCTTAAGGACTAATAAAGCGTTTCTGCTACTCTTATACAATTTTTCCATTTTGTATAGATTTTACTTAAAAAAAAAACAACAGTTTTAAATCACAGCATCTGGATCTGGTCTTGCGTAGGTAAATCACGATCATGAATATCAAGAAGTCATATCAGGTGTTAACAAAAATTGCCCATCATGGGCGCAGGTGTCAATAAGGTGGGCCAGCCATTGCCATTGCCATTCCCATTGAATTGCATAAAATTTCGCATGTAGAAGACTTCGCGCTGTTTTTGTAGCATCAGGGCCAGAGTGCGTTTATCGATGGCGAAAGGTTGTGATGATTGAATCTTATTATTAAAAAATGGCGTTGCTTGACCCCACTGTTGTAAAGCAGGAGCAATTTTTACGGATTCCACTCGATTTCTCTCCTCATCATATGTGATCACTTTTTGCGCAGGTGAGTTTAACTCTTGCATTTTACGTTTGCGTGGTGTTTGAGCAGCATCCAAAGCATAGGGCCTAAATAAATCCCTTGATGTATTGCTTTTCTGTATGTGAGCTAGAGAGCATACTTCCTTTGGCTGAGAGGATTTGACTTGGATCTGTTTGTTGAGCCGTTCTTTGCGTTGTTTTCTACGCAATACACGATCGAATTTCTTATGTTTATAGCCACAGTCGAATTTCTTGTGTGAGTATTCTGCCAATACACAGCTTGCTGATGAAATACTTGATGTTGTCATTTTAGTTTGAAATATTTTTGGAGAGACTAGATCTTGACATTGGCACTGTTGTGTGGGTTTTGTTATTCTCAATGGATGTGCTACTCGCTTTTATACCAACTCTTGGTAGTCTTACAGTTTGTGCTGCCAGGTAACACTGACCGCCTGGGCTTAAAATCAAGGTGTAAACATTTTTACCTGTCGACCTTGCATTTGGTATTGTCTGATTTCTTTGATCTTGTTTTTGTGTGTGTCACCCAATGTTTCCAAGATCATATAAAAGGATTAATGAGTTTTATATTGCGTCCTTTTACCTGACTACCTGCGAAGAATTTGGTCGGAATTCGACCACTCGCTCTGTTATCATCGCAGGATTCGTTCTTTTGTCCCTTGACGCCTGCATCTTAGCTCATATATATATTGCACTTTCTCTTAGAATTGTTTTTTCTGTTTTCTTCACCTTTCATCTCTCATAACTAGAATTGTTCCCGCTGTGCAATTAATTTTCTATCCTTGTTGCCTATTATTTTTAAAACAATATGACGAGCTGTCTCGCACCTTCAACTAAATCGTTTTGAGCAAAAATCTTTTGTCACCTTTGATGCATTATTAAAGAATACCAAGGTCCTTGTCGTTGTAAACGGCAATCTTGTTAAGATCTTAAGAATTATGTTCAACCTCTTCAAATGTTGAATGGAATTTACCAGGAGTTCCCAAGGATAATGCTGCGTACAACACAAAATATAACGACGTTTGAAAATACGCACCAACAATAATTCGGTTATACACTTTTGGCTTGGAAATTTTATATGAAAGTTCTAAGGAATTCTTTAATAGTTTTTTTTTAAGATCATAATATTTAAGTTCTGAACACTAAACTACAAGCCTTAGTAGCTCTTAGCCTTGTACTGCTAAATTTAACTTAACGCCAAAAGTGGATAATTGCCAAAGAGAATTATTTTGAATAATTCAATAAAACTAAACTTCTTTGAAGCAAATTTTGAACCGACAACTACTTTTTCGGATGATTTTTCCGAGAACATTATCTCATCGCTTGACTTCGGTTCATTTCATATATCAGAATAAGACATTGAAAAGGGTATTTTAAATCTTAAAATGGCAACTACACCGGATGCTGATGGAATAGCAAGTATAGTGTTAAAAAAATGTTGTATATCCCTGAGAGAACCACTTCAACTAATTTTTAATAAATTTCTTTCCTTTGGGTTGTTTATTGCAGATTATAAAGTATCATCTATTTCACCGATTTTAAAATCCGGTCATAAAAACAACATTGAAAATTGTAGACTGATGTCGAAACTTACCACAGTATCCAAGCTTTTTGAATCAAAAGTAAAGGAAAACATTTATTTTGCGGTAAAGCGGTTATTTCTCCTTCCCAGCACGGTTTTGAATCAGATCGATCAACTATTACAAACCTCACATTATTTTCTGAATTTTGCATTCAACGCCTTTCAACAGGGTTATAAAGTTGACTCAATTTACACGGATTTTTCAAAAGCTTTCGTGACAAAGTGTCACATAGTATATTATTAAAGAAATTATCTAAACTAGGTTTTCACTCTGACTTACTACAAAGGCTTCGTTCTTATTTGAGTGATAGAATCTGCTTTTTATACATTGAAAATAAAATCTCAAGGCCGTTCGTGGCTTCTTCGGGTGTTCCTCAGGGAAGTTTTTTAGGACCCCTTCTTTTTAATTTATTTATCAATAATATAACGTTCAATGTAAAAAATGTCCAGCCAGTTCTAAAAGTTAAATCCTTGTCTGATGCCTCGCTATTGCAATCCGACTTAAATACCATTCATGCTTGGAGCTCTAAAAACTCTCTCTTTCTTAACTGCGAAAAATGTATGTTTTCTACCTTTACAAAGTCATTGGTACCATTAAAAACATCATATCGTTTGGATAACAAGCCACTGAAATATGTTAGCTAAATAAAAGATCTTGGAGTTATTTTTGATTCTAGATTTACTTTAATTCCACGTCTAAATAGTATTATTCCTAAAGCATATCCTCTATTTGCGTTAGTTAGACGGAATTCTTCAAATTTTAATGACCAGTTTACGTTGAAGTGTCTCTATATCTGTAATGGCGTCGGCGTTGATATTTTCGGAAACCAATTTAAGCATTAAAAACAACGTTTATTTAATACTAGTCGAGATCATACAACTTTTATTTTATTTGAATTAAAGGTAATAAAGATATATTAACATATTTCAAGTTATTTCAAGTTTAAAGTTTCAACTGTGTATTTTTGTGTGCTTCTGCTGTTGCTTTGGCTAACGTTCGTTTTAGTTTAAATTGATAAAGTATGAAGTAAAGTTAGTAATGATAAGAAAAATATGTGTAAGTAAATGCAAATTCACAGGGTGACTCCACATTCCACCCCCCGTGAATCCTTAGTAGATTCACTATTAACTTCTAGAATTGCCAATCTTGTTGCTGGTCGTCGAACGAACCCGCTAGATGTCTTCACTTCTGCAAAACGAACCTGACCATCTTTTGCTGGAAACGCCTTGGTTACACGACCCTTTTTCCACAAGCTCCTTGGTTGATTTGGTTCACATACAAGTACTAAGTCGTCTATTTTGAGAGGTGTTACATTTTCACGCCACTTAGCTCGGCACGTTGAGGTAGATATTCCAAAGTCCACCGCTTCCACAAACGGTCTTTTAAATTTTGGGCAATACGCCACTGCTTTCGTAAACATATTTTGGTATCTACAGGATGCGGTGTTTGAGTTGAGTTGACACAACCCAATAAAAAGTGGTTTGGGGTCAATGGCTCATCTTCCTGCGACGTCAGTGGAATCTCTGTGAGTGGGCGAGAATTAATAATGTTCTCTGCTTCTATTAGTACAGTGCGCAGAGTCTCCACTCTCGGCGCCGTTTCATGCAGAGTTTTTTGAAGTAAACGCTTTACAATTCCTATAAGGCGTTCCCAGCATCCACCCGAGCTTGGGTTTGCGGGGCAATTAAATACCCATTCAATATTACGCGCTGTTGCCTCTTCACTTATGCGATCAAAATCCAAAACGCGTTCGGAATCTTTTAACTCTTTTTGAGCACCTATAAAATTGGTGCCATTGTCGCTTCTAATTCTGACGGGATTTCCACGTCTGTTCACAAAATTTCGAAGACATACCAAAAAAGCATCAGTTGATAAATTTTCTGCAAGCTCCAGATGTGCTGCTCTCACAGTTAAACATGTAAATATTACAGCCCAACGTTTTTCTCTTCGACGTCCTACAGCTACGTTAAACGGGCCAAACAGGTCTACACCTGTATACGTAAAGGGACGCACGAAAGGCGTAACACGATCATCTGGGAGCTGTCCCATTATTGGTGGCAAAGGCTTTGCTCTTTCAAACTTGCACTTCAAACATTTTCTTTGAAAACTCTTCAGCAGTGATTTGCAGTGTGGGATCCAAAATTTTTGACGAAGAGCGTTTATAGTGACGGCAGAATTTTGGTGGTGGTACTTCTCATGATAGTGTCGTATAATAAGTTCGGAGACGATATGTTTTTTCGGCATTATAATTGGTCTTCGCGCGCTATATGGTAAACACTGAGCTTCATCAAGACGACCACTAATACGTAAGAGAACGTTTTCATCCAGATACGGAGACAAAGGAAACAGTTGACTTCCTTTTCTTAACAACTTTTTGTCTTTCAGTGTTACGATATCTTCGGTGAATTCGGCCTCTTGGACAAACCGACAAATAAATTCTTCAGCTTTGTTGAGTTCGGTGACAGTTAATGGCCCTCTTATTGTTGATCGTTTATCGCGTTCTCGACATAAAAATATTTTTGTTGCTCGCTGAACCCAGGCCATTGTACGAGTTAACTTAAAGTACGAAGAAAATTTATTAAATTGTAAAATCAAGTTACTTGCCTTTGGCTGTAAAATTAGACATGGCTTCACTTCTTCTTCTAGTATGTCAGGTGGTGATGCGATAGCAGCAAAAAATAGTTCTTTTTCAGGCAATTTCAGAAAGTCGGGGCCTGCTATCCATTTACTTTCAGAATAATACTTTGGAGACAATGACGCACGAGTAGCACAGTCAGCGGAATTGTAATGTGTTGGTACCCATCGCCATTGTGATGGTTTTGAAATACCTAGAATAGCGGAGATCCGATGACTTACAAACGGTTTAAATTTACGTTGTATAGAGTAAATCCAATGAAGTACTGTGCGAGAATCGCTCCAAAATACAACTTTTGATACATCAACATCGTGTTTTTGACAAATAATTTTACTTAAGCGTGCCCCCAGTACTGCTGCTTGCAACTCAAGTCGCGGCACAGATATTAGTTTTTGTGGCGCACATCGTGTTTTTCCGGCTATAAACGCGACATCAGTCTGGTTTCCATTTACAATGCGGAAATATCCAACAGCAGCGAAGGCTATTTGGCTGGCATCCACGAAGACGTGCAATTGTACATCGGAGCTCATATAAAGTGATGCATAGCGACTGATTTTAAATGTATTAATATTTTCAAACTCATTCCACCAGGTGTTCCATTTTTTCAGCATATTGACTGGAATTGGATCGTCCCAATCGATTTGATATTTCCAAGATTCTTGAACAAGGATTTTGGAAAATAGCAAAAAATCCGCAAGTAGTCCGTAAGGATCAAAAACGGCCATCACGATTCCCAGAAGCTCTCTTTTAGTAGGTGCTCTTTCTCCCTTTAAAACTTGTGTTGGAATTCGGTGAAATTTTGTACTAAACATAAATGAGTCGGATGCCGTGTCCCAAAACATGCCTAGCACTTTTTCTGCAGATGCTTGTTTCTCCATTTCAACAGTGTACATTTTGTCTAGCGAATTTTTATTCAATGCGTTCTGCAGCTGATTGGAGTTTGAAACAAAATTTCTCAATTCAAACCCTCCCTTTGCATGTATAAAGATGACATCCTTACAAACTCTTTGAGCTTCTTCTTCACTTCGGAAACTACAAACAAAGTCATCCACATAGTGTTTTTCGATGATGGCAGCAACTGCATCAGGATAATCTTCCCTGTAATCTTCAGCGTTTATATTTTTTACATATTCCGCGCAGCATGGCGAACATACGGCTCCAAAGACCATAGATGTCATTATATAATGCTGAATTGTCTGGTTAGAATCATCGTGTCTCCATAGAAAACGCTGGGCATTCTGATCATTTTCTCGAATCTTCACTTGTGAAAACATTTCACGTATGTCGGCAGCTACAGCAACGGGCCCTTCTCTGAACTTAAACAAAATCGTCATCAATGACTTCGCCTGCTCTGGACCTTTCAGCAACTCAGAATTCAGTGAAGTTGTATTTACAGTAGCCGCAGCATCAAATACAATTCGCGTTTTTTCAGGTTTATGTGGATTGTGCACAGCAAAATGTGGCAAGTACCAGATAGGATCCATTTTATTTTCTATCTCATTTTCTTTAAGTTGTCTAGCATATCCTTTTTCAATATACTTGGCCATTTCTGCTTTATATTTTTCACCAAACTTTGTGTCACGTATCATCCTCTTCTCAATTCCTACCAAACGTGATCTAGCCAACTCATAATTATTTGGTAGCTCAGGCGGAAATTTTTTCCAAATTAGACCAGTTTCAAATCGATCGCCAATGCGCTTTGTGGTGCGTTTTAAAATATCTCGTGCTTTTATATTGTCTAAAGATTCTAATATTGGTGACGACTCATCAATACCAAGACTATCGTGCATGAAATATTCTGTAACAATTTTATTTAAATCATTTAATTTTTGTTCCTCTTGAATAGGCATTACAATTTGACGTGCAGAAGCTGACGTCGCTGTTGGTCCATATGCAACCCAACCTAACTTCGTTTTTGCTGCTAAAGGATGAAAGTCTTTATTTTGAATTATTGCTGTAGCTACGCCCAAGTGTGTGTTATCCAAACCAATAAGCATAGCTGGCTTCACATCTACATAATCAGAAATAGGTACACATTCAAAATGCTTATGATCTGCTTTGCAAAAAGACTGAACCGGCAGGCTGAGGCCTTGAATTGTACGTACATTCTTTTGGTCATAAACGATTTCTTCCTTATCATCTGATATTTCCAATCTAACACTTCTAGATGTTTCTGTTTTAATTCCTTGATTGTACCATTGCAGAGTCAGTGGCTGAGAACGACCCTTGAGCCCAAGTGCGTTTGCGATCTCCTCTTCCAAAATAGTAATGGCTGATCCATCGTCGAACATTGCGAATATTTGAGTTTTACCATTAGGACCAAATAACGTTACCGGCAATTTTTTGAAGAGTTGACTGCAAAAGGATTGTGGCGATCGGCAATTTAGTATAGGCCGAGCGGTAGTGTTCTCTGATGGATGATGATTGGTTAAAGAAAGAGAGTTTGACAAACCCTGGTTATTATTTGGCTCCTCATGTAGGCTCTTGTGATGACGGCGGCGGCAACCATTAATACCACAAATTTGTTTTAAACGGCAATTTGCGGAATTATGACCCTTACGTAGACACGCAAAACACAATTGCGCACTTTTTACCTTCCCAGTGTGCCAAACGGATCCGTTACGAATCCGTAACGAACTCACTTCTTCGTACATTTTGTCCGAAACGGATTGCGTTTCGCATCCGGAACGGATCCTTTTTCGTATGAAATTCCTCTCTCCGTTACGGACTTCAGTTTTGAATCCGTTTCGGACTTCAGATACGAATCCGTTTCGGACTTCAGATACGAATCCGTTTCGGACTTCAGATACGAATCCGTTTCGGACTTCAGATACGAATCCGTTTCGGACTTCAGATACGAATCCGTTTCGGACTTCAGATACGAATCCGTTTCGGACTTCATATACGAATCCGTTTCAGACTCTTTTGGCGGATTCGTAACGGGTCCGTCGAAACATAAGAAAGCGCAGTGCGTACTGATGGATTCGTAACGGGTTCGTAACGGATCCGCATCCGTTTTTGTGCACATTGGGTTCTGCCACCGATCCTGAATACTGAGAGACTGATTATAAACCTGACAATCTGAGATCATGTGACCTTTTCCACACTGGTAACATTTGACTTCTCGCTTAGTGCCATCTTCTTGAAGATGCATTATGCGACGTGGTTGATGTTGCGTTAAGCTACGCGGTGTTGTCGGCGCTAATACAGAAACTGGCATCAAACATATAATTCTGGCTAGGTCGCAAAGCCACATAGAAAAATCATTGACAGTAGCGAACGGCTTAATACTGGCAGCATGTTTTGTCCAATCAAATTGCTTATTAGCAGGCAACTTAGAGACCAACTGATCTAATAACGTTGGATTTGACAAATGATGTTGACATCCCGCAGAAATCAAAAATGCTACAACATTACGCACTTTTGTTGAATATCCTACCACTTGATCCAGCTTACCTTCACTAATATGTGGAATTTGTTGAAATTTCTGTAACTGGTAACGCACCATGATGTCTGGTCTACCAAACCTAAATTCAAGTTCTTCCATTGCTTTTTTCACGTCATTGGGAAAGATAAGCATTGAAGCTACAGCTTCTCTAGCAGCTTCAGTCAAACTCTTCTGCAGGCGCATAAGATTTTGCCTGTCATTATATCTAAAGTTGGCTGTGGTGTCTTTGAAGTTGGTCAGGAACAGCGGCCACTCTTCCGCGTTTCCTGAAAATTGAGGCAAATCAATTTTTGCCATACTGAATTTAAAGTATGAGGTACCTTCGGCTTGTGCTACAATTTGGCACTCATCAATTGGAGGTGAAGTTGGTGTATCGCAAGGCTGAATAGCATGATCGCTGCTTATCGGTGCTCGGCTGACGGCATGTATTTGTGTACGAAGTCTTTCAACATCTTGCTGGCTTTCTATTGTGCTATTGCGGAGTCCTTCAACAGATAATTTTAATGCATTAATACTGGCAAGTATTGCAGACATTTGCTCGACGGTGACTCCTGTCTGCGGCGGTGGCTCGGCGTTGTCCATAATTGTTGTATCAAGCTCCTCTTCGTTTTCACCTTCACTTGACTCCTGCAAATTTTCCTTGTGCCTCGTACTTCTTAATTTTCGTGGCATCCAGTCCCGTTCTTTTTTGGCTTTTTCTGCCGCTCAGCAACCAAAAACCTTTTTATACATATGTATTTTCTGCTTAAACTGTACTGTTGGTTGACCTCGACTCGTAAGCAACGAAACACGTAACAGTTGAAAACAATGTAATGGCGTCGGCGTTGATATTTTCGGAAACCAATTTAAGCATTAAAAACAACGTTTATTTAATACTACTCGAGATCATACAACTTTTATTTTATTTGAATTAAAGGTAATAAAGATATATTAACATATTTCAAGTTATTTCAAGTTTAAAGTTTCAACTGTGTATTTTTGTGTGCTTCTGCTGTTGCTTTGGCTAACGTTCGTTTTAGTTTAAATTGATAAAGTATGAAGTGAAGTTAGTAATGATAAGAAAAATATGTGTAAGTAAATGCAAATTCACAGGGTGACTCCACAATATCTCTATCGTGATATCGAAGATAGAATATGCATCTTTTGTGTGGAATCCTTTCTATGTATCTCACACACTGCGCCTCGAACGAGTACAAAAAACGTTTACGAGGTTTGTTTATAAAGCCAATAATTCTCTAGATCTGATTCCATCATATATTAATCGTTGCAGTCAATTAGAACTAAAAACTTTTCAGAATAGAATAACCATTTTATCGCTTATGTTTATATATGATATTGTAGTAGGTACGGTTGATTGCCCTGACTTACTTGAAATGATAAATTTTAATGTACCACAAAGAACTTTACGACACTTTGACGTGTATTATTTGGGTACGTGTAGAACCAATTATGCTTTAAACTCGCCTATGTGTAGATTAATGCTGGAGTTTAATAATTGTATGCTATGATGCAATATAGATTTTGCTGATTCGAAGATTTCTCTTAAGACTTCCTTAAATAATTATTATTAAAATGTGAAAATATTTTAAACTTTTATATTTTAATAAGTTTCTTATTGTATATATAAATATATGTATAGTTCTATAATATATAAAGTATCTTTTGTAGTCTGTAAGAATTTTTTGTTCATTGACTAATAAAAAAAAAATAAAAAAATGTCATATTATTTCAAATGAAGTATGAAACTTGAATTCAGCTTTAAAAACTACCCTGCAGTGTAAGACTAGTCAGCATTAAAACATGAGTAGTATTTATACTAGTCATAACAAACAAGTTTATATTTTGTCACGATTTACTAGTTGCAAAAGTAGTTTAAACCCAACTAGTTTTTGTCAAGTCACATTAAACCAGTTGTAAAACTAGCCAAAATCAAACTATACTACATATTATCAAAATCAACCAGTTCCAAAACCAGTTGGAGCTGGGTACCCCATTGGAACAAACTAATAATAAACAAATTAAAACATATAAAAACTAATTTAAAAACATGTAGTATACCATAAACATGGTATTTCATCAAATAGCTTTAACTTTAGCCTTTAGCTAATATTTTGTTGTAAAAATATATGTTCTTTGAACCTATGAACTATTGAAAAAATATGAACCTATGAACTAGTTTTAATTCGATAATTACTATATTGGTTAAAAACTAGTCACAACCCAACTAGAACTTTACTTTACATAAAAAATGAGTTGTTAACTAGTTAAAACCTTATCTATAGTAAGACAATTGTCTTTTCCAATGACATCACCACGTAAAAAATACCAGTCGGTTCTATGAGAATAGGACATAAATCGAACTAGTTGTTGGATATTTCCAACTAGTTGTTGACTGGTATAAATCTAGTTGATTACACTGCAGGGTAATTATATACATATTTCTTATACTACGTATATATATAATGATTTCTTGAAACTTTTTTCCTGATTTTAGTCAGTAGCTGAAACAAAAGTTAAATTTAGACAATAAATTCAATAAATGCAAGCAAACACTGAGATACATCAAGAAATTACATTCTTGTATTTATAAAATGTATGGCTTAAATAAAATAAGTAAGTGTAAAAATTAAAAATAAAACAAATGGTAAATTATAGAATAAATATAACATAAATAATTAAAAACTTAATAAAGCAAATTCTACTTTTTGCTAAAATCAAGGAAATGGTTCTCGTTTTTACACACAAAAACCGTCTACAATTAAAAAAATTGATTTCAATTTATCAAAAATCTGCCTAAAAAAAAAATGAAGAAGTTTTTTCAATACGAACATAGTAAAGTGTTCTTTATAGTAGTATGCAGTTAGTAAAAGATTTGACAATAATTGTTCAGGGCTCTCATCACGTATGACGAGAATCGTTTGACGATATCGTTTCAACGATACTTTAATATCACGTAACCTTTAATTTTATGCATCGTCTAAGCGATATCGTTTTGCTTGCTGCATGTATGGCAAACAACTGTCAAATGGTATCGTCGAAACGATTGCTTGGCGCGATAGCTAATTTGGTATGGTTTGGCTATTTTTCTGTTTGGAAATAATAAAAATAATTTTAAAATGTTTTGGGCGCTTCTTTGTTAAAGTGGTCCTTAACAAATAGATGGAATGTCGTTCCTGCACTATGTTTGCGACGTAATTGTGGCCCAGCTACGGATGTTCATCAATAAAGTGTAGCAATATTTCCATTTACTTAGGTGTCGCCTCCGAATAATATATTTTCAAAACATTATCATAAAAATAACTTATTAAATATTCTTACATTTTACTTTAAATTAACGACATTACTTTTACATTTACTTTTACATTACTTAACGACATTACTTTTACCCAGTCTTATAATAACTCTATTGCATACGATTACCTCAACGCCGATTACGAAAGTATTAAATGTTATCTAAATGCTCTAAACTGGAATAATATTCTATCCAACATAGATTTAGACAGCGCTGTCTCAAGATTTTATCAGCACATTTTTACTGCTATCGAAAACTATGTGCCAAAAATAAAGAAAAAGAATAAGCTTTCGGAGCCATGGCTAGACAAAAATCTCAGATTTTTGAGAAACCAAAGAAACAAAATTTACAAACTTCTCAAAACCACCGATAATGTAAGCGATGAACTGAAGCTAAGATATGACGAGCTATCTAAAGACTTCTCTATCAAGTCAGAAGAAGCGTATAAGTTGTACACAAACCTTATCGGCGAGAAAATTGTCCAAGAGCCACAAAAATTTTTTGACTTCGTTAACATGAAGCGAAAATCTAGCGGCTATCCATCTTCTATGTTTAAAGGTGATGTCAATTCCTCCAACCCTCATGAAATCAGCAACTTATATGCAGACTATTTTAAAGAAGTTTTCTGTGTAATACTTATAGTTCCCCTCCCTTTTCAGGAATTTGCCCTATAATTAATCATATCCAACTAACGTGTGATGAGATATCTAATGCGATTAGAGAAATTGATACAAATAAAGGACCCGGCCCAGACTTGTTACCCCTGCACTTACTACCCAAGTAACATTGTTGGATCAACTAGGTGCGAGTGAGTCCTAAAAGTGTTCTATAGGTGTATAATATGCGGTTAAAGCTTTACCGCAGCTTTGTTTGCTGCTAGTTGCTTTTAATTTTAAAGAAAATGCTCTAAATATGATTTTTTTACCATTTTGAGCTTTAATACTTTATACAGCTCTGTAAAGGATTTTATCAAATCTGCAAAAGAGCAGAACTCTAAAATTTACTAATTGCTCTGTAAAGGATCTTTTAGAGTAATAAAAATTACTATACAGCAGTTTTAAAACTCGTAGATTGAGTATAATATTTGCTTTAATGTGTATTTTTGTATTGCAGTTTTAAAGCGAATAGATATAAAATACTGTAAATTAATGCAATAAATTTTTTGGGAATAACAAGTGACTAAAAAATCTGATAAAGAGCTTCTTTGAAAAAAATGGCGATCTTATAAAAAATAGAAAATCTTCGGAGTTGAAGCAAGCTAAATATTAGTGTTTACAATAACATTTAAAACGAAATTGATGATTTCTATGATACATATATTTAAGAATAAAGTACTTAAATCATTTTTAGTTGATCTTAAAGAATGTTAAAAATTTTCCAACTATTTTTAAATAATTAACACTTCTTAATTTTAATTATTTGTTAAGCCCGTTGTAGTTTTTCGAAGTACTACATTCACGTTTCCCATAAATTCAAAAGCGCACCGAAATTCGCAGCATATAACGAATACACGAACATGAGTCTGATATAATAATCACTTTATTATTTCTTTAATTTATTTGTCATTCTTATCATCACAAACACTTGTCAAATTTTATATATTTATTGAGTTTATTTTTAACACATACATACTTAAACGAATAATACAAGAGCTTTGCAAGAGCTCTTATTTGGGTTTGACAGGGACTCTTTTAAAAGTTTACAGCTGCTTCTACTCCTCATATGAAGTAAAAATAGTGCTTTTAAACTCAAGAAAGTAGCCTTATATATTCTCTGCAAGAGCTTTAGTAGCGCGACTAAAGCTATAGTTGAAGCTTGCTGCTATATAAGATAGCACTATAAGCTCTGCAAGAATGAATATATGGCTAATATTGTTACTTGGGTAGTCCGATGTTTAGACACACTTATCATGCCTTTATATATAATATTTAACAAATCTCTACTCCAAGGATCTTTTCCATCATATTGGAAGATTTCTCACCTAACACCAATATATAAAAATGGCGATAAAAGGTCTGTTGAAAACTATAGAGGAATCGCCATATTATCGGCTATTCCAAAATTGTTCGAAAAAATTATATGCACAAAACTAACATTTATTATAAATCCTTTACTCAATGAACAGCAACATGGTTTCCGTAAAGGTAGATCAACCACAACAAATCAACCACAAATGACTATGATCTCTGATGTTTTAAGTAAAATGGAAAAAGGACATCAAGTGGAGGCAATATACATCGATTTTAGCAAAGCTTTTGA
This sequence comes from Dichetophora obliterata, assembly GCA_963920525.1. Classification (NCBI taxonomy): domain Eukaryota; kingdom Metazoa; phylum Arthropoda; class Insecta; order Diptera; family Sciomyzidae; genus Dichetophora; species Dichetophora obliterata. Next base: position 25,708,439 of record OY986436.1, read on the forward strand.
TCGAGTCGATCATGATATCTTGGCTTCCAAGTTGGAAAAGATTGGTATTTCAGGATCTTTGCTTAGTTGGCTGAAGTCCTATCTCCACGACAGGTCTCAGTTAGTAAAATTTCAAGGTACCTTATCCAAACAGATTTAAGTTACATCCGGCGTACCACAAGGTAGTCACCTTGGTCCACTTCTCTTTAATATTTTTATCTCAGACCTATCTGATATTCTTTGCGATATCCCACATCTAATGTATGCAGACGACCTAAAAATGTACCATTTATTAAATCGGAAACAGATGTAATTTACTTACAGTCGAAACTGTCATCTCTTGAGCACTGGTGCAATCAAAATAAACTACATCTTAATGTTAAGAAATGCTGCGTAATAACCTTCTCCCGTAAAAATTTGGTAACAAATAACAGTTACTTCCTCAATAGCATTGAACTTAAAAGAGTCAACCATATTGTTGATCTTGGTGTAGACTTGGACAACAATTTGCGTTTCAACTTACATTATGATAAAATTGTATCTAGGGCCAGCAAACTACTCGGTTTTATAAAACGGCGTGCAAAAGAGTTCAAAAATGTTTGGGTCACGAAAGCTTTATACTGCGCGTTAGTGCGCCCTATTCTTGAATATGGATGCATTATTTGAAATCCTGCTTTCGAATCACACAATGAAAGACTTGAATATATTCAAAAGCAATTTCTGCTTTTTGCGCTTAGGGATACGTATAACCCCCGTGAGTACAATTTATTGCCACCGTATGATTTTAGGCTTAGCCTTCTGAATTTAATGCCCCTTTCAACAAGAAGGACTTTACTTAGTTCATGTTTTACCTTCGATGTCATTAACGGTGTTGTTGATAGCGAGTATATATCAAACAAGATACAATTTAATGACCCGATCAGACGTACACGGCATACACGACTATTAAATGAATATCAACATCACACTGTCTGCGCAAGAAATGAGCCGATAAATAGGTGCTGTAGAGAATTCAATAATATCAGCGAGTACTATGCACCCCCTATGTCTAAATTAACTTTTAAGAAAAATCTTTCCAAGTCCCTATTTCCGTCATAATACCTTCCTTCAAGCAACTAGGTTTGAAATCTTAATCTATAATTAAGCATGCCCTCTCCAAATCTTTTTTCCCTACTAAAAGCCCAATAATCCTGCACTCTTGACATTACGAATTAAATGCTAAGATAATAAATAGCCAGTCCAATTCCCTATTCCCTTCTCAGATCTCTCCTAATCTTATCAAAAAAAATTCTTAGCTATATTACTATGTATAAAATATGTTAGCATGTAAGTTCCTTTTCTTTTTCTTTTCTTCTCTCCTTTTCTTTTTGACGTGTTATTGAATTCATGTCGATCAGGTGGGCGGATTACGCCCACATTGATTTGCATATCTTCGAACACCAAAACAAGGAAATGGGAGAAAGAAAAAAAAAAAAGAAAAAAATAAACAAACCTGTTAGAATAAGTAAATTGCCTTGCTTGGCCAATAAATAAATAAATAAATTTTCACTTTTGAAGCAAACAAATCCAAAAACAAATTCTGCACAAAAGTAAATATCACTTTTGGCACTGAATATAGGTGTTGCAGAGCCTTTCAAACTGTAGAAAACACAACGGTAGACGAGACAATAGCGATGGACTTATATGAAGCAAACTAAGAACGATATCGTCGGATAGCATCGTTCAAACGATAGTCGTTTTAAAAGTGACGTGATGAGAGCCCAGAGCACAAGTGGAGTAAGTCCATTTTTTAGGGAAATTGAGTTAAGTACGTAGAAGTGAAGAGAAAAATGTAACCTATTATTGAGTACGGGCTAGAAACTCCTAGCTTACGTAATCTCTGAACAAAATGCAATACTTTGTTATTGCTCTGACAAATAACATCAGTGGCGTAAAAAGCGGGCCCGCAGAGCACGCGTCGCGGGCGGGCGCAACAAAGTCAGGGGCGCCTTCAAGCACTTTGATGATAAATTAAGTGGAAGTTTTCAAAACATTCAAGATATACGAAAATGTTTAATTTATAAAATATATTTATGAAAGAAGATATTTTAAAAATATTACTTTTGTAATAATTGATAACTTTTGAACCTAAAAATAGTCTCTTCTTGTTCTCTATATAAAGAAGATATTTTAAAAATATTACTTTTGTAATAATTGATAACTTTTGAACCAAAAATAGTCTCTTCTTGTTCTCTTTTTTGCCAAGAGTTTTCTTGTTTGGTCATACGCTCAGAGGTAGATTTACTGCAGTGAGCGCCCTAGGCTTGAAAAATGTGCCGTCCTTATCGTGTTAGCGTAAATCTTTATTTTGTCGTATGCTCATAGCAGCCTTCAGATCTTTGTTGGTATCTCGACAATGACTCAATTTTGATATTATTATTTTAAATGCCAAAATATTTTAAAAAGTTGTAATTTAGGTTTCAAAGTAGGGTAAGCAGTATGTTGTTCAAAAGTAGGACTTGTAAGTAGGACTTCAAAAACAATTTATAGAAGAAACTCTTTGTCGCCGCAAGAGCGTGCGAAAAGTCTCTAAACAAATTTTTAGACTACTTCCGCGGCACAAAATACAAAACCAATCATAAAAATGCGAAAAAAACTTAAAGGTCTCATTTTAATAACTTCAATAATTCTTAATAAAATATTTTTTAATTTTTTTCCGATTTATTAAGATTTCGTTTTTGTGTTCGATTGGCCAGGAAATGCCACATTAAGGAATTTAATTGTGGCAAAAAACATTTCAAGACTACGTCATAACGACCCGTAATGTTGTTTTTTAATATTTGCATTTTTGGATATATTTTTGTTAAAATACTCAGAATCGAAATTTTCACACTTCTAGGAAAAGCTTTCATAAAGGTTATTCAAAGTAATTGTACCATTTTTCGTTTCAATATTATCCTTTGTTTCACAAAATATTTCCATTGCACTCAATTGAAACACTGTGATATTTAGATTTAAGCAATTTTTTAAAGAACAAGAAAAAATAAGATTTTTTTTCAATAATTAAAAACTACAACTCTGATAGTTAGCCTAATTTTCACGTTAAATATATCTTTTTACAGAAATCTTTTTTTTTTCAAATTCATATTGCATGACTAGTAAATGCGATTTTTGTGAATAAAAAACCTTTTTCCCATAAAAATTAGATTTTCAACTTTAAAGTCACTTACAGCACGTTTAAATATCAACATTTTTGTCTGAAATTTACCCATTTTACTTCAGTAAAGGAACGAATCGCCGATCTGTAATTCGTTACTTTCAAGAAATAAGAATAAAAACAATTCTCTTGTTTTTAACATTTAGAAAAATTCTTAAGATAAATTCGAAGTATGAAAAACTCAGTTTTGCTTATAAGCTAGGTCAAGATCATAATTGGAGCTATCCATATCATAAGAAATAAACTAAATAATACACAAAAATGATGCAGCATATTGAATATTAGTAAAAACATTTGGCATTGCGCCACTGAAAACTATTTTAAATTTGTCGTTTCCGCTGTAGAAATCTAATAGGAGATATTTTTCAAAAATTTTTTGATGACGAATGACAGCATTTTTACATTAAAGTTGGACAAAACCACCCCTTAGCGATTATCTCCATTATTAAGGGAGATATAAAATGTATGGACTTACGCCACTTGTCCTCTGAAATTTTTTTAAAATTTCTCTTTTCCGCTGTAAAAATGTAATATACAATATTTTGAAGAATTTTTTGATAAGGATTGACTGAATTTGGTTTCAGAAGTGCGATTAAAACATACGTGCATATCAAGCATGCATTTATTCTTATAAAAGTTTCACAGTTGAAAATAAACACAACTGTTTCTATTTAGTAATAATGTAATAATATGTAATATTAAATTTTTTTCTAAATGACCTTGTTATTTTTTATGTTTATTTTATATGATTTATATACAAAACTTGTTGTTCTAAGTTTGACCTCAAGCTCAATAAACGATTTTAAACTATCAAACAACTAGAATTTGTATTTAAAATCAAGTATGATTTAAACTATCAAACATTTAGAATTTGTATTTTAACCATATAAAATCAACATAATAAAATATATAATATTTATTAATATATTAAAAAAATGTAATAAAAAAACTTTACAAATTTAAGTTTTCATCGTTATCGCTATCTTGTTTTATCGTTATCGTTATTTGGAGCAATGGAAAATTTCTGAAAAGGTATATATCAAAACTCCCTTAATAATGGAGATAATCGCTTAGTGGCGACCGTAGCCTAGTGGGTAGAGTGCGTGGCCCCTAAAGAATGGCGGTAGCCCGGGTTCAATTCCAGCTCAGACAGAAAGTTTTTTCAATTGAATTAATTTTTCTGTTCGGTCGTCACCTCTCTGCAGACAATGGCAAACCTCAGAGAGTAAAAATTGCCATGTAAAGCTTCTTGAGAACATAAGCCGTTCGGTAGGACCAAATCTTGGTCATTTGTGATCAAACTTTTAATAACACGCATAACAAAATTGATCAAAAGAAGCTAGGTCAAAGTCCTTACAAGGGCTAAAATGGCCAGTTTATTTTATTTTTTATTTAATCAGTAAGGGGTGGTTTTGTTCAACTTCTAGGTAATGCTGCCATTCCTTATCAAAAAATTCTTAAAAATGTTTTTCATTACATTTTTACCAGGGCTGTGTGGAGTCGTCAAAAAATAGTTGCAACTCCGACTCCGACTCCAACCGCCGAAATTTTTAAAGTACGGCTCCGACTCCGACTTCGACTCCAACTCCGACTCCGATTAGGACCAAAGATATAAATAAATCAACATAACATTTTATTTTTTAAATATTTTATTAATTTTTATTAATTCTTTTAATAATAAACGAAATACTATAATAACGAAAACTTAAAATAACAAAACTTCAAATGAAATAACAAAACTTCAAGTAGTTAATCTAAAATAAAAAATTATTTAGCATTTAGCATTTAGCATTTTTTAAAAATAAGATAGCCTCAATAATATCTGGCTTCATTGATGCTCTCAAATCGGAAATGACGATTCTAAGTGCAGAAAATAATCGTTCTACGGAGACTTGTGTCGGTGGCAACGCCGTGGCGATCATAGCAGCATCTTGGATAATCTTAGGGTACTTTGGAATTGCATCTATTATTGCTAAATTTGAAGAACGGTCAAATTTCTCCTCCTCCTTTAATGCTTGGTAAAAGTCTATTTTAAATTTTTAACGTTTTTATTCAATCAAAAACACAACAAAAATCAACAAAATAAATAACTCAAATTAAATAAACTAAAAAATAATTCATTACAAAAGATTTAGTCAACTTCTGTAAAGAAAGGCATATATTTGAAAATTAAAAATATTGAAAAATAAAATTTGAAAGAATTTTTATTTTGGAAAATATTTGAAAAATTATTTTTCGGAGTCGGAGTCGCGAATTTTTTTAGCGACTCCGACTCCGACTCCGACTCCACAGCCCTGATTTTTACAGCGGAAAGCAGAAATTTTTAAAAATTTTCAGAGGACAAGTGGCGTAAGTCCATTCATTTTATATCTCCCTTAATAATGAAGATAATCGCTAATGGGTAGTTTTGTCCAACTTCTATGTAAAAATGCTGTCATTCCTTATCGAATAATTCTAAAAAATGTTTTCTATTACATTTTTACAGCGGAAAGCAGAAATTTTTAAAAATTTTCAGTGGCGCAAGTCCACATGTTTTTACTAATATGCAATATTCTGCATCATTTTTGTGTATTATTTAGTTTATTTTTTACGATATGGATAGCTCTATTTATGATCTTGACCTAGCTTATAAGCAAAACTGAGTTCTTTATACTTGGAATTTATTATTAGAATTTTTCTAAATGTTCAATTTTCTACCAAAACTACCAAAAATGGACTTACGCCACTTGTGCTCTGAGCAGCTCAATTAACAAGAATATTTTTGATATAAAAAAATTTAATTATAAATTTAAAAATAAATATTTTTGGCTGTTAATGAACGAATCGTTTTTCAGACAAGCCAAAATTCGGATCAGGAGTCATAGTTGACGTTGAAAGGTCTTAATTTTTAAATTAAAAAAATATCAATATTGCTTTAAGAAGCCTACAAAGATATTTAGTTACCGTTAAAGTTTATTGTATATAATTTAAAAATCTAAGTAAATTGCTTTAAAAAGAGTTACTATTATATTTAATGAATTCATTAACATAAAACTGTTCAATAAATTGGCAAACTTTGTTTTAAAAGAAGTAGTCCTTTCAATAAAAATTGTAAATTAATATCAGTAATATGCTTTTTTAGCATAAGTATGCAATACCTTTAGTGTCTTTATTCAGACTTTAGATAATTATTCCTTACAAACTAGCAATAACAATTATAAGTATATAAATTTAAAATATTATATTATTTATAAAAAACTTTTTAACAAAAAAAAAAAAACCAACTTCAAAATCACTACAAAGTAAAAAAATTATTTTAAATTACTTATCACAACAATTCTTGGTCAAATTTAATAGTTTATTTATATATAGTATATATCTTATTATTATAATTTTTTCTATTTTGTATTATCATCATAAATATGTAAATTTCTCCATGAATAAAAAACCTTTAAAGCCGTAGCGCTTATTTTATAAAAGTCTGATTATATAAGCGCCGACTTCAAAGGTTTTTTGTTCGTAGAGAAATTAATATATTTATGATAACGCAAAATAGAAAAAAAATTATAATAATAAGATTTCCAACTTAATCTAATATATAAAATTCTTCTGTCACGGGGTACGTAATCGAACTCCTTCGAAACGGCTCGACCGATTTTCATGAAATTTTGTATGTATATTTTGTAGGTATGAGAATAGGTCGTAAAGTATATTTCAACCTCCTACTAACAGTGGGCGTGGCACCTCCCATACAACCCAAATTTGCGATATCGAATATCTTTGGAGTTATAAGCCGCTTAGCCTCGGAATTCGGTATTCGACAATTTACACGTGCCGCTTCGCAGATAAAATTTTGTGAGAGTTGGACAAGGGGGCGTGGCACCTCCCATACAACCCAAATTTGCGATATCGAATAGCTTTGGAGTTATAGGCCGCACATCATAGGAATTCGAAATTCGACCACAATTTACACGTGGCGTTTTACTGATAAAATTTTATGGGAGTTGGACAAAGGGGCGTGGCACCTCTTATACAACTCAAATTTGCGATATCGAATAGCTTTTGAGTCAATCAAATAAAGCAAACAAAGCCTCGGAATTCAGCATTCGAACTCAATTTACACATGCAGTTTTACTGATAACTTTGTATGGCGTTGGACAAGGGGGCGTGTCACCTCCCATACAACCAAAATTTGAGAAATTCTACAGCTTTTGAGTTATAGGTCGCACAGCCATGGAATTGAGTATTCGACCACAATTTACATATACAGTTTCACTGATAACATTTTATTCGCGTTTGGCAACGGGGCCGCGGCAGCAACGCGCCGGGTTTAAGCTATCTATATATATAAAATGGAATGTGTGTTTGTTTATTTGTTTGTTTGTACCTTATAGGAGACCAAACCTCTGGACCGATCTTCCTGAAAATTTCACAGCATTTAACTGGGACTCTGGCATGATTAATAGGGTACTTTTTCGACCGCGCCCACTTTTACGCCCACTTTTTTAATTCAGATACTTACTTATACCACTAACAATGTTTGCTATACAAAATACTTTTTTTGTAATATGTATTTACCTAAAGTTTTATATAGTTTTTATCTACAGGTAAGGTAGCCATAGATTTTTTATTACCAAATCCCCCTTTTTCGCCCCATTTTACTTTAATTATAATAAATCTGCTTTCAATCTATATATATAAAAATGAATGTCTGTCTGTTTGGTTGTTTGTTTGTGCTTTATAGGAGGCCAAACCCTTTGACAGATCTTCCTGAAACTTTCACAGCATTTTACTATGAATCTGGAAAGAATAAAAGGCTATATGAAGTTTTTATTTGACAAAGGGGTGTGGCACTGCCCATATAACCTAAAAATTTAAATCGCCATATTTTGGGCATTTTTTGACCTACGTTGATGCTATTTGGTACATATGGTATTGGCATAGTTAGGAATACGTACCAGGAGAAAAGTGGGTGGGACCACGCCCCTTTTTAGGAAAATTAAAAATCGCAATATAGTCTTAACTACTATACCGATCATCATTAAATTTTCACAATAGGATATTCTTACGAAATAATAAATTCTTGACTATATAAAGTTGTGAGTGGACGAAGGGGCGTGGCCTCGCCCATATAACCCAAATTTTAAAATCGTCATATCTTGGGCATTTTTTGACCAACGGCGGCAGTATTTGCTATATATGGTATTAGCATGAATAGAAATACGTACCAAAAGAAAAGTGGGCGGAGCACGCCCCTTTGTTTGCGATATATTGGAGGCTGGACCTGATAACCGATCTTAAATTTTCACAGCGTTCAGCTTTGACTCAGGAATACTTATTACATGATAATATTTTTCGACCATGCACACTTCTGCACCTACTTTTTTACTACGTTTATTAACGGCTATACCACAAATCATGTCATTAAAATCATTAAAATACATATTAATTAAAATAGTGGGGTAGCTCAATTCTCTTTCTTCTACCACTGTCTTCAAAACAGCTGATTTTATAATACGTGTTAATTAAAATAGAGAGTGGGGTAACCCCATTCTCATTCTCCCACAACAGACTGCGAAACAGCTGATTGTGTAATTGCTGCTTTTTGATTGGTCTAAAAATAAAAAGGGGGAGCATGAAGCAAATTACATGCGATTCAGCGCTGAATTCTAATTGGTTTACAACAAAAAAAGAGGCGAAGCATTGCAATAATTAAATTAAATAAATAAATTTTTGTAAATACATAAATACTTTTAATTTTATTTTAAACGAGGGGGTAGCGAAGCACACCGGGTTCAGCTAGTACTATATATAAATAAATTATCAAATTTGACCAAGAATTAATGTGAAAAGTAATTTAAAATTATTTTTTACTTTGTAGTGGTTTTGAAAATGGTTTTTTTTTATGTCGTTTTTTAGTTCACTAAAAAGATCGCTCTTTTTAGTTCAGTTGAGTTAAATGAACTAGTTCGTTCATATAGTTCTTTAAGTTCATTTAGTTCATTCGCTCTTTTAGTTCGTTTCGTGCACTCGTTCATGTTGTTAGTTCGTTACATCTTATAGTTCGTTTGGTGTTTTAGATCGTTAGGTATGTTTGATTGTTGTGTTTTTTAGTTCAATAGGTCTTTTAGTTTGTTTTGTTTGCTCGTTCATGATCAGATCTTTAAAACGAAACGAACTATATGACCGAATCAATCATTAACTGCGGACATAGACGAAATTTACATAAAAATACTACATATGGGGCATTCCACACAATATTTGCCACAAAAATTTGTTTTTGCAAAAAGTTTTTTTACCGTTCATTAGTGAAAAACTGTATTAGCACGGACTCAAACCACTGTTAAGTGAAACCAAATTTTTTCTAGTTCATTTCGACCTGACTCGCTGCAAAATCGATTGAACTAAAAGAACGAAAATCAACGAACTAATTCACATAGTTCATGAGTGCGAATAGTTCAATTGAACTAGTTCGTTCGTGAACCATCCAAGCCTATTTGAGGGACATTTTGTGTACAGCTTAACAACGAATCAATTGGAATTTTTTATTTGGTAAAATCGAAATTTAGGCATGATTTTCTCATTGAGCCAAAATGCCAAGTTAATTTGAACTCAAATAAGAAACATATACAATTTCCTATATAAAAATAGTGTCAAATTGACACTAAAAGCGTTTGAAGATTAAAAATAAAAATTGTTTTACGCAGTTAATTTTAGGGAGTGATTTTAATTTATATCACAGGTTTTTGCTCAATGAGGATAGTAAAAATCTTAAAATAAAAATAAGAAAGTAAAATAAAAAATTTTTCAATAACTTTTGTGGCAAACAGTACAAAAACAGAAAACTTTATAAAACACAGCAAATTTATATTTTTTGCATAACAAAATAATTTAAACAAGACATTGCCTTAAAAAGGAGTACTGAACTGTATTAAATAGTACGGATGGTCACCGTAAGTATAAGTCTTTTTGGACAATATTTGTTTAAAGCTCAATTAATTGTATGAATAAAATTGTTAATTTTTAATAACATTCTTAAATTCAAACAAAATATTAAAGAGGCATTCTCGTAAAAATAATTATTTTTATATATGACTTTCATACCATTCCAAATTTCAGACTCAAATCAAAGATGATATATTCGATCCGTCGATATCATGTCCACAGATATGAAAAAGTATAATCTTACATGGTAGAGATATTTTTCTAGGCTACTAGAGTCTGAGTTTAATAAATCTTCTATGATAAGTTTTTTATGTTATTAGGACAACTGTGAAATAAATTGATAAATAACTATAGAATTGAGAAAATTCAAAGAATTTGAAGATAGCCTAAAGTACGTATTTGAAGCATTTTTTATTCTTGTTTCATTAGGATATATTTATCACCTCAAGGTGTATATATCTTACCAGCCGATAAAGTATTGGATTTTCTGTAGCTTAAAGCAGAGATAACCAGCAAAAACCAATGGTAAAAGTTATACAGAGGTGAACACCTAACCCACCGTTAGTGTGGTGGGGTATGACATACCCCAGATACCTTTTTTTCCTTAATATCTTCTAAGTAGTATTTGTAGATTTCAATAAAACTAATTTTTTGTTTAAATAGCAACGCACTAAAAATATTATTTTATAATAGTATTTTATAATTCAATCAAGAAATCAGCGATCTGAACTTTTTCGATAAAATTTTTTTGTAGTATTTATACGACTTTTACTTTTGGGGTATGCCATACCTCACCACACTAATGGCGAGTAAATTTTAAATCATTATTTGAATCCACATCAAGAAATAAGAAATTCAAGCCATGAAGATTCTTTATGTGAATTCCTAACCAAAAGAAATTTCTATAATATAATAGATAGGTTAAGAAAAAGTTTTTGATATAATTAAAATATTTTTCAACTTTATTTTATAAAAACAAAAACAGAACTCAATTTACAATATTTTGTGTGAAGAAGATATGAAGATATTCTATAAGTAGAATATTTTGTCAATAATTTAAGTAGCGTCTCAACAATATCGACGACCTTCTGGCGGTGTTGTTGTTGATAGTTTCGTTTATCCTCATCTCAATTTTGCTCATGATGATATAATGAACAAGGTGAAATCTTTTTCCACATCCAAGTTTGCTAATTTCAAAGCAATCTGAAGAAGGACAAATACATTTTGCCACAGCTCAATTAACCGGAAAGTATATATAAAATCAATTTGAATTTTCAACTTCATTTCCGTCCGAAGATCAACAGCTGAGTAGACATGGTTATCTGTTCTTCCAATAACTGTTGCTGTGGAGGTGTTAAAATCTGCATGCGATTCCGTCTAACAGCCATGATCATCTGCTTACGCTGAAACAATCTGATACGCAGCATTTCTATGGCAAAAACCTGCTGTTGTAAGCAAATCTGTTTCATAAGAACCTCATCGAGGTATTGTCCAGATCTTTTCGGTTGATTGCGACGCCAACTCTTCTCTTTGTTTAAGCGTACCTTCGTCTGTGCTGAACCTTCTTCATGTGGCTTTGAGGTGGTTGTCCGATTTGTAGATTTTCTTTCCAGTAGCCAAGGTCTGAAGAGGAGTGCTTTGGTTTGATTGCGTTTTTTGGGCGGTTCCAACTCAGTAATGCCCGTGACTGACATAATATCTTTTATCATTTGTGTCTCGCTTTTCATTTCCCGAAATTTTCTTTTGTTGTTACGTTGCTGTTCGAATTTCTTGTGTTGATATTCTTGTGTGGTTTCCATGTTCCGCATTTAAAAAAGCCAAATTCTTTCGATGTTTCCTTAACAAGACTTAACAATTGAATGTTGCTCTGCTTTAGCCTTTTGCTTTCTTTATATCTTAAAAAGAACGTTACGTGATTTCTCTTAGTCCCACGATATGCTTCAAGGATCAGTCATTAAGAGTCATTCATCAATGTTAGGTGTTGCTGCTTCTATTACATTTTCTACCTGCACCACGGTAAGGTCTTTTTTCTTTTATTGCTACTGTCCTGTCCGATACTTGTGAGCCATAAAATGTGAAAGAACTTTAAGAAAAACTATCGTTTTACTCAAAACAGTTCTACTGAACTGTTTGACCTCTTGTTATTCTGTATAACTGTTGTTTGCGGATTAAAGTTTTTCGCTGATGTTGGAATATCCTTGATGCTTGTGTTCAACAAGGTGAAGTCATAAAATTTCATAAGAATTTCAACTGTCACTTTTACCTGCTCTATTTGGTGGGTCGAACTTGGCGCACTCAAGGATTGATTCGGATTAGTTTTTTTAAGTTGTTTTAAGCTACCTTATCTTCGAGGCTGGCACATGGTGAACACATTTTTTTGCCAACACTTCACTGTTCTTTTTATAGTTCATTACCTGATTAAATATTTTATTCATCAAAAGAATGAAATGAAATGAAAAGAATGAAATGACAGCATATTATTTATTGATAATGAGAGCATTTTAAGGAAAATAAAAAGGTAAAAAAAATATTACATTAGTTGGGATAAATTTCCAAAATGCAATACAAGAACTATAAAAAAAACTCAAATTGTTTTTAAAGGAACAGTTAAAGGAACTTTTAAGTGTCCAAAAACATTGCATATTTTTAGTTGTTTTTTATAATTTTTCATCGATCATACTTTAGTATAAATTTAAGGAATTTCTTAAAATAATTGATTGAAAGTTTTACACTTTATCACGGAGCACTAACATTAAACGGTATTATCCAAATTCTCAAAACTATAATAAAGCAAATTACAAAAGGTGCTTCACATGACTGACCTTTTTTTATAACCGTCAACAGGTAGTTTCCGTGCTCATTTGAAACTAAGATTAGCAGCAACATAATGAAAGGTCGTGGATTTCTTCCTTTATCCACAGGCTTTGGGTAGATTTATTTATGAGCTCTCAGTTTCCTAGAATTTTAGCGCCAGCCTGATGAGCAAAATAAGGTTTCCGTTAATTATGTTGGAAAGCGTTAAAACCCATTAATAAAAAACAACAATGACAATAAAACGGTTGTCGTGCGACACAATAGGTTCATAGTATTCAGGAGCGAATCTTTTTTCACAATCAAGAATATTTTTCCACTATACTGGTTTCTAAAAAAAATTGATGACAGAGATTAAGAATTATTTTCTGTCTAAGACAAAAACAAAACAAATTATCCATTTCAGCCCTGGAAAGGACTTTGACCGAACATTTGTTAATCAATTGTTTTGTGCTTGCTATTAAAAGTTTGAACAGAAATGATCGAGAACTGGACCAACACGGTTAAAAATCTTGGACTAAATTTTAAACTTTTTGGATTACATATGGGACAACACAAAAAATAGATTACTTTTTAATCCAATGAAAAGTTTAAAAATTTTTCAATCCAAAAAAGACTAGTTTTCAATCCTCAAAAAGTTTAATCAATATAAATATCAACTTAAAATAATAATCTTTTCTGACCCGTTCATGATTTGAACACACGTCCTCTGTTGTGCTGGTCAAACACCTTATCCACTTGTCCATCACAGTTGTTATGAAGTTACGCTTATTTTGCATTATAACGAATGCAAGTAAGCTTGCAGTAAGTAAGCAAGAGAGCAGAAACATGGGTTCGAAACCCAGCTAAATTAAAGTAAAAATAAAAAATATTCTGATCAGTTTGTGTCAGCAATCGGAAAGCTACCGATTTGTGTGACGTCACGCGTTATCGATTCCTAGTTACTAATGTTTGTGTACGTTGAAATCGGTAAAAATTCGGTCCGTGATGAATAAGAACATAAATCGAGAAGAATCGTTGCGAAATTGAGTCAAATGGCAAGCAGCTGTCTACTTGCATTTATTTTATTTTATGTGCGCTTAAATTTTATAATAAAAATGTGATGGTCTTGTTATTACAACGTGATTATTTGATTATTTATATGTGTTATAATGTTTACGGAAATAATCAACTATTATGAATGTAAATAATTTGACAATAAGTGATGTGTAATATAAACTTAGCAAATATTTGCAACCGGGTTCTTTTGCATTGCTCTAACAAATATTTTGTTTTTAAATTTCCTTCTTTTACGTAAATTGGCATTATTTTTTAATCGCATAACCTTGAAAATGAAAACGTTTTAAAACAAAAACAGTATTATATTCAGAGTATTACAATAAAAAAATGCAACTTAAGCGAAAGTAGCCTTTTTAGAATATTAATTGCGAGAACTTGTTATTTCATATATACACAACATTACTATCATTTCCACAGATCGGTAGAATTTTCACTTGCCGCAGAGTAAGTGAGAAAAATATGAAGTTTTATCGATTCACTTTTCTTACACAAATAATTTTTTGAAAGATTTCATTGAAGTGAAATCGGAACATTTGACAACATATCGATTTGGAACAAACGAATCGAACAGAAATCGATTCAGTTTATTACACAAACAGTGTAGGTGAGAATTACGTCAGAGTGACGTCAAATCAGTAACATGAATCGGTAACTGCAATCGGTACGAGTTACAAGAACAAGCTACTAATGTGCTGGTTCAATCCTTATTCACTCGTGCAACTCAGTTGTTAACATAGTTTCGCTTATTTTGCATCATTACGAATGCAAGTAAGTTTTTTTTCAGGAACGTGGGTTTGAGACTCAGCTAAATTAAACTAATGTTTGGATTAAACATTAAATTAAAAATTCCTTTAAACCAAAGTTTGGATTAAAAAGTAGTTAAAATTTTTTGACCGTGTACATTTTCTATGCTGACTCCGAACGGCTTATGCTCTCAAAAAGCTCTTCATAGAAATTTCTACTCTCTTAGTTTTGCCATTGTCTGCAGAGAACTGGCGGTCGAACAGAACTACTTACTAATTCAATTGAAAAGAGATGTTGGCTGAGCGGAGAATTGAATCCGGACCATGGTATAATTATTTGACAAGGTAGCCGTGACAGTTTTTTGGCTATTGGTAGTTGTCAAAAACAGCTCAAGGAGTTGTAATTTGCTATGTGCTTATTTTTAACTTTTTTTTTATTCATTAATATTGTTCGCGAAGTTTATTGAAATGTTTTTAGTTTACTGCGATTGACAAGCTATGTTTAAGTCGTTGCTCATTTTTTCACATTTCATTGATTAATTGCATTAACAGTTAATTTTGACAACTACCCATCGCCGCTCATGAGAAAAAAGCCAGTCTACGCTACTACCTTGTCAACTAATTATACCATGATCCGGACTGCCTCGGTTCTTTAGCATTCGAGCCATGCTCTCTACTCAGCAGCCACTTACTAAGATTATAAAACTAAAATTTAGATAGACTAACAGCCCTATTCTGGTTGTTAGCTTAACAAGAAATAGTTAAGGAGCTCTTGTTAAGCTGATTGTTATGTTATGTATATGTTGGTATTCTTAAAAATCATTAACATAAAAGCTTAAAAAGCTTTTAAAGTTCACCATGCATGGTGAAAATCGATATGCCTATTGAAAGAAGAGATGCGCTATGTAAACAGATCCTTCGAGTGCAGCTTGTGACTTTGCAAGGCCTTGAAAAATTTGCCACGGCTACTAAAAGATTTCATTATCAACACTTAAAATAAGTAAACAATTATTCCATTTTTCAGTTTAATGCATTAAAACTCAATATTATATTATAATTTGTATTTTTTTATTATTTTCACAACAATTTTCTATCTAAGCACATACATTTCATTCGTTGTTAAGACTCTTTCTGTTATTAACAAAATTGTAAGGAAAAGAGCTTTTAAATTTGCAGCAGAATACGAAACCTTAACAAATTGTTAATATTAACTATTTTGTTAATGTGGTGAGCTAAGTTAAGCTGCCAGAATGTGCTGTAAGTGACAACTAGGAAACTGTAGATATAGTTGTTAAGGGTGAATTATTTTTATTCGATTTTTGTGAAATGCATAAAAGAGTTAATAAAGAACCTTTGCATATTGAAGTTGAAGAGATAGAGTAGGCTACTTTGTCTAAAACCTCGTTCGTTATCAAAGGTTTTGGAAAGGACATTTTCTACCACAAGGTAGCAGAGCTAGAATCTGCTGTTAGTTTTTTCCAAATGACTCAAAAAAGAGTCGTTTTTTAATCATTGTTTGGTAATTTCAGAATAAAAATGACTCGGAAAAGACTCTTCAAGAAGGGTCGCGCGTAGAGTACAATTTTCTTTCGAACAAGTAGTCTTTTCTGATCCGAAAATGAGCGCATTTTTTACTTTCAACATTGCAGAAGAGAGTCAAAACCGACTCTTATATGTTAAAAAATTTCAACATGCAACAGCTGGGTGGGTGGGAGTCTTAAGCTAGGCAGTGGCGTTGAAAATAAAGATAATACGAAAATTTGTTATTTGGTGGGACTTAATTTCCCAGTAGTCCCGAAAGGATTAACTCTCAAAACACAACTCTAAGCATATTACTATGTTTGCTAGCGTGAAATTTCGCTGACAACATTCATTTATTTGTTGCGTGAAATTTCTGACTTAAAGTTTGTTGCGAGGAATTCCTATGGCAACATTTCTCAGAGAGACTTAGAGAGTGAGTTGGGAAATTTCATATTAACTCTCTCTTTTCACTTCAAAAAATATAGACAGTACAATTAAATTGTCGTGAAAAAATGTTGCTCAGAAACATGATGCGATCATTTCACGCAGCGGAACAGAGTACTGCTTTGATGAACATGTTGTGAAAATTTGAACGCTTGTTTCGCGGCTGTCATTTTTTTATGGAGATTTGAGTGGAATTTCACATGAAACTGAACAGAGTAGTATGCTTTAACGCCAAATTTATCCAATAAATTCAAAAAACTTTTCTTTTCGTATAAAACTTTGTTTTAACAAAATCAAGTACACCCAGAAAAAAAATCTGGTTAATTTAACCAAACGTTAATTAAATTTCAGGTTAAACTTTGCCAACATGAATCATCAGGTCAAGATTACCACATGCCATTCAGGTCAATTTAAAATGTTTTTGTGGTTTAATGAAACTGACAAATCTAGTTATCTTAACCATTATTTGTGGTTAAATCTAATCGAATCAGGTTAATTAACCAAATGTCAATGATGAGATTTTTGAAATGGGGGCAGCAAAGAGGGTGGAAGCAAATAAATCATGTTCACCTTTCCTTTCATCCAAAGTTATAAGGAAAAAATAAAAGTTTAAACACAGGACATTTCACCAACCTTATCCCAAGGTACCCTTTGTTACAAGTTCTGCATCACTAGTGCAGAATTTGACCGCTGGCAGGTTATTTTTTTCGATATAAGCGAAATATTTTTCCGCTATTTTCTACATGTATTTTTGTGAACCAGATCCGTCAGATAAAACTAATGTTGATTAGGTTAATACGATGTGGTTAACTCTCCTAACCAAATTCGTCAGGTAAAAATAAACTGGACCAGGTAAGAGCATTTTTCCCTGAGTATACCTAACCATTTTTTATGCAATAATATTCTCTTTAACCCATCTTTTACCGCTATTAGAATCCGTGAACCGATTTTGAAAATTTTAATAGGATAGCATATTTTGATCATAAATAACAAAGCTAGGCTGGGGTGTATTTAACACTAAAAAGACCCATGCTACAATCTGCAACACCAAAAACTACATTTGTTTATTGATACTTAGGAGTCGTCCATAAACTACTTTACCAATTTGGGGTGGGGGGGGGGGAAGGGCTAAATAAATGTTGTTGCAGAGGAACTAGAAATAAAACACACACTTTTCTTATGTTTAAAAAATATTATTTTACTTAAGCCATTATTTGTACTTCAAGATCATTGGTGTGTAAATAAAAATTTTGATGTGTAAATATTTGGATACATTTTTCACTTATAATATACACTAAAGCAATCCTTACACCGAAAAAAATGTGCGGAGTTAACACAAGTTTTTTCATGAGTCAAAAAAGTTTTTGAGAAGTTAAAAACGTTTTGTCGCCGTAAAACGCAAAATGAATTGCATCAATATTTTATTTGTTAATATAAAACTTTTTTGCTTGATACAACTCATTTTCAAAGCTTGGAGTAAATTAAAAGCAGTTTCAAATTAACTCTGCATCTTCTCCGAACATTTGTCCTATTAACTCCATTAAAACTTACTGCAACTATCTATGAAGAACGTCTTTGTATTTTAAAGCTGAAACGGAGTTATGTTTAGCACGAAAGAGAGTCTGCTCGAGCAAATATTTCCGTTTGTTCGTTTTACTTTGAATGAAGAAAAAGTACTCAAATATTTTAACAAGCAAATCAAGTAAGAATTAAATGTTGCATAATGATAAAAAAGGGCCGTTTTTACTATTGCGAGTTACATGTTTTCGTATATCTTTATCGAAGTGAAACTTCTTATGCGGTTATTTGATATAGAGGGTAAAATTTTTCGAGTCTCGTCACGAAAGTTTTCTTCAATCTCGTCACGAAAAATTAAGTACACAAGCAATGATATTTTTTTTTGTACGGGGACCCCTAGAAGGGTGGCAGATAGAGTGTACGTGTGTTCAGAAGAAATGTTAAATAAAAAAAAAAAAAATAATAGGTTCAGCTCATACATTTCACCTCCCTAGGGGTTATCGATTTTTTTTGATATGAGCTATAATAAACAAATTAATACGGAAGAGGGCATTGAAAGGTCCCTGAAGATTCTCTCGGCCCATCTTCTCAAGGCCTATCATGCCTCTTGTAAGCCCACGCGAACAAAACGTAAGATCAGACCACCATGGTGTAAGGACCAAAACTTTTACAAAGTTTTACCCCTACATGCTTTGTTAGAAAACGTAATAATTGTTCTACTTTCAGAATACCTGCTGGGTCGTAGACCGACCGAAAGACGAGCAAAGTATAAAAGAACCCCTCAGTAGGACTCGAGGGGTGCGAGAACAGGTCTGTAGGCAGAGTATGGTAGGGACGACAGCCGGCCATCGATGAATCTGATAGGGTAGTTTAAGTTAGGTTAAGAATACATGAAGTATTAGCTCAGTAAGTTAAGTATTAAAGTAATTAATAATAAAATGAACAATTAAAACGTTTTATACTCACTCCTTACTGCAGTTATTATTTAATTGTTAGGGTCCATAAAAGGTCATGAAATCCTAATTCGACGCATGAAATGTTTTCATGCAGGTAACAAGTAGCCAAAGGCACTACTAACTCGTGCAGAGGGCACCACTTGATTAGTGTATGCTATTTTCCCTACTGGGGTGTTATCACTAGCCAGAAACTGATGCAATAATTTCAATTATTGCATCACCCAATTTATAAGACGTAATTAAATATAACATTAGTTGTTGTTGCTAATGTGTTTCTTTTTATTTGCATGTCAACGGGAGAATCGCACGATGTCTATCACCAAACATGCAGCTGCAAAAGAAGCTAACACATGTAAAAGGGAGAAGGTGGCATGGGTCACGCATGCCAAAGAGAGAAGACATGACCACAGGCACCATGAAGCATCGGTAATACAGTAGAGGACAAGAAGGCGATGAGGCATTCAGTCTAGTGCCGTCAAACGAGCATCACGTCTCGAGTTCGCGAATAATAAAAGTGCCGTCGACCAAGAAGGTCTTATTAAGAGAACTGTCGCTGAAGTAGCGACCAACGTAATATTAAAATCGGAACAGAAGACAATAGTCAGCAGTGCAGTTGTTATCGGCAGAGGAGCCGACAAGGAGTACTAACCCCACAGAGACACCGACAGCGCAGCCACAAAGTCGGCCGAGACGCCGACAGCGCAGCCATAAGTCGACAGAGACGTCGACAGCGTCTCCAAAACGTCAGCAGAACCGCCGACAGCGCAGTCCTAAATCAGCAGCAACAGCGACGCCGTCCGCCCAACCACGACCGGCAGCAGCGCAAGCAGCGCTCGCAGTAACCACGGTCGGCAGCGACGTCCGCCACAGCAGAAAGGATCTGAAGTATCATTTTTATCGTTATATTTGTTTCCTTTGCTTTACGTATTAAATATTTTGACACCATTAAATTCAAAATTCATTAATAATAATTTTATAGGAAATATATTTAAATAGACGAGTAACCGTGAGTGACTAACCGAGCGTACGCCAGTTGGCATTTAATCGTTTTCTTATCGACCTTATTAACCTTTTTCCTTACCTTCCCCCTGAGTCGTGTAAGTAGCTTCTCAGGATTCCAACTTGTGAGTTGAGGCCGTACCAAACTAGTAAATCATTTCCTAATTGTTATTATTGAAACAAATACAAATTGATTAGCTTTAAGTTAGCATAAGTGAATTTGTTAAATAAAGCATTGTAACGTTAAATCTGAAAAGTAAGAGTTTTGATTTGGTGTTTGCATTTATAAATAATTGCAACGGAGCCTGGGTCCGGCGAGCCGACCACAGCCGTAAGAACACTTCGTTACAATGGTGGAGTCCGAATCTTACAGAGCAAAGACGCGACCTAAAAGATTTCTTTAAACTAGCTAAAATAGCTGACCAAGAGGAAATTTGGGGGGAATACAAATGTAGGCTCAAACTTTTTAAAACAAACGTACGCAGAGCAAAAAGACACTCGTGGAAGAACTTCTGCTCAAACATAGAAAAAACTACGGACACAGCAAGGCTCAGGAAGCTACTCTCAAAGCAGCCCTTCATTCAGAGCCAGCTACGCAAAGACAATGGCCAGTGGACGGGGAGCAGTCAGAAATCCCTCAAGGTGCTTTTAAAGGCGCATTTTCCTGGCTGTACCGAAGCTCCAAGCACTGCTACAATACGAGGCACAGGACAACCCCACTACAGGTTCCACACGACTTAGTAACATCGGACGGAATCGTATGGGCTATTAACTCGTTCTCGGGATACAAATCTCAGGGGTCAGGCGGTATAATTCCTGCCATGTTGCAAACGGCTGAATCGCGAGCCGTCCCATGGCTGAAGAATATATTTAACGGATGCATCAGGCTAAACTATGTACCTGTGGCTTGGAGGACAGCGAGGGTTGTATTCTTACCGAAAGCAGGTAAGAGCAGCCATCCCTGTCCGAGAGACTACAGGCCAATAAGTCTGACCTCCTTTGTACTCAAAACGCTCGAGAAACTGATTGACTTGCACCTAAGAAACAATTCAATCCAGTTATCAACCAACCAGTACGCATACACGAAAGGGAAATCGGTTGAAACGGCACTACATTCCCTAGAAGTAACCATAGAAAAAGCCCTCCACCACAAGGAATACGCACTCGGGGCGTTTCTAGATATCTCAGGTGCATTCAATAATGTATCAACCACCGCAATCCTTAGTGGATTACGTGCAATAGAGGCACCACCGGCAATAAACCTTTGGTTAGACAAGTTGCTAAGCTGCAGAAAGGTGCGGGCTGAGTGGGGCACTAAATCCATGGTAAGGGAAGCTCGCAGAGGGACACCCCAGGGAGGGGTCCTCTCGCCACTACTATGGAATCTTGTAGTTAATGAACTACTCGAAAAGTTTGCAGGTAGAGTCCCGAGGATAACTGCCTATGCAGACGACATAAGCATAATTATAGTAGGGAAATATCTATCAACAGTAAGCTCGATAATGGAGAGCACACTCAAAGATGTACTTAGATGGTCAAATTCAGTCGGTCTTAGTATTAATGCAGAGAAAACGGATCTGGTTCTGTTCACGAAAAGGTACAAGATACCACAGTGGATACCACCGAAATTGAACGATATACGTCTCATACCGAAAACTCACACAAAATATCTAGGAGTCGTCCTGGACAGCAAGCTGTCATGGAAAACCAACGTGGAAGAAAGGGTGAAGAAATCTACCATTGCACTATACACATCCAAAAAGATGCTAGGCAGTACTTGGGGTCTCTCACCCTTTCTGATGCACTTGATCTATGTAACGGTAGTGCGTTCTATTCTACTCTATGGGATTATTGTGTGGTGGCCGGATGTGAACAAATCAACATTCCTCAGGCACTTGGAGAAAACTCAGCGGCAGGCAGCGCTATGCATCACTGGGGCACTGAAGTCAACTCCAACTAAAGCGCTTGAAACCATTCTAACTATGGACCCCCTGGACATACACGCAAAACTAATAGCCGGAAAAACGGCACAACGCCTTACAGCAGTAGGCAAAATGCACATTCAAAATTTTGGACATTGTACAATCGGAAAGGATCTACCTAGTAGCACGGACTACATGGTGCCTCGCACGATAGTCAATTCCAAAGCACGAACTCTTCTGGGACCAAATGACTGGTGCAAAGCTATAGAACAAGCACAGCAGGTGAAATATTTGCCATAAGGAAGGCTGCTGAGATAGCCCTCAGCATGGACACACAACACTCTAACTTCAACATTTTCGTTGACAGTCAAGTGGCGATCAAATCCATGCGCTCCGCTAGCATCGAGTCCAAAAGTGTCTTGGCTGGCAGAGATGCACTAGATGCACTATACGCTTTGAAAAGAGTGCGCATCTACTGGGTCCCTAGCCACCAGGGCATTGAGGGAAACTAAATGGCAGATGGTTTAGCAAAGGAAGGCGCCGGGCTGGAATCAGAACTCGCAGAACATGTACTTACTCCGCTACAAGAGTTGTACAGGAACCTCGAAAGAAGAGCCACTCTAGCAGTGAACCGTAGATGGAGAGATACGACATCGTGCAAAATCTCGAAAATCATGTGCAATGCACAGTGCGAAAAACGAACTCTGTTCGTCTTGGCACGCTCGCGCAAAGATTGCAGGACACTAGTGGGCATGCTCACTGGTCACTGCATGACGGCACCCCACGCGAGGAAGCTTGGCATCACCACGGATGACAATTGCAGGAGGTGCAAGGAACCGGGCACAGTGGAGACTCTGGAACACCTACTATGCACATGCCCCGCCCTACTTAGATAGAGACTAAAATACCTAGGCTCATCGACATTCCCGTCGCTTAAAGATGTAGCCAGGGTGTCTCTAGAATCCCTCCTAAGGTTTGCGAACTCAACGCAAATCTTTAAAGACTTTTAAAATAAACACAAAGGTTCCTTTTGTTCGCTACCGGTACCACTAAGGACCTGAATTGGTCTATGTGAGCCTTCACGAAGGCATCCGGTTTAACCTAACCTAACCTATAATAGAAAATTTCTTCTATTTTTTGTGTTTTTTTGTATCGGGACCCCCAGAAGGGTGGTAGATAGAGTGCTGGTGTGCTTAGAAGAAATCTTCAATGAAAAAATCAGTAGGACCAGACATTAGACCCGCTAAAGGTCATCGATTTGTTTTATATTAATCATAATAAACATTGTTTCATTTTGTGTTTTTTGTATCGGGACTCCCAGAAGGGTGGCAGATAGAGAAAAGGTGAGTTCAAAAGAAGTGTTAAGGGGGAAAAATTTATAGGACCAGCTGATATATTGATCTCCATAGGGATACTAGATGTTTTAATATGAATTATAAAAGCCATTTTTTTAATTTTTTTTAGTTTTTGTATTGGGGATTTATCCCCATAGGTAAATTTTTTTGCGTTATCTCGTAAATATCAAATCACGGACATATTCCGCATACATCGCAAACCATTAAGACCAGTATTACTAAATGAAGCACCAACCAATGACATGAAAATATTAAATAAACAGAATATTTTTTATGAAAATTTTGTATTGTATTTCGTTTGAGATGCTATCTCTTTCTTCCTCTCTGTTTTTTTACAAAAATCTATCTTATTCTTTGTAATAAGATGTTTCCTTCTGTACTGTATACAACACACTATACTGTAATGGTTTTTAACCTGCGATGTGTTTTTTATAGAAAATTTTGGGAAACTAAACAATTTTATAAAAATGACCAATGACATGTAAATATTAAATAAACAGAATATTTTTTATGAAAATTTTTTATTGTATTTTGTTTGAGATGCTATCTCTTTCTTCCTCTCTGTTTTTTTACAAAAATCTATCTTATTCTTTATAATAAGATGTTTCCTTCTGTACTGTATGCACACTATACTGTATTTTTTTTTTTAACCTGCGATGTATTTTTTATAGAAAATTTTGGAAAACTAAACAATTTTATTAAATTTGGTATACAACTGCTGTTTTAATAAAAGTCAAGATACATACATTGTTTTAAAGGAATTGATGAGTTTTGGAACATACTAAAGTCATATATTACCATATTTTACTAACGAAACTACATTAAACACTAATAAACAAATTTTTAATGTGTGTATCACGACATTTAGACAACCCTGCTTGAGAATATTCTACCTATTTTTTTACCAAATTTAATTATTCTAGCATCAATATGTATCGGAATTTAGCATATTAAATAAAGAGGAACACAACTAACTCATCTTTTAAAAAACTTTCATAAACCTAGCGTTCACCCTGTTGTTTAATCCTTACTACAATTTGATAAATGCTTAAAAAATATCTTTTTCCTCATTCAACGAACAAAACTACAGCAATCAATTGTAAAATCAATGCAAATATTTATCCTTTTTTTCAAATGTGTTAAATACAAAAATCCCTTTTTTGAAAAATTCCCCTTAAAATCAAAGAAATGAAACACCTTTGAAACAAATTTTGAGAGTTGAGGCAATTTAAGCTCAAAAGTAAAAAAAGTTTTGTTTTATAAGAAATTATGGAGATTCAAAATTGCCAAATCGTGGATAAGCTGCTCTGTGATTGTGGAGAAGAGATTCTATTTTCGGCGTTAACCATGTCTTTAATTTCCTTTGTATTCAATTGAAATAAGAAATAAATAAAAATATTTAAACACAAAAGAAATTACGGGTTCTTTATTTGACTCTTTTGTGGGTGAGTTTGTTTATTTTTAAAGCTTCATGCTACATTTAAATGAGTTTATTCTAGTTTTTTTTTTTTGAGTGAACTCAAAATTTAAAAACTCTCAATTTCTCAACCTTAAAACAACTCGAAACGGAGTCAGTACGACTTTTCAAACAAATCCAATTTTTGAAGTAAATTGAACACACAAACGGAGTTAAATATAGTTTTTACAGCTTTGGCAAAATACCATGCACGAAAAGAGTTAAATTGACTCCGAATATGACTTTATTTACTTCGCTTTTTTTGGGTGTATAGGATGCAGAGTTATGTTGCATTTCATGCATTGAAAACGACAATTTTTATGGCACACTTTGCATCGCAATTTCTTAGTACCTGGAAGAGATGCAAATGCAACAACATGCATTTTTTTCATCTAGACGTGGCATATTAGTTGGATCTTGATTGGTCACATTTCCTTCTTCACCATCATCCTCTTCGGTTAGAAACAGATTTCTCATGACAGCAGCTCTAAATTGCAATACGTGACATTATTTCCTGATGATCCTTTTTTGCCATGATAACATACAGCTTGCATGCGTTAACAAGAGCGGTGCTGATAGCGATGGTGAAATGGGGCCACCACCTTTCTTGTCTCGAATCCTCGCAAAACCCAAGCCCAATTTGCCTATCGTGCAGTGAACTGGCTCCAGTGTAAGGAATCACCTGGAGCAAATATCCACTGGACGAGCACAGACACCAGTTTTTGAAGCCGAATCGAACCGGCTTATTCAAGCGCGTCGGAATATAATTTCATCTGGGGGCGCAGTACGCATGGGGTGCAAAATAAATCAAAAAAATTTCTTAAAAGAAACATGAATATGAATAGACAAATTTTTTATTTTAGTTTCAAAATAAAAATCTATATACATAAAATGGAATGTGTGTTTGTTTATTTGTTTGTTTGTACCTTATAGGAGACCAAACCTCTGGACCGATCTTCCTGAAATTTTCACAGCATTTAACTGGGACTCTGGCATGATTAATAGGGTACTTTTTCGACCACGCCCACTTTTTTAAAATTATGTAATTGCTCCCATATAGTTTTTAACAGATTTACTTCAAATTGTATACACATTATACTCCAGGCGAGGTAGAAATAAACATTTATTACGCCACGCCCCTTTCACGCCCCTTTTCACGCCAAAACTTTTAAACTTTTTGTTCTCTGTACAAATTTGTTCCTTCCAACGGATGATTTTTTATTTGGTAGTATATTGCTCTTAATACTGTTAACGTCGCCATATTACTATGAATCACGCCCACTTCACCGCCCCTTTTTTAATTCAGATACTTACTTATACCACTAACAATGTTTGCTATACAAAATACTTTTTTTGTAATATGTAGTTACCTAAAGTTTTATATACTTTTTATCTACAGGTAAGGTAGCCATAGATTTTATTATAACCAAATCTCCCTTTTTCGCCCCATTTTCCTTTAATTATAATTAATCTGCTTTCAATCTATATATATAAAAATGAATGTCTGTCTGTCTGTTTGTTTGTTTGTTTGTGCTTTATAGGAGGCCAAACCCTTGGACCGATCTTCCTGAAAATTTTACAGTAAAATACTATGACTCTGGAAAGAATAATAGGATATATTAAGTTTTTATTGGACAAAGGGGCGTGGCACTGCCTATATAACCCAAAAATTTAAATCGCCATATTTTGGGCATTTTTTGACCTACGTTGATGCTATTTGGTACATATGGTATTGGCATAATTGGGAATACGTACCAGGAGAAAAGTGGGTGGGACCACGTCCCTTTTTAAGGAAATATAACAATCGTAATATAGTCTTAACTACTGGACCGATCGTCATTAAATTTTCACAATAGGATATTCTTACGAAATAATAAATTCTTGACTCTATAAAGTTGTGAGTGGAAGAAGGGGCGTGGCCTCGCCCATATAACCCAAAATTTAGAATCGTCATATCTTCGGCATTTTTAGACCAACGGCGGCAGTATTTGCTATATATGGTATTGGCATGAATAGAAATACGTACCAAAAGAAAAGTGGGCGAAGCACGCCCCTTTGTTTGCTATATATTGGAGGCTGGACCTGATAAGCGATCTTAAATTTTCACAGCGTTCAGCTTTGACTCAGGAATACTTATTACATGATAATATTTTTCGACCATGCACACTTCTGCATCTACTTTTTTACTACATTTATTAACGGCTTTACCACAAATTTAAAATACATATTAATTAAAATAGTGGGGTAGCCCCATTCTCTTTCTTCCACCACTGTCTTCAAAACAGCTGATTTTATAATACATGTTAATTAAAATAGAGAGTGGGGCAACCCCATTCTCCCACAACTGACTGCGAAACAGCTGATTGTGTAGTTGCTGCTTTTTGATTGGTCTAAAAATAAAAAGGGGGAGCATGAAGCAAATTACATGCGATTTAGTGCTGAATTCTAATTAGTTTACAACAAAAAAAAGAGGCGAAGCATTGCAATAATTACATTAAATAAATAAATTTTTGTAAATATATAAATACTTTTAATTTTATTTTATACGAGGGGGTAGCGAAGCACACCGGGTTCAGCTAGTAAAATACAAAACTAAATAAAAAATATTAAAGTTTCATTATTTTTAAAAGTTTTTCCAATCACACTTGCCACTTGCTTCTTTTTTGTTGTACCAAATTCTCCGAAAAAATGTACAAATTTGTTTTAAATATAATAATTTTATAATTGTTTTTTTATAATTTTTTTAATATAATAATAATAAATAATTTTATAATTTTTTAATATAATAATTCACTGGAGTATATTTATTTACATACCAAACAAAAATATTAAGTTATGTTATACGCTTTTAACAAAAGAATAAATATATCAAAATAGTTCTTTTGCTGGCCAAATATAATTAGATTCATTGCGTTCAACACACAATTTTTTAGAGAGCTTTATGTTGTTAAGTGTTTTATATTCCAATTTATTTCTAAGCTTAGTTTTAATCAGGCTAAAATAAAAAAATATTGGTTCAGCAGCTGCTGAGCTGTGTGGAAGGCACATCAGAACAAGCGTGTCGGAAGCTACAATAATTTCATCTGGGGAGCAGTACAAAGGGTGGTGCAAAAAAAGTTCACCAAAATTTCTTCACATGAAACATGAAGAAGAGAGAAAGAAGAGGAAAATATATAATACAAAAATATTATCATTATAAAAAAACTGATATTTTGAATAACTTTTCTTTTTAAATTGTTTATCTAGCTAAAAAAGTGGGGGAAACTTCCCCCCCTTTCACCCGCTTGCTACGCCAATGCATCAGACAATTTACAAAATTGATAAAATCATTAAAACAAATTTCCCCCAATCCATTCTTCACTACCCAGACTTTTTCTCAAAATACCCAAATTTTTTCCCAACGTCATAACAATTTTAAAAACAAATATTTGAAACCTGAACAAAATTCCTCTGAGTCACAATAACGTCAGGATAGCTTTCTATGAGGTGACATTTTAATATGAATTATTGAATTATGGCAATAAAGAAATTATCTGACATAACTTGTGAAGATGTTATTATATTCAAAACATTAAGATCTTCTTTACCTAAATCGAACTTGTCTTTAATTTGTTTTAGAATATCTTTGGTTATAAGAGAAAAATTTTCTGATTGGAGATATTTTTCTGCTTTAGTGGAAATTCTCACAAAAAATCATTAAGTCTTAAAAAATGTCTCAAAAAATGTGATTTTAAATATACATGACAAGAAAGGCATGTAAGCTTTAAACTTTTAGAACTTAATGCAATGAAAGTTCCACTAAACATAAGTCTGAACATTTCTCCAGTGCTACCAAATTTCACT
This sequence comes from Dichetophora obliterata, assembly GCA_963920525.1. NCBI lineage: Eukaryota > Metazoa > Arthropoda > Insecta > Diptera > Sciomyzidae > Dichetophora > Dichetophora obliterata. Next base: position 25,737,165 of record OY986436.1, read on the forward strand.
TTTTGTAAGAAGTTGTTAAATTGTAAATCTTTTACAAAATGTACCAACTCGGAAAATAATATACCAAGGTACCAAGTTAAAATAAATGTACCAATTTTGGTACAATTGTACCAAAGTGGCAACCGTGTTTCCAATTTCGAAACTAAAAATAATTTTTTAAAGGATCTTTCATATGGTAAAATGAAAATTGTATATGAAATAATTGTTGCTGTTATAAAGCAAGACTGGGTATATCTTTACATGGTTTAAATGCAATAAGGTACAAAAAGTCATATCAATTTAAATTATTCCAAAATGTTTCTTTCTGTCCTTGCGAGAAACAAACTTTTTCATGACCTCCATCGAATTAAATTCTTCGGTTTTATCTTTGTGAATGTGTATAAGTGCCGCATGAGTGAGTCGTTTCTGTGTCATAGTTGCTCGAAGATACGTTTTAAGTCGTCTTAGTGCACAAAAAGAACGCTCAGATGAAGCTGCTGATGCAGGCACAGTCAAAACCAAAGCAACAAGTTTTTCAACTTCATTTAATAGTATTTTCAGTGTATCCGAATTTTTTCAAATTGGAATTGCAGAAGAAACTCTACATTTTGTTCTATCTTTTTGCAAACATAGAGAAAGACAATGGTTATCCGAAAGCATGGTTATGAAGAAGAGAGAAAGAAAAGCAAAATATATAATACAAAAATTATATCGTTGTAAAAAAACTGATATTTTGAATAACTTAAGAAGTTTTCTTTTTAAATTGTTTATCTAGCTAAATAAGCGGGGGGCAACTGCCCCCTCTCACCCCGCTTGCTACGCCAATAGGCTCATTGCGAATATACATCTTGGAAGAATGGCGTCCCAAATAGGGCACCATCTGCTCGTCAATTGACAAATTGGTTGCAAATACACCGAACTGCAGGTACTTTCGATTTAAAATGTCGAAAATTGGCCGCAATATATGAAGTTTATTATTTAAGTCAATTGTATTGTAATAAATCTATCATGAAGACGCCGATTAATTAAGAAATCGTAGCAGAACAAAATTATTGCAATACACAAAACTGCGAAATATGCCGGATTTTGTATAGGGTTTTAGATAGCGTTGCTTTAAAGAAACAAAAAAAATCAACATGTTCTGACATGCATAAATTTTACTTCTACATACTAATGATTTCTTCACTTATAGCTTGAATTTGATAATTTTTCCTTTAACTGAACCCATCATAATGGTGATAAATTTATTTTTCGTATTTTTTTTATTTTTACAAAAAGGGTCTAAAATAGGCTTACCAGTTGTCCAGGCCCACGCTCCACCAAATTTTAAAAATAAGGAAATATTTGTAGATAATTTTGAAGCCAATGAATGTAGAACTCTTTTGTTGTTCTGGGTTTTTGAATATCTCTTACAGTTTTTTTATAATGATTTTTTTAAAGTTAGTGTTTCTATAAAGAAACATTAAAAAAAATTACAAATGAACCTAAAATAATCAAACTTTTCTTTCGAAAACGAATTTTTTTCCATATACTTTTTATAATTGGTCAAAAAGGCTTAGTTTTTAACGTGTCAAAATGCTTAAGCAATATGAAGCAATATTGCAAATATATTCAGAGTTTTAAAACCAAAATTTCTAACATGTTGGGTGTATAATGTCCTTATATTTTTGAAAAAACCAACTCTAATATATTTTTTCATGTAATACATTTGCAGATTCTGATATTGAAAAAGTATTCTTGGACCTAAAATACGTCTTTTTGTGAAGAATGAGACATTTAAACCTGTCTGCGATACTGATTTCTGTTTTCTCTTCGACATTTGTTGGAGTTATGAAAACAAATTTGTAACCTAAAGATTTGCGAGCTACATATAGTTTGAAGAGATATCTACTTTTAATGTTTATATAATGTTTTCATCTCACAAAAAAGGAACAAACTTTTCGGAGCAGTTTTCCCAATTTCGCTATAGAATATAGGAAAAGTACTTATTATCATTACTATCTTATATAATTTCGTTCAGCCCGAATTAGAAAAGCGATACCGGTGGAAGGCACTGATCTCACGTGAAGAGTAAAAGGAAACTTATTGCAATGCTACAACTGCCCAGATCTAATAATAAAGAAGGTCGACTGTTAAATATTGTATTAAAAAATTTTTATTTATCAATAGTAATAATAATAAAAAAGAATTCTTAAATTTTATAAAAGTGTTAAAAGATTTTTTTAAATTGACATCCATTTACGTGTGTCATCGGTTTGAAATAATCAGAACACATGGTTTTCTACATTCAGGCAGTCTTTCTCTGAATTATAATAATTTCAAACTTAATTGCTGGAATTTCCTGCGAAAAGGTATCAAAAACCGTAGGATTTTATTGTTACGATAGTTTTGCTAGCATAGCAATAAGAATATTTAATCTTTAAAAAGTTTATCAAGAAAAGGTGACTTTAAAAAACAATCCCTTTTCTGGTTGACCCAACAACAATCATTACGGTGGGTTTCTAGCCAAAAAGTTAAAAAGTTAAATAGCAGGTAGGTCATTCAAATTTATACAAGGGTTTATGACTTTATACCACTCATGAAATCTTATAGATAAATAAGCCACTGTAAAGATTTGTGGGCGCTAATTAGGGCAATAAAAGTGTTGTTCAGGTAATTAAGACTTTTGCATAGGTCACACAGGTTAAAACACTGTCAATAAAAAATATGCGAAATAAGATCACGCAATTTCAGCTTATGGTATAAATATTGCCGTAAATTGAAAATTTGTGTCATTCATTTGATAACATTGAAGAGAGAACATCTACAGAAACTTTATCAACAGCATTAGAAAGAATAATGGCAGCTTTACAAGAATATCAACGGACAAACTTACAACAAGTAAGCAGCAAAAGAAAATACACGACATTTTCCAGCGAAGACACATCCAACAGTTCCTACAACTCCATCGAGACAACTACAACCATTGGAAATGAGTTAAAAGCACCAGCTAAGAGCAGACAGCCCCAGGAGCTATTCAGACCATGGCTTTTGGAGGATAATAAGGAACGTAAACGTCGTAAATTGACGCACATTCCACCGCACATCGTTCAATATCATCCCAACAAAGTGCGTTCATTCCAGGCTAAAGAACGCACACCAAAGGAACAAAAGCGACGTGATCGCAACACGCTCACCTGTTTGCTGAGAAGGCGTTCCAAAAAGATAGAAGAACGAATGCTAGAACAACAATATCTGCAGTATCGCTTTCAACTGGAAGAAGTTGATCGAGAAACGCTGAGAGCCAGTCTTTATCTACAAGAGTTACAGCGGTTGGCGGCTGCTAGTTATGCGGTGCCGAATTTTGTAGACACGCAGCAACAGATGCACCATCAGTCGACCACCACAAATCAAGCAGCGCCGACATTGTTTGTCTTTCAGGGGCAGTAAATTGTGCACCTTCGAGATTCGAATTTAAAGCTTTGTAAATAATTACCTTAAAAAAACAATAAGAGTATTAGAAAATAAAATCATTATTTATTTATATCTTTAACTAAAATTCAGTGTTTTATTTGAAACGTTTTTTTAGTTAAGGTTACATGGTTTTTTAGTTAAGGAAATGCATTTTAAAAAAATAATTTAACAACATCAAAGACTTTTCTCCATCTTTAATGCTGTTGGTATAACTTCTCAAGCTGGGGCCGAATCACAGCATTCGTGATCGAGTAAAATTGTACAAGATTGATAGGCACTTGTCTCGTCGAGCCCTGCGTAACTTTGCTCGATCACGGATGCTGAAGTTCGGCCCTTGGCTTAGGGCCAGTTTTTTAGTACGAGCAAAGTACTAAAGTTTAGTCAAATTAAACCGAGCTAAATTTACCAATATTTTTACGTTTCAACTCGGTTTAGGCAAAAAAGAAATACACTATATGATTATTTAAGAATATTTAACTTCAACGAATATTACCATTTTTGGTAGAAAATTTTTGACTTGGCAAAATGGTAAATTCTTTATCGTTTTAGTAATTTTTTTGTACAAGTAAATTTTTTATTTAAATGTTCATTATTCCATTTAATATTTGCCCCTCAATATTTTTTTATTTATAATAGTTTTATGGTTCATTAGTTAAAAATATTTGAAACTAATTTTTTATTTCAATATAAAGCAAGCAATTTTCGAATCTTTTTTTTTCTTTTACGTTTGTAAAAAGGATATTTTTACAATCGCTTATACTGCAATAACTTACGGAGATAGACAAATTTGTCCCAAAAAAGAAAAATGCGCCTTTTTCTTAGCTTTGGTGTGATGACAATAGCTGAAGACTTGAAGTAATATTTTTGGTCTTTAATCATATTATTTTTTATTGCGAAATTAGATATTCCAACAAAATGGATTTATTTTAATTTGGACCTAATTTTTTTTTTTTAAATGAAAACCAAAATATTTGTGTTATTACTGGTATGATTTGAGAGTGAAAAAATGAATGCTTACGGAGTACTTACGGAATACTTACCGAAGCGTGCTTTTCTTAACTTGTTTAATTGCCTTAACTTGTCAATTCATTGTCTATTTCTAAAAAGTTCTGATGACGTTGTCACAGATGTCATGTTCTTAATTCAAAAACCAGTTTTGCAATCTATTTGACAAATTCACATTCACTCCGTAAGTATTTAACTCTCCACTCTTAAATTATAGCAGTATGATGGATAATGTTTTGAGTTTTTTTTTTAAAAAACGACAAATTATTTTCAGATTTGAAATTAGAAGCCCTTATTACATACATATGTTTCAGAGATCTGCAACGGATAGCTTTTTTGCGACTCTGAGTATATCCGAATATATTCTTTTCTACGAAGCTAGAATGCGGCGGCTCAAATAAATATGAGTATCCTAAGTCATGAGTCGGATCGGGAAAGATCGGCTTTTTTCGGTTCATAAATACTTATGGTTGTTGTCAGGGTTCGGACTTGGAAATTCGTAAATCGCAGTAAATTTTGAAAAAAAACGCAGTAAAACGAACTTTTTCGCAGTAGTTTTTTTGTTTTTTTTTTAATTTACAACCATGTACGTACATTTACTACTAATGTATGAACATTTTATACTAATAACATAATATACACTTAACTATATACTTTATATTTGCATGTTGCAAAAACATATTTCTTACTGATTCAAAATATATTTGCCGTAGACAAATTCAATCACGGTCTTTAAAAATTGGCAAAAACTTATGTAGAACTTTAAAACAATTGTTGTTATTGCAATGACAGCTGCATCTGACAAATAACTTTCTTCTGTTTTAAAGCTTAGACCACAGTATATAGATGTAATTACAGATGGGCCCTTGAAACTGCATTTTCATAATCAACATCAATGCTTAAGGAAGAGTTGTCTAAAGTGGGACCGGTTTTGTTTTTTCATCATAATTTTTCACAATGAAATTATTTTCGAGAGCCAAATATATCAATGGATTGGCTAATAAAATGACTATCTTTTTGCTAAATACAGTGTTTAGTTTTGTTGGAAAGTTTCATTATATTTTTCCAAAAATCTAAAAGGCTTAAAATCGGCTCCAGAAATTGTTGTCTTCTAACGTGGGACTCTATCACACATTCAATAAAATCACAGAAAGCGTAAAGTAATTGAAATGAAAACTCCAAATAATGAATATTTTTTTATTCAAAGAAATGTTTTTTCTGCATTTAAACAGAAAGCACTTTGAAATCGTGCTAAACCAAAAAAATAATGACAAAATTCACTGTCAAAAAATTTTTTCTGAAATTTTGTTTGTCCAAGTCCATATGAAAAGTTATGGCACTTCAAAGCTATACTGTCAATGTCAAAACATTGGTGATGCCTGTGGAAAATATCGGAGAGAAGTTCGAGTCCCACTTTAGACAACTCTCCCTAAATATTTCTAAAATATCACAAAAATAACCATAAAAAGGTTTGTGGCTAATAAATCGCAGTAGATTTAGAAAAACCGCAGTGACGCAGTAAAACCATAAATTTTGCTAAAAAGCGCAGTAGATCTACTGCAATTGCAGTAAAGTCCGAACACTGGTTGTTGTCGTCTTGTTGATACGTATCCTACTTGCCGAACTCGGCTCATCTGCCACAGATATGAAAGAGAGCGCAGTAGAGCACAGCAGTAAATAGTGAGCGAGTTTTTTGTATTTGTGTTGTGCTTTTTTTTCCTAAGCATATCTAAATGCTGAATAACAGATGTGTTATTCTTGTGTTGCTTTTTGTTTTTATCTTACACAGTGAAAGCTGCGCATGAGGTAAAGTTGTTGAGGCTTAAAAATAATACGCAGTTTCGCTAGTATCGTAAGTGTCATTCTTTTTCTGCAATCAGCAATTATTATTAAATTTGTAAAGTATTTTATTTTTTATTTTGCTGTAACCTTAAGCTACCAAATCACAAGCGCATAATTTCTATTAAACTTCTATTGCGTGTGTTAACGCACAAGAAGCAAACAGACACGTACTCCGCACAGTGGTTAAGACCCATACAAAAGTTGTCAATAAATAGAAGGACTCATCGTAAACCAATTAAATTTGTGTATTATTTGGAATTTGCTTTATTAGAATACACACAAAAATATTTTTTAATCCGCCCCGAATCACGCCTACCTCCCATACAACACAAATATTTAAAACACAATACAAGAACCATTCTGTTAGAAATCTTCAATATATGTCTAACATAAAAAAAGTATTTTTTACCACGCCCACCTCACATACGAGATTTTCCACTTCATGTGTTTTTCCCAATTCCAACTTCAATGAAGCGCAGCATCTAAACTGTTTAAAATAGTGGTTTATAGTATTCAAAGATATTATTTGTTTGCTTTTTATAAAAACAGAAAAAGAAATCATCAAAAAAAAAAGCTTATCGTTTCGTTTTTATTCCAAAAAAAAAGGAGTGAACCTCATGCTTTTTGCCACAAATTGGCACTGGTTGTAAATGTGATACTATCAACAGTTAAAAAAGATAATAGCATACTTTTAGCATTGTGATGAAGTGAGCACAGATCGTGTAGCATAAAAACATGGCTTGCATACACGGAGAAAACTGTTTGCTAAATTAGTATTGTGGTTAAGCAAAACTTGCGCATGATTCTCAGTCACTTCAAAATTATGCTAAATTTCAGCAAAAACTAATCAAAATGTACTATTTCAATTTATAATAACTAAGCAAATATTTGCTTGAATTAAATAAAAATTTGCTATTCCAATTTATAATAACTAAGCACATATTTGCTTGAATTAGGTAAAAATTTGATTTTTGCTTTTTAATAACTTAGCAAAATTTTGCTTGAATTTAATCAAAATTTTGCTTTTTTCTAAATACACGAGGAATGATTACAATTTAGCAATCTTTTTCTTAAATCACATTGTGATTGAGCAAAGTTTTGCTGATTTGCTTTTAAGTAAAGCAATTGCTTGATTCTAGCAAATTAATTTTCTCCGTGTACGTATTCTAATTCTGTTTTTTAGAATCAAAGAATATGTATTTCACTTTCAGCTAATTGAAAATGTTTGAGGAACATTTCTTGACAAGGGAATTTGAATATTTGAATAGTTGTGAAAGCATTTTATTGCTAAATTCATTAAAATGATTCATAGTCAGCTTTAAGATAATGTGAATAATTTTAACTTTATACATATCACATTACTGTTTTACTAATTCAATTTAATTGTAGTTATTTAAAAAATATTTACTATATATTAACATAGCAAATTAATAGACTGAGAAACACACTATAGAATACTTAAGTACTCTGTAATAGTATTGCAAAAGAAAAATTATAACATTTTAAACCATTTATCGTATTTAGTAAGTAAATGATTTTACTATTTACATTAAAAATTTAACGGTTTTAAATAAAAAAATATACATATATATTAATATGCCGCACTTTCGTAAGAAGTGATCGTTTAATCAAGAAATGTCTAAAAGCATACCAAGGAAAATGACTATAGCAAAAACCTTGAGACTAAAAAAATATATATTTTCTTCGAAACGCATTTAGTTTTTACCAAATGTTGTTCAAGGACGCAAAAAATTCTGTCAGTTTTTTTTAATCGCTCAACTTAAAGTCCAATAAAAGCATTTCTTTATTTAAAATATCGTCGACATCTGAAGATCATTATGCTTTATTCTGCAAAAAAATAAATTTAAGTTTTTTTGTCATATCATCTTTGCATAAGAAAATTATTGCAAACATAAAAAAAGATTTTCAAGTATGCAAAAAACTTTTTCAATAATGCTTTTTGTACTTAAAAAAACCAGAGTGCAATACATTTTCTCAATTGTCTGTAATAACTCTTGCAAAGTATCAATATTTTACGAAATTTTTTCAACATTTTTACATCATTCGTATTTTAAGGCGTCTACACAGAAAACCTATATATATTTCTGATAACTAGTTTGGAATCATGCTAATTAGAATATTCGTAAAAATCGCAAAGAAAAAAAATTCACAAAAATTAGAAGAAGAACTTAGCAACTTCGTGTCACTTGAAATGGATGATGACGCTGATGAGTGCTTTCGTACCTCTTAAGAGCTGCCAACTTAGTAGAAAACTTATTTTTATGTATTTAAAATTATTTTCAATATACTATGAAATTACATTAATTTTAAGTAATCATTTTAATCTTTATTTATTTTCACTACCTTCATCCTATTCTTTCTCTGAAAAATTCTTCAACATAAGCTGTTTATTTATCAATTGTGTTGTGATTTAAAGATGTTTTTAGTATGTTTGGTGTTTTTCCTTGTATTGGTTCCCTGTTATGGGTGATGTGAATAATTACTGTAGTGGCGTTGATAATAAGGTTCTTGTAGAAGTGTTGTGCGGAAGGCATTCTGGTCTTAAAGTTGTGCAATTTAATGCTAGAAGTTTAAATTCTGTAAAATTAGACTATATGAAATATGTTTTTGAGGATTCGTCTGTTGATGTTGTATGTGTAACTGAAACCTGGCTTTGTTCCGATGTGCTAGATGCGGTTTATAATATGAAAAGCTTTACTCTGTTTAGAAACGATGGACTTGATAAGAGGGGCGGTGGCATTATCGTCTACTGCAGAAGTTCTTTAAATCCTAAATTTATAAATAAGTCAACTCGAAGCTCTGTCGAACATCTAAATTTATGCGTATCTGATAATAGCATAAAAGTTTTTCTGACTTGTGTATATAATCCTATTAAAAGCAATAGTCTTGATGCGTATTTTTCTGAAATATCAGGTTTATCTATCGATTTTAATTATTTTGTTATATGTGGCGACTTTAATGTTAATCGTTTATGTAATGATAGCCTAAGTAGATCATTGTATGAAAATCTATCGTCTGTCGGTCTGTCAATTGTAAACGATACCATTCCCACGCGTTATTCTTCTAATGATTGTCCTAGTCTGCTTGATTATTTTATAGTATCAGATGTCTCAACCGTTCTACTGTTTGACCAGATTTACTTTATATCTGATCATGACCTCATTTTTTGTACAATCGATATTAACCTGTTGCATGGAGCCGTGTCAAACACGTTTTCTTACCCTGATTTTAAGTCTATTGACTATCCGTCTTTATATCGTGATGTACTTTTGACCGAATGGAATGAGGTTTGGTTTTATCCGTCTATTAATGAAAAACTGCGGTTTTTTACTAATACAGTTAATGATATTTTTGCTAAACATGTACCTGTCAAGTCGGTCACTATGAAAAATGCAGCATGCCCTTGGTTCACAAGTAAAGTTCAACATGCTATAAAGAAGCGAAACAAGTTGCGAAGTGCATGGAAAAAAACACCCTCTCCAGAGAATTGGGAAAACTACAAGTGTGCAAGAAATGACTCAGTGTCAATTATAAAACAGTCCAAAATACGTTATTGTTCCACTAAACTGAAGGCATCTCTACCATCAAAGGTTCTATGGAGAAACTTAAAAAATTTTGGCATTGGTAAAAGTAAAACTTTTGACTGTCAGGTTGATCCTGACGTTCTAAATGATTATTTTCTTTCCAACACACATTCTCTACAAAACGCAACACCTGAATTTACTGACCATTCAACCCTACAACGCTTTCAGTTTTCCATGGTGACAGAAGATGACGTAGCAAGGTCTGTAATGAAAATTAAATCGAATGCGGTTGGCGCTGATGGCATCAATATAAAATTTGTTAGAATTATCTTACCTTATATTTTGAGTCCTCTTACCCACATAATCAACCATTGCTTTACCACATCTTCCTTTCCTGATTCTTGGAAAGCCGCTGAAATAACGCCTGTAGCGAAAAAATCTGCAGCTTGTGAACCTAAAGATTTCAGACCAATAAGTATCCTGTCGTCCTTATCGAAAGTTATTGAAGCAATCATGGCTGAGCAAATATCGTCATTTTTATCCCAAAATAATCTTTTGTCTCCACTTCAATCAGGGTTTCGTGCAGGTCATAGTTGCTCAACAGCTACACTTAAAGTTTTGGATGACATTAGGACTTTTTATGATGATGGCCGAGTAACTCTACTTTGTCTGCTTGATTTTTCGAAAGCATTCGACACCGTTAATCATGCACTTCTTTGTCACAAACTCAAAAACTTATATGGATTTTGTAACGATGCCGTCGATCTGTTGAAGAGTTATTTAATGGGAAGAGTACAAAAAGTAAAAGTTGGCTCCTGCTTTTCACAGCAAAAGTTGGTCTGCAGTGGTGTCCCCCAAGGGTCGGTTCTTGGCCCGCTTCTTTTTTCAGTTTTTATCAATGACATTTTCAATAGTTGCACATACGCGTCGTTGCATGCTTACGCTGATGATGTCCAATTATACCTATCTGGCAAAACAAACCTTTTGGAAGATTTGGTATGCAAGCTAAATGAAGATCTGTTCTGTATAAACCAGTGGGCCATTCAAAATTGTCTTCAGCTAAATGCCCTTAAATCATTTGTATTGCCCATTTCTATTGGTTTCTATTGGCAATTGGTGAAAAAAGCCTAAAACTTGTCAGCAGTGTTCGAAGTCTTGGATTCAATATTAATTCCTCTCTCACGTGCACAGATCATGTCAATGATGTGGTCCGTAAAATATATTTCATACTACGCAATCTAAGGCTGTCAGCCGAGTATACACCAATTAATACAAGACGCAAGCTTGTTGTTCAACTGGTCGTTCCCATAATCACGTATGCTGAGCTTGTCTACAGTAAGTTAGATTCGCAGTCACAACACAAATTACAAGTTGCTTTTAATCATGCTACACGCTATGTATATGGGCTCCGTAAATATGATCACTTAAGTACATTTAGAAATGGTATACTTGGCTGTAGTATAATAAGATACCTCAATGCCAGAAATTGCATTTTTTTGCACAAACTTATTCTATTAAAAAAACCAAACTATCTGTTTGAAAAATTGCAAATTGGTCAGTCGTCAAGAAGTCAAATTCTTATTATACCAGGTTATAATTTTCTAAACTCCACAAGACTCTTTTTTATTAACGCTGTAAGACTATGGAACTCATTACCGAGTCATTTAAAATCTATAAAGGCAAAGGGAAAATTCAAACTAGCCATTTTGGAACATTTTTCATCACAGAGCACTTCATAAATAAATAAATAAACAGACCTCCTTTCTTTCCCTCCTTTTACTATCCTTTTCTCTTCTTTTTCTATATTTATTTTCTTTTATTCAATTAATAATTTTCACATACGTTAATAATTATACCTATGATAATTTTCAATGTTAACTTAATATTAGATATTTTCAATGTTCTAATTGTAACTCGTCTTCAACCTTTGTACTATAAAAGAACATAGTTCTTATTGTACACTAATAAATAAAGGCAAAATAAAAAAAAATAAATAAATATAAGAAGTTATCAGTTTGGTATTTATTTCCAACTTTCAACCACTGTGCGCCTTTTGATTTTGTTTTATTTTTGTTTATTTCTAACAAACCAAAATCACAAGCGTTGTTATTGTTTTTTTTTCCATAGAGTGCAACAATAAAATACCAAGAACGAGTTTTTGAGAAAAAACAAACAAAAAATGAGAGCTCACATGGCCTGCAGACAAGTACTTACGAAAAGTGCATACGCAAAAAAAAAACCAATTAACGCTAAGAGACGTTGGCAGAGAAGGAGCAGTACTCAGAGTACACTCAAAATACATTCGGATCGAGCGCCTTTGTAATAAACTGACTCAACGTACTCATTGAAAACGGCTCGAAGTGGATCGGATCACGCCGCTCTCGGATATGAAAATGTACTTATACCCGAAAAAATGCTAATGAGCCGAATGCCTATAAGTATTTTACACATATTATTAAGTATGGATAGAGTTGAAAACAGCACAACACTCGGGTATGATTTGAGTATCCGAATTCTGTCGGATACTAATTGCAGGTCTCTGATATGTTTCACTAGTGAAAAAACTTTTTAGCTAAAAGTACATTATTAAGTAATTATTCCGAAAAAATAAAAGCTGCCCTTAAGATTTTTGTAGGGACGACATAAAAACCTATAAATTTTAACTCCAAGTATTATATTTCCAAAATCCGAAATTTCTATATTACCACTGATCTCAAATTTTTTTATTTATTAGATGGTTATACTGAAAATGTTGTCACTCAATGGAAGCTTCTAAGGCTTTCTAACCTTGAAGTTAGCATTGATTATGATGTTATAGATTTTTTAAATAAAGTTTGAATTTAAAAAAAAAACGCATGGGAGAAAGGTTAAGGATTTAACAGGGATTGTTTTCAATTTAGTGTCGCTACTTCACAGCTTGGCTGCAGCAGAAAGAAAGTTTTCTGAATTTGCATTTATTAGCACGAAGCTTCGAAATAAGTTACATTTCAGAACCATCAATAGCAATATGCTGTCCAAAGAACTTTGCGAAGTAAAAAATAAGCCTCATTATGTGTGGTTGAAGAAAAAACGATTTTTAGATTAAACTTTTATTTTAATTAATTTATTTAAACTTTATAATATATAGGATTTAATAAGTTCCTATTTATTTTTAACACAAAGAGGCAAATACTTCTAAAATATTTAAAAAAATTTAATTAACCTTTAACTTTGTAGGTGAATTTTTTTGACATGGGCGTGGTGGTAAATTTGACCCCATTTTGATTTAACTAAAGAATTCTAATAAAAACGGGTTTTTTGTTTAAAACCAAGTGTTAATATTTTTGCTTAAAATAAAGACAATTTTCAATTTGTTTTTTTTTAAGTTAACAAAGATGGGACTTTGTTTAACTAGCCTTCTGTTAAAGACGACAAAAATATTTAAAGAGGTGGTAAAATTTAAACCACCTCCACAGTTAAAGGTAAATACATTTTTGTTCGGTTTGAATGGCAAAGTCATATATTAAAACTTGATACAGTTGATCTTCCCTCTATGTTCTCCCTTTAAGTGTATTTACATCACCTTATAATGATTTTCCATACAGTGAATCTTTCTCTACAATGAACAACTTTTGCAGCTGCAAATTGATAAATAATGAATTTTTTCTAACCATTTTCTGTTACGTATATTGATGTCACTGTGAGGAAAAGAAAAGTAAAACATTATTAGGGGATGCCCAAAAGTTGAAAATAACTACAGAAAAATAAAAATTAGAAAGTACTATCTCTAGCAATTTTGTCAGTAGTTGACTGTGTTCAGTGAACGAAGTTGTGGAAAGTTGTGGAGTTCAGGTTATCCCAGGTATTTATTTTATAATTTATGTACGTACTCATGTTCATATTATGATGCAATTGTTAAAGTATCTCGTTAAAACGAGTTTAAACGTACAATTTTGGTGAGTTAAGCTAGGTTTAATTTGACTTAAGTTTAAGCTCGTACTGAAAAACAGGCCCTTAAAGTTCATTTGAAATAATTTTACACTCCCTCATCCAATGAATTTGAAGCTTTGAGACAATACTAAATTCTACTATAATTGCTTGAACAAATTTTCAAAAAAAAAAAAAAAAAAACCATGCGGGAATTCACAAAGTACCATCAGATACTCAAATGTATATGCACTTTAAACAGATAGAAAATCAAACATCACGCGCTCAAGTGCGATTTTCTAATTGCCAGGGTTAATGCAAACAAAAAACCTGAATTCTAATGTATTTACAGTATCTACAGATATTGTAAAAGAACAACTTCAAGCCTAGTGGTCAAGGCTAACAACAAGTTCAACAAGATATTATTTGTGCTAGTAATTTTAACTAATGAAAATTTTATACTCAAAAATTCTTAGCACTTAAGTCTGGTTCCGTTCAATTGAAAATGCAAACATTTACTAGTTGGCAGTTGGTAAATAGCTGTGGTTATGGGTGTCGGCAGGAGAGGGACTACTTTAGCAAAAGAAAAAAAAAATCCTATATAATTGTGAAAAAATAGTCTTTGTTGCCAAGTATTGTTTTTTTTTATGCAAAACGGCAATTGTGATGTTTTAAAAAATTTTTAACAAACAGCGCTCAATTACATTCTCAATCGACGTAAAAGTTAAATTTGTTTGAATATTTTCATTTCAGTTTATGTAAAAGAACAACAATTTTGAACGAACAAATAGATAAACATGACATAAGCACGTATTTATCTTTCTTGAATTTTGAACAATTCCTTACAACTAATGTATTTGTAAAGGAATACATTACAAAAAGAAAATCCACTTTTGAAAATAGTTATATTTTCATTAATATTTCAATAATATGATTTATTGCAAAATCGAATGCCTTGTTCAAGAACATAATCGGAATGAACTTGAGATTTTTCTATATGCAAAGAGACATGCATAACAGAAAATTTAGAACATTTTAGTTACATGAAATACTTTACATTACATTAAATACAGTGGCGGAACCAGGGAGAAATTTGGGGGGTTAATAAAGGGTGGTTAAATTTTAAGGGCCGATGTTGAATGTGAACCACACCTAAACGTCAAGTTTTTTTCTGCATTTCATTTGACATTTCTCAATTTCAGACTAATTCAATTTGAACCATGGAAAGATACACAATCGAGCAACGCCTAAAAGTTATTCAGGCTTATTATGAAAATGGACGTTCAAATCAAAATGCATATCGTGCACTTCGTGATTTTTCCGGTCAATTTAATCGTCCAAATGTGCGTACAATCGGATATATCGCTCAAAAATTTGAGCAAACCGGATCTGTGGGAGATGTAAAAACACCAACAATTGCGCCTCTCACGCTCGTCGTTGATGAACATTATGCACAAAGACTTGCATTTACACGCATACAAGGTTCAATTGACTCAAGAACTAAAGCCTCTTGACCATTTCAAGCGTCGTCAATGGTCAGAATGGTGACAAGAAATGGCAACAGTGGATGATAAATTTTCGAAGAAAACCATCTTCAGCGATGAGGCATATTTTCACCTCAGTGGATTCGTCAATAAGCAGAATTGCCGTATTTGGGCGAATGATAATCAAAGAGTGATTGTCGAAAAACCATGCATCCACAAAGAGTGACTGTTTGGTGCGGTTTATGGGCTGGCGGCATCATCGGGCCGTATTTTTCCAAATGAGGCCGGTCAGGTAGTTACTGGAAGATATGGCCCAAATTGGAAGATATGGATGTGGACGATATGTGGTTTCGACAGGACGGTGCCACTTGCCGCACAGCTAACGAAACAATGGCTCTTTTGCGCGACAAATTCAATGGCCGTGTTATCTCACATGGTGGTGATGTCAATTGGCCGCCAAGATCATGTGATTTGACACCGTTGGACTTCTTTCTTTGGGGTTATTTAAAAGAAAAGGTGTACGTCGATAAGCCAGCAACAATTCAAGAGCTAAAGGATGAGATAATTCGGCACATTAACGGCATAGAACTTCAATTATGCCTCAGCGTCATCAAAAATTTGGACCATCGGATGGAGGTGTGCTGCCGAGGTCGCGGCGGCCATTTGGCCGATATTTTGTGCCAAACATAATTGAACCATACCAATATTATCACATTAAAAAGAAATGACAATAATTTCTTAAAAAATTTGTATTTTATTCAAAATCAACATCGGCCCTTAAATTTAACCACCCTTTATTGCTGAAAATTTCGGGTGCATGTTTTTAAAATACTTGTTTGCATTCTATATATTAAGTAAAATAATATTTATTAATATTTTGTACATAATTTCACACATGTAACTATTTCATAACTTAAAACTAAGGTTTTGTTTTTTTTTATCATACTACAAATTTTACGGTGAGTTATTCCATTCATAGTGAAATTCTATAGTTTCCTATTTTTGAAAATTTCTCGACCACATACTTTGGATTCAAAGCTATGTCGTATTGAAAATAAAGCAACGCTAATCCGGCATAGAGAAAATTATACTTTTTCTCAGAAAGAGAAAGCAGAACTTTTTCTGATCAGTTGCAAATACGTGAAAAGAAAATAGGTATGTCAACATTTTTGATGTTTTATTTGCTGTGTTTGCATAAGACCTTTGCAGATGTCATTTGATTGATGTAAGATATGACTATGGTTGCTATACATTAAGCCAAAGCGAATTTCAAAAGTAAATAGTATCGATTTGGCTTAGGGCTCATTCAAAAGGTATTGTAACATTCATGTTCACTACAGTTTTTGTTCCGATCTGATTACGAGCACGAACAGAACCAAAAGTCGTAACGACTTGTGATGTCGAACACACAACAGAACACATGCAATTTAACGAAGCCGTCCAAAATGAAATCGCTGAGCAAGAGCCGTAGCGACTTATCGCTAGAGTAGAATTGAATAGAATCTATTCTATTTTTGCTCTAACGACCACGATTTTCTCTCTGAGTACAATTAGTGGTGCCATATTTTGCAAACAATTGGGTATGTTCAAAGACAATTTCATAGTTTTTGCTATGTTCTCACGTTTCTTTTTTGTTTCTGTTTCACTTACACAACAACGAAAACATGGCTGCTAACAAAACTATGCTATATAAAAGCAACCCTGCATCGTCAGTCGCAATCGCTTCCATTCTGGACGGGTTCTGTGTGTCTGGCGACCAGAGGGGATCGCCGGTAGTAACGACTTTTTATTCTGTTCGGGCTCTACATCTGTCTTCCCCAGTTTTTCCTTAAAAACAGGAGATTTTTTAAAAAATACAAAGATGAAATGGAGCAACACAAAATGCTCCATTGTAGGATATTCTTGATGTTTGCCTGCATATCAAATATGAGTTTATTTAATATTGCAAAACTATTTATATAAAAAAGAGATCTTATAGTTTTAAATGAAAAGCAAAATCTTTATTATATAAATTAAGATAGCAAATTTTTAAATTTCATATTGAAATATGAGGATTTTCAGAGAGTATAAACTATATAGAGATTTCAGTTCGAAGTTCACTCAAGTTTCGTTGTACAAGCGTCCGGAAAATAGAAAAGCAAAACAAAAATAATTATGCTTTTACCTTAGCAGTTGTTTCATGTGCACCTATAGAAAAGTATAGGCAGCGTCAAAACGAACGCTGAGGCAAAGCATAATTATTTTCGTTTTGTTTTTTTATTCTCCGGGCGCTTGTACAACGAAACTTGAGTGAAATAGCATTCGAAGTCGAACTGGGACCTCTATATAATTTATACTCTCTGGGATTTTAATGTAATCCAAGTTTTTTTAACAATTATTCAAGTATGCCTACAGACTTGATTTTTTCATTCAATATTATGTATCTCAACATCGAATAAATTTTTTATAATTTAAAATAGCAAATTTTTAAATTTCATATTGAATTATGAGTATTTTAATGTAATCCAAGTTTTTTTTTAACAATTATTCAAGTATACCTACAGACTTGACTTTTTTCATTCAATATTATGTATTTCAACATCGAATAAAGATATAATTGGTTTATTGTCGGAATCTGCGACTATAAACCTATTGAAATCGACTGCTATTTAATCATATTAACGACATGGGCCTAAAGGACATTTTGAAGTACGAAGATGTTGGCATATCCAGACCAAATTTTGTATAGATTATTTCTAACGTTATATTCATTGACTTTTCTCATTATTATTGAGATACAATTTTTCGGCCTTTGTTAATCTAGTGGCGAGTTCGCTAGGCTATCAACCCAGAGGTCCCTAGATCGAAGCCAGGTTCGAGCATGGGTCTTTTCACTTTCTTTGTTCTTTCTTTTTTCTTTGTTTCTTGAAAATGTGGAATTAAAGGACAGGAATTACTAAGGGCTGGAAATACTTGCCAAGGTTGAGGCATAACACTAGCCTTGGTTCAAAGCAATTCAAATTGTCTTTCACGGTTGTTTCGCCTAATCAATAATTCACGTATGGTTTCAATTAATTCCTCTAAATAAATCTATTCCTTTCCTTTCAGGTCAAAGACCAAACCTTGTTTGTATAAGGCTCTTTAAAAAAAAAACAATTAATTTTTAAAAATATGATGTTTTAAATCACCTTCCGTAGTTGGATAAGCGGAACAAATGATGATGAAAATTTCTCTTATATATCATTACACTGATGCTTTTCTATTCCATTCATTACAAATTCTTTTAAACACGTTTAAGAAATATCCTGTTTTTGGCTCAAAAGTGGAGAAGGACGATGAAGTTCTATTAACGCAAAATTTTGGTGCGCTAATGTATGGCATCATATTTTCCGATCCCCTCTGAGTCAGTTCCGTACAAGGCTACTTTTTCATACAAAATCGCTCCGGCCTTCTGTACATACTTAATTAGCTTGATTTATGCAATTTATAATAGAATCCTTGTTACAGAATTCATATTTTTTTTTATTGTTCGAAAGAGTAAAGGGGAGAATGGTTATTCAACGTAACGAAGACAGCGCCACATCATGTCAGCAAGACAGGAACACAACTAGCAATTACACGGTGTTACAGTGAAAAAAACTCGGGTCGAGACATAGTAGAGGTAGTAGGTCTGGTTGAACATAAGATAACTGCATACTTACAGCCCTATTCTGGCAAATTAACAAATTGTTAACCAGTATTTTGAATATATCTATGTGTTTGTTGTTTTCAATACAAATTGTAAAGCTCAAAAAACAAAATTTGTTAATGAAATTGTCAATATCTGAAAAGCAGTTGACAATTTTTATCAACATTTTTTATTTTTGAGCTTCAAATTTTGTTTTGAAATAAAAAAATTACAGCAAACACATAGAAATATTCAAAATACTGGTTAACAATTTGTTAATTTGCCAGAATAGGGCTATTAGTTTTTTAAATATACCCTCAAAATCGGGATTTGTGGTAGAAAAACCGATTTTTGGTAGGTGCATGTATAGTTTCTTATGTAACACCGTTTTGTCTTGCTCAATTTTATAAAGTTAAACGTTGAAAGAAAGCATGAAAATAAAACTTTAAAACAGTATATAGACCTTTCTTTTACCGAACGAATTGAAAAAGTTACAGGTAAAATATTTTGAAAATTTCTCTTTTTTTAATTTTTTTCAATTTTAACGTTTTGTTGAATAATTTTATTCTGTGGCTTCATTAATTTTGGTTAGATTTTGAAAGCCTGTTTAATTTTGGGTGTAACAAGCTATCATTTACTTCAATCAACTGAAATATTAATGCACTATCAAATTTTTAGTCTTCGTAATAAGACGCAAAAAGAATTTTTTTTTCTAAAAATGTTTATTTTACCTTTTTCGTTTTTATACCATCAAGAACGCTTCGGGAAAATTTTCAAAAAGGTACCAGTTTTTTCACTAGATACTCAATAACTAGTGCAAATGGAAATATAGTTTCGTATGAAGCATAAACTTGTATGTACTTATACAAATTTTACTGCGTACCGATTTGTGAGCGCCGGCAACCCTAAGTATAAGCGAGACAGACATATTTGCTCAACTCTTGCATTGATTTCTGTATATATACTACTTAGTATATTTAAGTTTTTGAGGTTATAAGAGGCTGACGTGAAAAAAAGTTGCGGAAAAAAATTTTTTAAAATGGTGAGATAAAAACGGAATATAAATAAATATAAAAAATAAAACAAATATGAATCCTCCTCTTTCTAATACGAGGAAATCGCAGATATGCTAAAAAAAGGACCAAGTACCATCATTTGGGTTGAATATACTCGTTCTCTTGCAATAGTACTAAACTAGAATATACCCAATTGGTTTCCAGACCACAAGTATAGATATAGTTCAAGGGTGAGCTAGTGCTTTTTTCCCTCACGCAATGTTAATTTTCTACAGAAGAATGCATTGGCAGGCGTATAATAAAGAACTAATACTGGTGGAATCGGCACTAGTAAAACGCTAGTATTATACTGCTCTTATTTCCTGGAGGGTATATTATCATTGGTTTCACGTATTAGTGACTAGCAGTAGTCTGCCAACAATTTGAGTAATATTATAATCATAACAAACGAACTTGACCGAGATTTAGTTTCCGAATTAGAATTTTTTTCCCCTTTGCCTAGCGCTTTGGTACTTCAATATTGATGAGCACTGGACACATATAAATTTTGGTTCCATCCAATTAATAGCGATATATGAAAGGCTAAAGGTGCCCCTAGACCATATGTTTCATACAGATGACATGTCAAAAAAATTGCATACCGAATTTCATCTGTGTGTCAAAATTAAGTTTTTGTCAGACAGCTCTTTTCTTTTTTCTCCACACTATCTGACACGTCATTTGAAAATAAAAACAGCTTTTAAAATTTTTGTAAACCGTCAGGCTCTAAAATGTACTCCTTCGGCCATTCAAACAAAAAAATAAATTTATTACTTTTTAATAATATATCAATTTATTGAATAAATATTTAAAAATTTTTTTTTCTTCTATTTTCACAAAATATATATTAGGAAAATTTATCAAACTGACATTTTCTACAGATGGAAAAACATACGAAATTAGAGACCGTTCTAATTCAAAAATTTACGGACTCAAGGTTAGGTTAGGTTAGGTAACGGTGGCTGAGCCGATAGACGACTCGTACACTTAGGCCAGTGCAGGCCCGTTGTGATACCACATGATCCACCATTAAAAACCTAATAGAGATTTCCCTCCTCAAACCAGTTCGAGCGGATAATGAATTTGAGTATATGCTTGATTTCCAGGCATGAGACTTCGGCACGTCCGTTTAAAAAGGGAAGGCCCAGAGTTGCCATTCTCCTTTTAGCTAGAACCGGACATTCGCAGAGGAGGTGCTGAACGTTTTCTACCTCCTCCTCACATCTGCAGCTTCTGCAGAAATCGTTTGATGCAACTCCCAACCGAAGGGCATGCGCTCCGATCAGGCAGTGACCCGTTAGGATTCCTACTATTTTTGACAGGTTTACCCTACTTAACTCAAGCAGTGAGTTGGTGCGTTTTAAATCGTAGGTAGGCCATGTTAGCTTAGTTATCCTACATGTATCAAGGCGTTCCCAGCGTTCTTGTGCAAGACCTAGGGATCTGTTCTTGCACTGGAGTTTATAGGAGGAAATGGGTATACCAATAAAGTCCTCATTTAAGAGGGTGTTAGAGGTCGTACCCTTCCTTGCCAATTCATCGGCCAAATTATTGCCCTCGATATCCCTGTGTCCGGGTACCCATATGAGGTGAATTCTGAGTAGCCTTGCCATCTCGTTAAGAGATTTGCGGCACTCAGTGAGAGTTTTAGAGTTGTCAATATTTGAGTTCAGTGCTTTCAGAGCAGCTTGGCTATCTGAAAAGATGGAAATACTTTTTCCTTCAAAGTCTTTTTGACCTAGAATCCTAGTGGTTTCGTGAATAGCCATCATTTCCGCTTGGTAGACACTACAATAGTTAGGAAGTCTAAAGGACCCTTCGATTTCGAGATCCTGGGAGTAGATACCTCCGCCTACTTGTTCTTGAAGTTTGGATCCATCTGTGAAGATTTTTATGGCGGAGGTTTTAAGGGGGATTTTGTTTGCCCAATACAAACGACGACTCAAATACAAACGACATTTTCAAACCAAAGTTTCATATGCTCCACACTATATGTAGCTAAAAACCATTTATAGTTTTTGACGTGTCATATTTATGAAACATATAGTGTACTTTAAGCGCTTTTAGCAATTTATTATACGCCTCGTTTAATGCACTGTATGTAGTGAATCTCAGCCGATGCTACTTATCAACAAATAAACCACTTATATAGCAAAATATATTTCAAATTTCGCGCATAATGTTTATATCAAATTTGCACTACGCACTTATTTTGCCCATTTACGAACTCCAATTGACAACAATGGAAATGGATAGTAGACAACAAAAATTCAACACACGCGATTGCGTGTTTTCTCTCGGTTGAAAATTCGATAGTTCATTTGTATTGCAGCCGATTGAAGTAAATGATAGCTTATTGAATGCAAAATTAAACAGGCTTTAAGAATTCTGCAAAATAAATGGTGCCACAGAACTAAACGTAATTAAAGTTGAAAAAAATAAAAAAAAAACGAAACATTTTCAAATGATTTTACCTGTAGCTTTGTCAATTCGTTCGATGAAAGAACTTTCTTTATATTGTTTTGAAGGTCTATTATTCTTCTTTTTAACAACGTTTACATTTTTAAAATTGAGCTAGTTGTAACAGAGTTACATAGCAAACTATACATGCACCTACCTAAAATCGGTTATTCGACCACAAATCCCGATTTTGACGGTATATTAAAAAACCAAGTATGTAGTTATCTTATGTTCTATCAGGTTTATAACATCCACAATGTCTTATGCCAAGTTTTTCGATTTTTTTCTCATTTTGTTACACCGTGTAATTAAAGCGATTGCGCACGGCTAGATTGAACCTTGAACGTCCTATTTGATTTTTGCTTATCTTAGAAAAAGATGTATTTTAAAATTACTTTTTTAAAGAAATTTCAGATATTGGGGGAGGAAATTTCCCTCTTTTCACCCCCCGTGGATCCGCGCCTGTTGAATGCTAGCTACTTTTTAACAGATATGTGGATTTACGATGAGGAAATATCTCTTTTTGACATTGAGAAGTACAAGTTAATTGTAAATTGTAATAATGAGTATGCTTCTGGTGGTGTTACAGGGTTTCCCAGTAAAAAAGTGGATCATCCTATGAGCGATCTGGGAGTGCTCCCTGAGGAGCAGTGGAGTGCTCCTTATTGATCCAAGCTAGGTGTATTTTGCATTCTCTTTTAACATTCCATGTCCTAGGAAGGGTAGCGCTCCCTTTAACATCCCAGAGGAGCTCAAAAGGAGCGATCAATAAATAATCCAAATGGATCAGCAAAGGAACTTTTTTTTGGGATTTAGGTTTACTTCGAAAGCTAAGCTTTCCTAGCTCAAGTAGACTCATCAAGACCCTAAGGTGGCGAGGAAATTCTTTGGCCAAATCGTGAGATTTATAGCGCCATCACAAATTACAAATCGTTTTGATTATATTTAAAAAATGTACTTTAATTGCGTCAGTCGCATCAGCGGATGGACAAAATGCAATTACCGTTGGTTGGTCGCACTTCACGACCTCGGTGTTTTAACGACGCGAATCGAATAAAAGGAACATTTAAAATATTTTTTTTCACAGAAAATTGATTTAGTTTCCTAAAAAGCACATGCCTCACTTATTTTTATTTTTTTTCATTAATTGCTCGCCTATTGATCTTATAAAACAGTAAAGGAGCACAATTGCTCACTTTTTGATCCAATAAAACAGCAAAAGAGCGCTTCCTTGTTGCTCCTCATGGGAGCGATCGCATATTTTTTTACTGGGTTTGTACACAAATCTATTGAGTGTAATTATGCTAGTTGGTAAAAATTTTGTAGAAACTTATGTCATATCAATAACTGTTCCAGATTTTGCGTGAGCAAAAATGCAAAGCCTAAAATATTAAAGCCCTAGATGTCAAACTTTCTGCTTGATAAAATAAAAATGAGAAAAAAAAACTCTTCAAGAAACTCTTTTTTTTAATAGACTGCATTAAATTACCAACAATCCTAAAGCATGTAATTTAAAAAAAGGTGTTTTCTTTTGTATGTGGGGAACGAATAAATTTGAAAAATGATGACAAAAAGTACTAAATTTTTGGTTTGGGGGAGTGCTGATAGCTTCTATTTCATATTAATTAAAAATCTTATTTAAAAAATGAATTCAACGGCTTATTTTATATAATAATAATATACTGGCGTTAATTTTTAAGTAGCTGTAATGTATTAAAAAAGTTGACTTGAAACTATTAAAAAAAAAAACCCTACAAAATAACATTTTTACAAGTTTCTGCAATTTTTACCATTCAGTTTCTGCAATTTTTTCTTGGGGTTTTTTTAAGCCTAACTCTGTTTTTTGAATGCCAGTTTAAGAATCTACCCTGGTAGTAAGGATCAAAAATACTTTTGCAAAATGTGTGTACCAGAAAGGCTATCTAATGTTCATCTGTGCCATCCTCACTCCTAAACTATTTATTATAATTTTACAAATAGAGTTTCGTTAGAAACGTTTTGATCGTTTGCTGCTTATAGGTTATGTGACGTCACATTAAATAAAATATGGCGCCTCTAAACGACATAAAATTAACTAAAGCTTCAACTAGCTTCTAAACTACTTATCATAATTTGACATATAAGGTATCGTTGAAAGCGTTTTGATTACAGGCTATGTGACGTCTCATTCAATTGAACATGACGCCCTCTAGAGGACAAAAAGTTGCCTCTTACTTCTAAACTACTTATTTAAATTTGACAAATGATGATCGTTGTGATGTTCAGAAAATGTCCGTGATCGTATGCCACCTACCCTAACAAAACAATTCATTGTAGTAGTAGTAAGCGATCATAAGTTTTAGGGCAAAGTGCATCACGCTATACATCTAGAGGGCGACATATGACAATATATATGAGCTGGCATACTGCCACGTATATCTTCTGAACAAACTATAAATCCGAGTTCGCAATTTACGCTTTACTTTTCTTTCCTCAATCGTGAAGAAAAAAGACTTGTGCGCTCTTATGTTAAATATTCAGAGTGATCGAAACTTTTTCTTCGCACTTTCATAGTATTCGTGCGCAGTGCTGCCGTTTCAAAATTTTTGAGTTAAGTGAAATATTTAAAAAAGTGAAGTAAAGCGAAGTGAAATGAAATTTCTTTAAAAAGCTGATAAATATTAAGACAAAAATTAATTTATTTTGAACAAAAACGAAGTAAAGTAAAATGAAACAATACACAAAACAATTCAATACAAACACATGAACAAATGTTGCCAACTTTCCGAGTGGGTATTTTAGCTAGCGATACGCAAAAGAAAGCATGCTAGTAGTAGTGCTCTTACCCAGTGGGCAATTCAGTAAATTTCACTCTTGAAAAAAAGGCATGTATTAATTGCTTCTATTGGCGTCAACACACCTCACAACATCACTGCATCGATGAGGGCTTTTATAAGGCCTACCTGTTAAAAGGAGGGCAAGAAGTTTTCTCTGTTATGTGTATGTGAGTTGAAAGTGTGGTTTTGTTTACTGATCTTACGGTTTAAATGTTATTATAGAACAAATAAACTAAAATATTTACTAAAATCTAGGAAGGTTTTTTATTTTCCATATGCTTAAAAGGTTTATTGATTACTTGCATTTTGGAAACTTAAAAAAAAATGTCAATGCTTAAAAGGAACTCCGCTTTTATTAAATAATGGAGTTGAACTAGCTATTCTAGAAAAAATAATAAATAAAGCGTCGTTAAAGAGATACAATGCAGTATATAATAACTAATAACTTTTGATAATTCCATGGGTTTTTTCGCTAATAACTACCTTCGAAAATATTTTATAAAAAATAAGGTTAATCACCTAAAACCAATATTTAAAGACACACTATATGGCAGAATCAATATATTGCGTGATTTTAGTTATATATCTTTACATCAACTCATAGCGGAAAAATAATTTTTCCCATAATTTTTCTCATATGAAAATAAAAATAATGTTATCTATTAACATCTGTTTGATTTGAATACAATAAAAAAGCTTTTCTCAAATTCAGCAAAATTAATCACATATTTTTTGGCAAGTTCTTCAAAGCAACGAATTTGATTAACTTTTCAAAATGAAATATCTTAATTTTTATAAATACATTTTTTTACAGAAGGCATAAAATCTGATGCCCTCACTAAAGAAACTTACATAAAAGAAATAAAAGCAGGCTTTGAACATGGAAAATAATCAACTATACAGACAAACATGTCTAAGCAATAAGTTAGAAAAGAAAGAAATAATATCAATACTAAATAATATAAATATAAATATAAATGAAATTTAAATCAAATTAAATGTTTAACAATGCCAAATTACCTGTAATATAAATGAAATTAAAATCAAATGAAATGCTGTACAATGCCAAATTACCTGTAATCACACACTCTCTTCAAAAGTGACACAACTCAATATTTCCAAATTTTTACTTTTTCGTGTAAAACTGTTCGTAGTGAACATCTACATCGACTGTCTTAATTTTGTATACATATTCTTTGTTTTTAATTAAAAAAATCGTTTTGTCTCGGTATTGTATGGAGAAAAAAAATGGTTTTCCCTTAAAAAAAAAATGTTTTTTTACTCACTCTGAAAATGTAAAAAATTTGAGTTGTCTCACATTTCTGAAATTGGGTGTGTGATCAAATGATCTCAGATGAAAAAATTATCTAAATTTGTTTTTAAAACATGTTATTTAATGACCATTTAATGGTTCTTTAATAAATGTAAATGAAATATTTTACAATGTCAAATTGCTTTTAATGTTATTGCCTTAATAATCATATATTACATAATATCTATGCTAAGCAATATACATATAAATGAAATCTTAATTAAATGTGAAAAAAATGTAAATAAAATGTTTTACAATGCCAAATTACCTGCATTATAATTGCCTTAAATGATCAAATGAAAAAATTGTCTTCATTTTTGTATGAGTATATATTATTTAATGACTAATGATTTTTTTATTTAATGATATTAAAGCGCAAAAGCAAACATAATAAACAAAGTAGAATAATCAGGGATTATGAGAAAGTACTATAAGAATGCTTTTTTTAAAAAGCACTTTAACCAGGCCTTTTTAGCAAAGTGAGTGCGGAAGTACTGACAAATTTTCCCATTTCATACAAACAATAAAACGGTGTTTGCAAAGAGTGTGAAAGGTCTACTCAATTTTAACAAAGGCCTGCGGAGAGAGCACCTATTTCAGGAATAGTGAACAAAGTGCAATAATCACGGCTTATGAAGAAATTACTTTAAGAATGCATTTTCAAAAAAGCGCTTTTAGAAGAGCTTTTTAGCAAAGCGAGTGCGAAAGTACTGAAAAATTTTCCCATTTCATATAATCAATAAAACGGTGTTTGCAAGGACTGTGGAAGGCCTTTAAAAATCTAACGCAGGCCTGCTAGAAGGCCTTCAGACTCCTGCAATTGCCCACTGGGTATTGGCGTCAATATACCTTCCATGCTCGCTGTATTGATGAGTGCTTCTGTAAGGCCTACCTTGTGAAGGTTTAGAGTCTTTTCATATTATTTTATATGAACAAATTTTTTAAAAATTTAGAAAAAATTATAAATGATCAGATCCATTAAAAAAAAAACAAAACTTAAAGAAAAAAATATATATTTTTTTTTTGTCCGAATTGGGTCTTAAACCCAGGCCTCTGAAAACTAACACATTACATATCACATTATATGAAAAATTTTATATGGAAAATCTCTAAGTCTTTTCTATTATTTTTATATGAAGACATTTTTCGAAAAAATTTCAAAAATTTTTTTAAATGAACAGAAAAATTTGTAAAAAATGAGATTTTCAAAAAATACAAAAAAAAAGTTTTTTTTTGGTCCGAGATGGGTTTCGAACCCGAGCTCCCAAAAGCTTACTTTTATTTGTAATGATGCTAAAGTACAACTAGTACAAAAAAGTATTATTTGAATATTGAAGTTTACTAAAATAATAAATGAGATAATTTTTTATTTTATTGAAGTGAAAACTTCTTTAGGCGCGTTGAACGATTTTGGTAGAGGGTAAATCTTTGGTTAGCGTCATTGACTTTTTCCGAGTAACTCTCGTCATCAACACAAACAGCAAAGATGACAAGATAGGAAACTTAGAAAACATAAGCAAGCAACCATCAATAATTTGCTCCGCTGCGAAACATTAGCTGCATTCCCGAGGCACTAGATCAGATCAAGTCTCAGTAAAACAACGTTAGTTCAACTTTATATCAATTTGTCATCACAGTCTTGAAACAGCTGTTTTAAAAACAATAACAAAAGAAAACAGCAATACCAAAACGCCCATTGAGCGGTGAAACGTCAAAATAGGAAAATGAATAGTTATTTAGATTGGCCAACTATGTTCGTTTTGATAAAAAATGCTTGAAACTTGGCAGCATTTTAAGATCAGAAATAGAGCTAGAAGTCGAGCTGGTTTGAATTTTTGTTTTTGCTTTGTAAATAAAATAGAGCCGCACTCTAGATCAACGACCACGGGAATGCAGCTATTGAATGTTACTGTTTCTTTCAATGTATATGTAGAGCTGTAGGCTAAAATAAAATAAATTTAAAATTTTTGATATTTTTTTTTTTTTTTTGTTTGACTGGCCATGAAGTCCTTTTTAATGCCTCCACTTGAGATCTTGCTACCAGGCAAACAAAAAACATAGCAAGCAAAGTGCTGTTTATTTTCCGCCGCCAATTCGGTTCATCCCCTCTAACGTTGCGCAACCGATGTGATACTGCTCTTCTATGTTCATCGTTGCAGTAGATTTTCTTGGTAATTGTTGTTGTAAATGCATTTTAGTTCAGCTACAGATCAACCTATCCATTGACAGAAAAACAGTAAATATCCTTCATGATTTCTTTATGAAGGAACGATTTGTCAGCAGATAAACTTATTTATGGTTGCTTGCTGCCATAGCAGAATTAGACAAGGTAGTGTTATGGCTGAATGTGTTCTCTTTCTAAGTGACCATAACTTTCAAATTCATCCATTTTGATATATTCGCCAATTCTTGCTTTCATATTGCATTCTCATTGCTTGCAGATGTTGTATGAAATATTAACTTCGTTTTGACAGTTTCGGTCACCGGCTCTCCGCCCTACCACTACCTTGTTTGATTTTGCCATGCTTGCTACATTTGCTGAGCGCCTGGTAGCTAATACCCAAAAGCGTGTAGTTGAGTTTCATGACCAACATAAAAACATTTGTAGTTTTATAAATGTCGCCAGCATATTCTCTGACTGGGACCATGGTATAATAAGTAGTATGTAGGAGTGATATTTCGGGTTTCGACCATCGGATGTCAAACAAAAGAACACAAAATAGGGAACGTGTGACACATACATTGGCCGCATTCAGAGGAGTCACCTGTTGTGAATGGATCATTTCATTGCAAAGGTTTCTCACTTAAATTTAAAAAAAACAGTTGCCAACTATTGTTTCCGCTGAAAGCTGCCAATGTGTGTGACACACGCACTTCATATTGTTTTCTTTATTGTGAAATTCGATGGTCGCACGAGAGAAAATAAGTAGTTGTCAAGGCTACCTAGTAATAATTTTATCATGACTGGGACTGCATCGTCCAAAAATTTTTGAGTTTCTTATTTAAGCTACCATAAGCCTATAGTATCTTTTTTTGAATAAAATGCAATGATTAATGACGCAATCAGTGAAATCAATACAAATACAAATAAATACAAATACAAATAGAGTAAATACAAATTCTATGTATACGTATTTCAAGGGTATATTAATTATTTCAATAGGTTATATTTTTTATTTTATATTTTTGTTTATGTTTTACTTTGTTTTTTATACTAAAACCCATAATTTATATAATAATATAATAATGAAATGCTAAAAGACGTAAATAATGTGCATTAATGATGAACCGGATGTACGGATGAACTGAATCGAAGGCAGAAAATAAACTGCTGTTTTCTGTTTTCCTTGTCTCAAATGCAGGCATTAAACGAGACTTCAAGACGAATCAAACAATTTATTTAATATATAAAAATGAATGCGATAAAACTTTGTCTACTTATTGTTTGCACTTAAGCGAACAATATAGGCATATTTAAAATTTGCCACACCCCCTTTTACCGCCCACAAATCAATAAAAATGCTATATTTAAGACAGTTTTTGTCGTATTAAACTAAAATTCGGTAATTAACTTCGTATGATAACTATCGGTAACTATACTTAAAATGGGCGTAGCCCCACTATAGCTACGCCTTCTTTTAAGAAAAGATAAAGAGACTTCGAAATTACTGGTCCGATCGAGCTAAAACTTTGGCAGTGGATTTGTTTCGAATACGAGATGGTTTAAGAAAAAATTGGCACACCCCCTTTTACCGCCCACAAATATATAAAAAATTCGCGATATCAAATTGTTTTGGAGTTATGGGTCGCACAGCCTCGAAATTCGATATTCAACCATAATTTACAAGGGGTTAAACAAGGGGGAGTGGAACCTCCTATGCAACCAAAACTTGCGATATGGAATAGTTTTGCAGTTACAGGTCACACAGCATCGGAATTCAGTATTCGACATTAATTAATGCATGCAGTTTTATTAATAACATTTTATGGGTTTTGGAAACGGTGGAGTTTCACCTTCCCCCCATACAACCAAAATTTGTGCTATCAAATAGCTTTGGAGTTATATGTCGCACAGCATCGAAATTCAGTAATCGACCTAAATTTACACATGCAGTTTTACTGAAAACATTTTATGGCGTTGGACAAGTACAACCCAAACATGCAAAATCGAATAGCTTTAAAGTTATGGTTAACACAGCGTTAGCATTCAGTATTCGACCTCAATTCATACATGCAGTTTCATTAATAATATTTTATGGGCGTAGGAAAAGGGGGACTGGCATCTCCCATACAACCCAGATTTATGCTATCGAATAGCTTTGGAATTATAGGTCGCACAGCGTCGGAATTCAGTATTCGATCCGAATTTACACATTTTCACTTTCATTATTTCACATTTTTTGGGCATTGAACAAGAGAGAGTGACACCTCCCATACAACCCAAATTTGCGATATCGAATAGCTTCTGAGTTATTTGTCGCACAACGTGGGAACTCAGTATTCGACCTAAATGTACACATGCCATTTCATTGATTAAATTTTATGGGAGTTTGCCAAGGGACCTTTTATTTGACCCAAATTTGCGATATCGAATTGCTTTGGAGTTATAGGTCATACAGCGTCGGAATTTCGTATTCGACCTTAATTTACACATTCGGTTTCATTGATCACATATAATGGGCGTTGGTCAAGGGGGCGTTGCACCTCCTATACAACCCAAATTTGGGATATCTAGCTGCTTTGGATTTATAGGTCACACAGCATCGAAATTCAGTATTCGACCTTAATTTACACATGCAAGGGAGCGTGGTAGCAACGCGCCGGGTTTCAGCTAGTCATATATAAAAAATAGAAAATTTATTTTATTTTATGAGGATTATTTTTTATTCAATAGTGCTCCCTGTATTTTATTTTCATATCAACAATATTCAATTTAAATGTAATAATATAGTTTGGTGTTAATTCAAAATAAAAATGATATCTGAATAAAAAATATTTTGAAAGATATAATCAAAGTCTGAGGGAGTGAAAATATAAAAAGTTTTTCCGATTAGCATGAACATTTTTATAAAGCAGTAAAGCGGTCCGTTGCAAGACAAAGTCTTCCAGGGAATACTAATATTTTATTTTATTTAATTTAATTTAACATATAAGTACAATATGAATGAATTCCTTTGCTGTACAAAGGCAATAGTTTAAGCAATAAGTATGATGTTTTGAGATATTACAATTAAAATTAAAATTTAAGAATACTTATGTAATCATAATTAATCATAAAAAATGCAGTTTATTAAATTAAAACAACAACATCAATAAGTTAACAAAACTTTTTTAGCGTATTAATAACTAGAAGGGGAAAAAAAAAGAAAAAGAAAGAAAAAAAAAAAGAGAGAAGAAGAAAGCAAAAAAAAAAAACCAAATTTAAAGTAGAGATCTGGTTTCTTATCTTATTATATATTTTTGTTTTAAGAAAAGTGATTCAAAACTGCTCGCTTAAAGCCACCTGTGCTATATATACATTTAATTACGCTGGGTAAACTATTCCATAATCTAACGGCATTGACGAAAAAAAGCCTGGTAGAGTTCAGATACTTCCAGTTTGGTATTATAATATTATTGCTTCTGGTCGACTGGCAAAACTGTAGTTTTTCAAAAAGATACCGAGGAGTTTTGAAATGAATAATTTTATGCAAAAAGATGCAATTTCGGGCATTGAGGTAACTAATGATGTCACAACCAAGTATGCTTTTCTTGAATTGAGTAATGTGGTCAAATCTGAGAAGGTTATAGACATAACTAGTAGCATGATTGAACGCAACTTGCAGCTTGTGCTCAGATCGTGAATCGAGCCTACTATAAATGAGTTCAGAATAGGTAATGATAGGAATAATAAGTTGCAGCACGAGCTTGCGTCTGGTTTCCACAGGAGTAAACTCTGCTGACACTTTAAGGTTGCGCAGAATGAAGTATATGGTACGCACCATATTATTTATGTGATCCGTGCATGTTAAGGACGAGTTAATGTGATACCCAAGGCTTTTTATAGTGTTAACTAATTTAAGTTTCTTGTCCCCTATAAACAAGTCTGGAATATCATCAAAGACAGTATTACTTTTGCTAATAGGCAGCACATAAGACTTCTCTGCGTCTAGTTTCAGACAATTTGTAATGGCCCATTCGCTTATACTATTTAAGTCTTCATTTAGCCTGCAACTTAAGTCTTCCAGGAGGCCAGTTCTGCGAGAAAGGTGTAATTGCACATCATCAGCAAAGGCATGGATAGAGGCATATTTACAGACGGAAAAAATATCATTGATAAAGATTGAGAATAGTAAAGGGCCAAGAACTGAGCCTTGTGGCACTCCACTGCATACCGGCTTAAGTTGAGAACATCTATTGCCAACACGAACTTTCTGTACTCTGTTTGACAAAAAACACCTTAAGAGATCTACGGCATTATTACAAAAACCATACCTGCGCCCAAGTTTTTGGCAGAGTAAGGAGTGATTCACTCTGTCAAATGCTTTGGAAAAATCCAGCATGCAGAGTAGTGTAGTTAAGCCTTCATCATAAGGTGTTCGGATATCATCAATAACTTTTATGGTAGCTGTTGAGCAACTATGCGCACAACGGAAGCCAGATTGCAGTGGAGATAATAGGGTATTAGTAGTTAAGAATTCAGAAATCTGACCGGCCATAATTGCTTCGAAGACCTTCGATAGGGATGACAAAATACTAATAGGTCTAAAATCATTTGGTTCACACGCAGTTGGTTTTTTTGCGACAGGTAATACTTTTGCTATTTTCCAGAGCTGAGGAAAAGATGACGTTGTGATACAATGGTTTATAATGTGCGTAAGCGGGCTAACAACGTGGGTTAGAATTAGTTTGATAAACTTAATCGAAACTCCATCTTCACCAATGGCATTTGTCTTTACATTCATAATGCGTTTACAAACCTCATATTCGCAGACAGCTGAAAACTGAAAGTTTGGTTGCACAATAGTATTTGATATTTCCTCAGAACTATCAACACTCTGGTTATTATTTAAAAAGAAATCGTTTAGAATATCAGGGTCCAGGAAACACTCAGATACTGGCTTGTTAGCAATACCAAAGGTTTTTAAGTTTCTCCAAAGTATCTTTGATGGTAGCGATGCTTTCAATTATTTAGAGCAATATCTTTTTTTGGATTGCCTAGCGATTAAAACTGAAGCACCGTGCCGCCCTGTAGTTTTCCCATTTTTCTGGTGTAGGATTTGTAACGGAGGCGAAAATTTGGAGTCAACATGGACGTTAAAATTCAAAAATGAATTTTAAATTTCAAAATTTTAACATTTTGGTTGTTGTGGAGCGGTGCTACCATCTCTGCGAGAGGGCGGCCCTTTGCATTTAGTTTGAGGGCGCCTTTTTACAGCGCCCCTGGTTCTCGATGACCAGTATTTATAAGGCCGCTCACGCACAGAGGTGGTACCATCGCCCCGGTCCAGTGACCCGCGGACACTAGGTTGGCCACGGCTGCACGTGCTAGTTAGCCATTGCTAGCAGTTCGGTGAGATGTGGGGTGGGGTCTTGTGGCCGTCCACGTGTACCCTTGCCGTACAAATGTCACGTGCATAAGTCATCGCACGTCGGTGATTCCAAATAAAGAATACAAAAAAAAATTTTCTGAAACGAGAATTAAAAATCAAGTAAAACAAATATAAAAAAATAAAGGAAACCGTTTGGGCACCCCTGGCCCAATCATCCAACACCTACTCGTTGAGCTCTGGTGGACGAGCTCGGCCCACACTTTTCCCACCCTTCCGTGAGGGTTCAGGGGCTAAATGTATTGGAAACCCTCCCAAAAAAATCAACTCCATAAAACTGAAGGGATTTAGTGTATTGTAATTCTTGTCAACACCCAGCTCGTTCAACAAACGGTCAGCAACGAATTCAATATATTCTGACATCAGCTTGCAATTCATGCCACTAATATGTTTTACCAAATTCTGCTGTAAAAAAAATCACTTGCTGTCCGACCTGCGATTGATCGCGCAGCTGACTGCGATGTCATGCAAGCTGCGCTGCAACTTTGCAATAATGCAATTAGGCAAATAGCGAACGTAAAACGATTGCAAAAGATAATTTTTTACGGAATTCCAGACTAGCAAATTTGAATTTTTGTCTCTTGCTGCGACGTAATGACGACGGAGTCTTCGATTTTCCAGTTTACTCCTCGAGCAGCAGCTGACTTTGTTCTTTGTTTTGCAAATTATTTTATTTAATTCTGGTTTGACTGCAATTTATCTAGTTTTGTCTATTTGTAAACATTCTTTGCACAGCTTAGCATAAAGATTTTTCTTTTTAGCTACTTGTTTTTCTGTTGAGTATTTAAGCGCAGACATAAAACAAGACCAACCACAATCGAAATTAAAACTCGTTCCCCAGCACGAACTTCTTCTCTACCGCGTGTTTTTTTCCGAATCTCCATGCCCTTTGTCACACAAGTAGATTTCTTCTCAGCGTTTGCACTATGCAAGTGTATGATACAATTTTGTAACTCATACCCGCTGTGTGACACAATGACTACGGCAAAACGGGTTGCAAACAAACAGTCATGATTTTCAAAGGTGGAAATAGTGTCAGTTGTCATGTTTGACAACGTGTCAACTGTCACATTTGCCAAGTTTAGAAATGTGTCAGCTGTCAAACAGCAAATTGTCAGCTGCCAAATTAAAATCCGTCAGCGGTCAAACAGCAAATTGTCAGTCCACACTTTGACACCGTTGCGAGTTAGGGTCGTTCACGATGCTGTGCACCTGAGATTACCTTGTGTATCTGAACCAAATAAAAGGTTTTATCGATGGTATGTTCACGCTAAGTGGTAAAGAGTGAAAATGTTATACCACAATGATATGACAAATACACCACATCGTCAACAACCCCAACACGCAAATGGTGAGATTTGGTGCCGTTACAAAACAGTTATTCGGAACCGTCCAGCACGCGTTACAAGAACTGAAGGCACTATTCTCGAATGTCTTTCGCATGAAAAACACCAAGCCGTTTGTTAGCCATATCAGCCAGCTCGTAGTATGCCGAACCCATTCTCTTAGTGATCCTAGCTTTCTCGAAAACGTTTGCCAACTTTGCGCTAAAATGCTCAGAGGCCTTGCTTTGGGCGAAACTTCTTCGGTAAACAATTTGACCAACTTCAAAACTCACGGGACGTGAGCGCATGTTGTAAATTTTCTCATTTTTCTCAAATGCCTGACGCAGATTCTCTCTCACTTGTTCTCGAATCAACTCAGTTCTCTCTTCAGGCTTTACCTCTGCTGTGGGATCTTCCAGCATTTTTAGTTTTCGCAGAAGTTCGTAGCTTTTAGCATGACATATCATATTTTGTCCGAACACAACA
Source organism: Dichetophora obliterata (assembly GCA_963920525.1). Lineage (NCBI taxonomy): Eukaryota > Metazoa > Arthropoda > Insecta > Diptera > Sciomyzidae > Dichetophora > Dichetophora obliterata. Next base: position 25,773,068 of record OY986436.1, read on the forward strand.
AAATATGGTGAAAAACCTGAAGAAGAGTGAACTGAGCTGCGGAGAGCGGCACTTATCGCATATAAATTTTCATCCCAATCTTTTTGGTCCGGATGAATATAAGCGCGAACGGCTGCGATTATTGAACGATTCACACGTTCGACAGCGTTTGCTTGAGGAGAATAATTTGCAGTTAAATTATGCTTGACACCATATTTCTGTACTAAATCTTTAAACCTATTAGATCGGAATTGTACGCCATTGTCAGAGGTTATAATTTCGGGAACACCGAAAATTGCGAAAATTCGCTTCTCTAGAAATTCGACAATCTTTTTGGCGGTAAAGGTCCGAATTGGTTCCAAGAAATGAAACTTCGACAGGTGGTCAAGCACAATCACGAGACCCACGTTCCCTGAGCGTGACCTAGGGTAAGGCCCTAAAAGGTCTACGTAGAGTCTCTGAAAAATTCGAATCGAAGTGAGCTGTTGTCCCATAGGTGGACGAAGTATGTAATTAGGAGCTTTGGTCAGTTTGCAAACTTCACACGCCAGCACATAGTCGCGGACTTGTTTTGCCATTTTTGGCCAAAAATACAACATTTTGAGTCGCGTAAGCGTTTTGTGAATCCCACCATGAGAACTCATTGGGTGATCATGAGCTTCAACAATGAGAGATCTTCTCAATTCCTCAGGCACCCAGAGTTTCCATGACTGTTCTTCTTGGGTGGGATCACCACTTGCAAATTCACAACGCTTGTAAATTAAGCCGTCCACAACTTGTATGTCTGGTTGTTGCTCGTCATTTTTTTGAAACTCGTCAACCAGTTTTAGATAATTTTCTGTTTTAAAATGTGCAGAAGAAAAATCCAAAACTGGCCAAGTCGTAACTGCAGTTTCTGTCAATTCTGAAATTTCGACATCCTCCGGCAAATGCACTCTCGATAAAGAATCGGGAACTACGTTTTGGCTACCTTTGCGATGAATGATTTTAAACTTGAAACCTTGAAGTTTCAATGCCCAACGAGCAAGTCTGCCATGCAGGTCGGTTTGGCCCATTAACCATTTTAAAGACGCGTGATCAGTGATCACTTCGAATTCATGCCTTTCGACGTAAGCTCGAAATTTTTTTATGGCCATGACCGCTGCAAGACATTCTTGTTCTGAAACGGTATAGTTTCGTTGCGCTTGGTTAAATTTATGTGACATATACGCAATCGGGACTTCATGTTCATCATCATCACGTTGAGCCAGAACGGCTCCGACTCCATACTGAGAGGCATCGCATTGGATTGAAAACGGACGCGAAAAATCAGGGCTATGAAGCACAGGTGCACTACTAAGGCTATTTTTGAGGGTCTCAAAAGCTGCTATCGACTCCTCAGTCCAAACAAATTTTTTCGCTTTTTGCAGCATGTTGGTCAACGGTGTCGAAATGGAAGCGTAATTTAGCACGAACCGTCGGTACCATCCACAGACACCGAGAAAACGACGAAGCTGTCGCACAGTTTTTGGCAAGGGAAAATCTCGAATCGCTTGCACCTTTTCTGGATCAGTACTGATGGTTCCATGCCCAATCACGTGACCCAAATAACGAATTTGTTTGAGTAAAAATTTACTTTTTTCAATATTTATCGTCAGACCAGCATGTCGAATACAGATGGCTACCTCCTGCAGCAAAGCTAAATGATCGTCAAAGGTCTCGGTTATCAAAAGCAAATCGTCTAAGTATACAAAAACTTGTGTTCTCAAATGAGCAGGTATGACCTTGTCCATCAAGCGAGACATCGTCTGCGGTGCGTTACATAGGCCGAAAGGCATTGTAACAAACTGGTACAACGGTCGATTGGGCACTGTGAAGGCTGTCTTATCCCTTGACGCTGCATCCAATGGAATCTGCCAGAAAGCATCCTTCAGATCCAAACTCGAAATGAATTGCGCCTTAGGAAGCCGACTGAGAATTCCATCAATGAGAGGCAGGGGATAAGCATCCTTCACAGTAACCTCATTTACCTTACGCGCATCGAGACACAAGCGCACTTTATTAGGTTTGACGATCAAGGCTACAGGTGATGACCAAGCGCTTTGTGACACTTCAATGACACCAAGTGCCAACATGCGGTCGACCTCAGCGAAAAGAAGTTTTTCGACCCCAGGAGAAACCGAAAAGTGTCGTTGTTTGACTGGTTTTGCTTGCCCTACGTCAATGACGTGACTAATCAAGCTGGTGCGGCCTAAACCTTGTTCAGAAAAAGATGGAAAATTTAAAATGGTGGCGTTTAGCCTAGCCTGCTGACGAGCAGTTAACACATGGTGGTTGGAATCAACTTCAGAAATCTGGCTAACAGGAAAGCAGTGGTAATTTTCCAGAAAGAGATCTCCAGCCAAGCCAAATGCTTTTACGAAATCAACTCCCAAATACAAGTCTTGAGACAAAGTGGGAACTATCAAAAACCTGAGGGGTTTGGTGACTCCTCGAAAGGTGATGGTGGTGTCGAGGACTCCTGCAGAAGCATGACTCGTCCCGTCCGCCGTCTTAAGATCAATCGCACACCTTTGCCACTTCAGTTGCTCGCTAGACATCAGTCTTTGCGCCAGCTGGTTGGCTATGCAGCTGATGGTGGCGCCAGTATCGATTAACCCCATCAACGTTTCGCCGGCTAATGAGACCGGTGCGTAAGGACGAACATCATTCCTCGGAGCAAACGACAAAACCGCCGAGCACGCAAACTTTCTCAAGGCTCGGACCTTTTTCCAAAATTGCCTCAATCTCGCAGTTGATCGCCGTTTCTTTTTGCATTGAATTTGAATGGAGCCCTCGCTCTGAAATATACGTCGACGCGCAGCGTTATATTCGAGCCAACGAACATGCAACGGTTTGAACGTCCGTTGTGGCACAGTAGCAGCCTTTTTTTCACGTGTTAAAATTCGAATTTGGGTATTTGGTACATCCGGGATTGCCTCAGTTTGGCAGGCCACCTCAGAAGTTAATGAGGGGCGGTTGACAAATCTAAAAAATTATCGTTATTCCTATTGTTAGGGGTAGCGGTCGCGTCACCAGACTCGCATGCCAGTTCAGAAACCTGACGCTGATTTTGATAGTTGCGAGAATTCCTCCCGTACTCTTCATCAAGCAATTCACGTTTCTGAACAAACGCGCGAAGCTGGCTAACACTTTGTATGGGAACATACAACAAACTACGCCTAACATCCAAACGCAAATTCCTTTGCAGAATTTCCAGCAAAACCTGAGAGTCAAGAGGCCGTTGTAATTTATCAGTCAATTGCAAGACTGCTTCGTAGAACTCATCAAATTTTTCATCAAACTTTTGCTTCCTATTTCGCACCAGATCCATGATGTCTAGATCAGTTCTGCGATCACAAAATTGGCTTCGCAGCTCCATGCACAACGCACCCCATTCAACCCTAGGCACACTTCGATGGTAACGCCAAAACCATTCCAGCGCCTTTCCAACGAACAACATGTGCGCATAACAGCATAATGCCCCAAAATCTCCTCGCAAACTTTGCATCGTCAGAGCGTTTACACGATAAATGAATTTATCTACCGTTAAGGCATCCTCTTTGCCACTGAACGTGACTTTCCAATTGGAAATCAAACTGGCAACGTTCTCTGACGGTACAAATTGTGGGGCAGATCCCGAAGCATATACACTATGATGCGGCATGTGGCTTGGTGTATAAGGAGCTGGCATACTCTGGACAAACTGTCGATTGTGACCCGAAGTTGAAGGTGGAGCGGGCATAAAGTTTGGTGGAGGAACACTATAAACATTCGGTGCCGAATTTATACTTGGCATTGGCTCCAAATTCTGCTGAAAATTCCGCAAGGGGTTACTGCTGGATGTAACTCCATGAGGAGTATGTCTGACTGGATTAATTTGCAATTTAGCGAGTTCGGTACGAACTGCCTCATTGATCAAGTGCTGCAAATCACTATCCGAAACCTGATGTTGAGCCATTGAAGGCTGAAAATTATCAGTAGGAGCAAGATTTGGTGCGCTATGTGCGCCAGCAGCTTGACGGGAGTATAGGTCGACTGACCCTTTTTGCACGGGTTGCATTCCCGACATGTTCAAATTTGAATTTTGTGCCTGGCTGAAACCTAGGTTTCGTTGGCTTCTAGTGGCCGGACGTTCTTTACGGACTGCACCGTGGCTCTCCGTTGCCTTACCAGGTGACAACGGAGGATCGACCACCAGAGTCGGCTGGCATGGCTTCAACTTTTTCACACTGCACAAAGTGCGACATAGTGGGCAGCTGTGCGCTTTTGTTACCCACGTAGAGATGCATTCCCTATGGAAAATGTGCCTACACGGTGTTGACACCATGTCATCAGCCTGTCGAAGGACTGCGAACAAATGCTGCAACAATTTTCCGCCATCTCCAACTGAGCAGGCAAATTTTCATCGCTATGATGCAAAGGCATGGTAAAAAAAATCAAAAATTTATAAATATAAATGTATAGGTCTTATTTATTTGGTCTTAGAAGAGAGAGATTTGCTTTGAAATTATTTTGAGCGGTTGTTGGTTGATTGAGTCAGGGGGTCCAATATATAATAAAAAAAAAACTTGTTAATTAACCGGAAACTACAACTTAAATGGGCTCACGTGATGACACGAAGTCCAGAAAAATAGTCCCGAGTGAAGCGGTCGACATGCGCACTAAACGCAACAACATCGCAATTCCAGGCAACACTCGACACTACCTCCGAACCCGATATCATCACGCAAGAAAACAAAAAAAAAATTATTTAATAAATTTAACTATTGAAAATTTAAAAATTGAAATTTAATATCAATCACAGTTTCATATCAAACACAAAGGAATTAATCATTTCAGTGATTTGACTGCGGATTCGAATGCAGATTAATGTCACAGACGGATATTCCAGCAGCCAACCCTGACTATCCAATTCAAAATATAAAAAAACAAAATCACAAATTTTTGATAGAAAAAAAAACTGCTAAAAAAAACAATGTACTCTTTGGTTGGAATCACCGACGCGCTACCGAACATCACAAAAAAATATTTACGGAGAGAGTCGATAATTACAAAATTTTTATCGGCCCCACGTTGGGCGCCAATTTGTAACGGAGGCGAAAATTTGGAGTCAACATGGACGTTAAAATTCAAAAATGAATTTTAAATTTCAAAATTTTAACATTTTGGTTGTTGTGGAGCGGTGCTACCATCTCTGCGAGAGGGCGGCCCTTTGCATTTAGTTTGAGGGCGCCTTTTTACAGCGCCCCTGGTTCTCGATGACCAGTATTTATAAGGCCGCTCACGCACAGAGGTGGTACCATCGCCCCGGTCCAGTGACCCGCGGACACTAGGTTGGCCACGGCTGCACGTGCTAGTTAGCCATTGCTAGCAGTTCGGTGAGATGTGGGGTGGGGTCTTGTGGCCGTCCACGTGTACCCTTGCCGTACAAATGTCACGTGCATAAGTCATCGCACGTCGGTGATTCCAAATAAAGAATACAAAAAAAAATTTTCTGAAACGAGAATTAAAAATCAAGTAAAACAAATATAAAAAAATAAAGGAAACCGTTTGGGCATCCCTGGCCCAATCATCCAACACCTACTCGTTGAGCTCTGGTGGACGAGCTCGGCCCACACTTTTCCCACCCTTCCGTGAGGGTTCAGGGGCTAAATGTATTGGAAACCCTCCCAAAAAAATCAACTCCATAAAACTGAAGGGATTTAGTGTATTGTAATTCTTGTCAACACCCAGCTCGTTCAACAAACGGTCAGCAACGAATTCAATATATTCTGACATCAGCTTGCAATTCATGCCACTAATATGTTTTACCAAATTCTGCTGTAAAAAAAATCACTTGCTGTCCGACCTGCGATTGATCGCGCAGCTGACTGCGATGTCATGCAAGCTGCGCTGCAACTTTGCAATAATGCAATTAGGCAAATAGCGAACGTAAAACGATTGCAAAAGATAATTTTTTACGGAATTCCAGACTAGCAAATTTGAATTTTTGTCTCTTGCTGCGACGTAATGACGACGGAGTCTTCGATTTTCCAGTTTACTCCTCGAGCAGCAGCTGACTTTGTTCTTTGTTTTGCAAATTATTTTATTTAATTCTGGTTTGACTGCAATTTATCTAGTTTTGTCTATTTGTAAACATTCTTTGCACAGCTTAGCATAAAGATTTTTCTTTTTAGCTACTTGTTTTTCTGTTGAGTATTTAAGCGCAGACATAAAACAAGACCAACCACAATCGAAATTAAAACTCGTTCCCCAGCACGAACTTCTTCTCTACCGCGTGTTTTTTTCCGAATTTCCATGCCCTTTGTCACACAAGTAGATTTCTTCTCAGCGTTTGCACTATGCAAGTGTATAATACAATTTTGTAACTCATACCCGCTGTGTGACACAATGACTACGGCAAAACGGGTTGCAAACAAACAGTCATGATTTTCAAAGGTGGAAATAGTGTCAGTTGTCATGTTTGACAACGTGTCAACTGTCACATTTGCCAAGTTTAGAAATGTGTCAGCTGTCAAACAGCAAATTGTCAGCTGCCAAATTAAAATCCGTCAGCGGTCAAACAGCAAATTGTCAGTCCACACTTTGACACCGTTGCGAGTTAGGGTCGTTCACGATGCTGTGCACCTGAGATTACCTTGTGTATCTGAACCAAATAAAAGGTTTTATCGATGGTATGTTCACGCTAAGTGGTAAAGAGTGAAAATGTTATACCACAATGATATGACAAATACACCACATCGTGAACAACCCCAACACGCAAATGGTGAGATTTGGTGCCGTTACAGATTTCTTTTCCATATCCTGTGTAGTTTGTTTCGTTTTTATAGAGTTTTGAACACCTAATGTATACCAGGGGCATCCAATATTTTTAATGACAACTGTCCTGGTAGGAACATGTCTTGCAAAGAGGTTATTAAGTTTGTTTGAAAAGGATGTAACTTTTTCATCAACACTCTCGCAGAACCAAAGTTCGTTCCAGTAGGTGAGGCAGGCATCATAATTCAAGGCCTGAAGATCAATGGATTTAAAATCCGAGTAAGATATTGTTTTGGAGATAGCCATTTGCGCCAGTTTTATGTCAAAGGTACAAAAAATTAAGTCATGGTCAGAGAGAAAGTAAATTTGATCGAACAATAAAACGGATGTGCTATCGGAGACAATAAAGTAATCAAGAAGACTAGGGACATCATTACTACAGAATCGCGTGGGCATAGTTTCATTCACAATTGAGAGACCGACAGACGAGACATTATCATGCAAAGACTTAGATATATTATCACGACATAGAATGTTAACATTAAAGTCACCACATATAATAAAATAGTTATAGTCAACCACAAAATCAGACAGCTCGGTGAAGAATGAATTAAGGCTAATCATTTTATTAGGATTGTAGACGCACGACAAAAAAATTTTAGTGTAGTTATCTGATACACAAAGATTAATATATTCAACACTACCCTCAGTAGATTTATTCACAACTTTGGCTTTCATATTATTTCGACAATAGATGGCAACTCCACCTCCTCTTCTGTTCCGCCTATCGTGTCTAAATAGATTATAGTTATTAATTGCATAGGCCGAATCATTTACCTCAGGATGGAACCACGTTTCAGATACACATATTACATCAATAGACGATTCCTCAAATACAAATTTTATATAGTCTAACTTGCTAGAATTTAAACTCCTCGCATTAAAATGCACTACTTTAAGGCCTGAGTATCTTCTAGATAGAATTTTTATAAGCGACTTATTATTTTCGTTAGTGCCGTACAGATTATTATAAGTACCAATTATTAGAAAACAAGCAAGCAAAAGTAACTATAAGCAAACAAAGAAATTTAATAACATAAAAGAAAGACAAGTTAATACACAATTTAGAAACAAGAAACCAGATATCTTTACATATATTATTAAAATAAAGTATAAGGATAGCTATAAGGGAGAAACAGTGATAGATGGTAAAGAAAAGAGGTAAAGTAATTTTAAGAGAAATAAGCCTTAAATTAGATGCGCTACATATTAATAACATTCTCAACATTTCCATACAGCTCACCCGCAACGATAGCAGCAAGTTGGTCTAAGTCTTCTACCAAAAAGCTTATGTATAGGTTTTCGCTTCGGTCGGCAGTCCCCTCACTACTATACTTTTTTTTATAGGCTTAGTATGATAAAAATAGAAATATTTCGTTTTCTTTTCATTTATGTATTCCACACAGAATTCGTTAGGAAGTTTAATTATTAATTTTTGGCTTCAGTACCTAAAAAGTTGCAATTTTAATTGCAATTGAGATGATAAAATCACATAAAATTCTTTTATGCGTTCGATACTAAAATTTTCGATTTTATCATCTCTATTGCAATTACAATTAAAATTTTTTAGGTACTGCACCCAAAAATTAATAATTAAACTTCCGAACGAATTCTGTGTGGAATAAATAAATGTGTAAAACCAAAATGTTTTGCGTTACCACGATAAATCAAATCATAGACGAATTCATAATTTTTGTTTTGTACAATGCGTTGTAAATATTTTTACTAAACCAAACTTACATATTTGAATTAAATGACTGATGCAAAAAATTTTAGTATAATTCAAGAATAGCGACAACTCTCTTTTTTGAATATTTTTTGTTGGATTACACGGGTTTTAACCTTCTAAATCGAAATCTGGAAAATTTCAGGCGCTCGCAATTGGTTTAGAAGTTATAGGCCTCCAAAATTGCAAAAAAGGCCTTAAAATCTTGCTGTTTTTTTAATGTTACGCATTATGGGTATCAAAAGAAAGGTAATGCGAGTACGAGGTATCAAACGAGGTATCAAACACGTAAATCCATTCATAAGTTTTTAAGATATAACTATTCTTATATTTATAATTTTTCTGAAAAACTAGTAGTTTCCCTTTTACGAAAGCACTACACTAAAAATGTTTATGGCTTAAAAGTTATGCATGGATTTTCATGTTTGATATCTTGTTGAATAGGTATTTAAATTACCTTTCTTATGATACCATAAAGTGTGGTTTTTTTGAAAAATTTTAAAAAATAGCATGATTTGTAGGCCTTTTTTCCCAACCTTGGAGGCCTATAACTTCTAAGCGAATTGCGAGCGGCCTGCAATTTTTCAGATTTTGGGTTAGGAGGCTAAAATCCATATAATCTGCAAAAAAAAAAATTATTAAAAATTAGAGTTGTCGCTGTTCCTGAAATGCTCCGAAATTTTTACCAAAAGTTTCGGCTAGTTTCGGTTATTTGACCATATTGAGGCCGAATAGCCGAAACTAGACGAAACTGACAAAAAGGGCCGAAACTGGCCGTAACCGAAACCGAATATTCAGTCGGACACTAGATATGAGTACGGAAGGGCTAAAAAATCCATATGATGGCCTGCTAGAAGAGCTTCAAAGACCTGCTTTTGCCCACTGGGAGTTTTCTCCGTGTACACATAAACATATACATATTAATGACAACATACATATAAATAACAACAACAACAACAACAACAACAACAACAAAGTAGCATAACAGCAAACGATGCGATTGCGAACCAAACAAACAACCACAACAACGACCATAACAACAGCGTTACTGAAGCAGCTTGTGTATTTCTCATACGAATATATGCATTTTTTGATTCTTAAATATGCTTAAAAAAATTTATGAAAACGACACCCATACAAACCACGCTGTAAGACGTAATTCTACGTCAAAACACAAGTTTGGGTGGTTAATGTTTTTAAAACGAAAAAAGTTTTGTAAAGTACAATATCTTTAAAGATTACCTCTTCTATCTTTTTTTGATACAAAATCGCTTAAAACATCTTGTAGGTTGACCTGTCAGTTTGATGCTATCAGACTTCGATATTTTTCCAATGTTATTATCACATTCAGGAAAGTCGATTGAGCCATATTATCAAAAATCAGTTTTACAATTCTTTGACAGTTACAATTTTATCTTTCCTCGCATCCATTAAATGTAAGATGAAGTATTTGAACTGCACCATCTTGTCTATAAACCCAGGCTCAATGTCCTTGAAAAAATGTTCACTAAACTTTATACAAGCCTTTTTAATTTCATCGTTGAACTTTGTCAAGAAATCTGACCGAAATCCAAACAGACAATTAATTCCAAAATAAGTCGCTGATTCTTCGTCATCTGATAGTCGGCGATAAAATTGAATATAGTACTATAATAATTGGAAATATTTTTTATTTTATCTTATTTTATTTATTTGATATTTAATATTAGTATTTTAAGAACATGTTCTTTTGAAATACAAAGATAAAAGCTTAATAATAACATTATATTGTATATTAATATTGTAATTTAGTTTCAATAATGGATTTATTATTATTATTATTAAGATTTATTTTTATAACTAAATCATAACGATTACATTTTTCACAGGGTTTTTACATTTAATTAAATTGAATTAAAAACAAGAGCAATGACTCAGGATCCGCGGGATCGTCATACCCGACACTCCATAAGGGAATGCCCTGCGGCAAAATTCAAAAATTTAAAAAATTTATAAAAAAATTATTATTTATTTAATTTAAAAACTAGAATTTAAAGAATTTATAGAATAGGCAGCTGGAAAAGGGAGAAAAAGAGCATAAAGACATAGAACATAGATACAGAAGAGAAAAATGATTTCTATCAGTTCCCACACACAACTTTTAAGTGAAGTAGTTAAATATGGCCTGCTTAAAGTCACCTTTTCTTTCCAAAGACTTAATAGTGTTTGGTAAATTATTCCATAATCTAATGGCATTAATGAAAAATAACCTAGTAGAGTTTAAATAATACCATGTTGGTATTAAAAATATTTTCATTCTTACTGACTGACAAAAATTGAGTTTTTCAAAGAGGTACCAAGGAGTTTTGGAGTAAATAAGTCCATGTAGGAAAATACAATTTCTTGCGTTAAGATAGTTGATAATGTCACAGCCAAGGATACTTTTTTTGAACTGAGTTATATGGTCAAATCTGTGAATATTGTAGACATATCGCGTGGCATGATTAAACGCAACTTGCAACTTATGTTCTGAACGCGAGTCAAGTTTACTGTAAATAACCTCAAAATATGTTATAATGGGCATTATTAATTGCAAGATAAGTTTAAGTCGAACGTCTACAGGAGTAAATTGAGCTGACATTTTGAGATTGCGTAGGGTAAAATAAATGTTACGCACTACGTTATTAATATGATCCGTACATGTTAAAGACGAGTTTATGTGATAGCCAAGACTTTTAATGCTACTTACAAGTTTCAGTTTGTGGTCTCCTGTAAGTAAGTCCGGTAGGTCATCAACTATTATTTTATATCTACTAATAGGCAGCACATAAGATTTGAGAGGATTAAGTCTAAGACAATTTTTTATGGCCCAGCAGTTGATATCATTAAGATCCTCATTTATTCTACAACATAAATCTTCTAAGAGACCAGTTCTGCGCGAAAGGTATAGCTGGACATCATCTGCATAGGCATGCATAGATGCATTTTTACAAGATAAGAAAATATCATTTATGAAAATTGAAAAAAGTAGAGGGCCAAGAACTGACCCTTGGGGTACTCCACTGATGACAGGCTTAAATAGAGAGCACCTTTCGCCAGCACATACTCTTTGCTTTCTGTTGGACAAATAGCATTGTATTAGCTCTACAGCGTCATTGCAAAAACCATACCAGCACTTTAGTTTTTGACATAGTAATATATGATTTACGGAATCAAACGCTTTAGAGAAATCTAGCATACAGAGGAGAGTAGTGTGTCCTTCATCATATGGCTTCCTAATGTCATCTAGGACTTTTAACATGGCTGTTGAGCAACTGTGTCCTAATCGAAATCCGGATTGCAATGAAGATAAGAGGTTGTTCAAGTTTAGGAAATTTAAAATCTGTTCAGCCATTATTGCTTCACATACCTTTGATAGACATGATAATATGCTGATAGGCCTAAAATCATTTGGTTCACACGCAGAGGGTTTTTTCGCAACAGGCATTACTTTTGCAGTTTTCCAGAGCTTCGGAAAAGATGACGTTGTAAAACAATGATTAATTATGTGTGTTAGTGGCCCAATAACATAGGGTAAAATTAGTCTGATAAATTTAATCGAAATCCCATCTTCACCAATCGCATTCGATTTTACTTTTATAAGGTGTTTGTAAACTTCATATTCAGTAACATTAGAAAATTGAAAACTCGGTTCAACTAGAACATTTGAAAATGCTTCGATATCAGCACTGCTAACAATAGAACTATTGCATAGGAAAAAATCATTGAGAGTATTAGGGTCAATAAAACAATCCGAAACAGGTTTAGAACCCATTCCAAGTTTTTTAAATTTTTCCAGAGTACTTTTGAAGGAAGAGTTGTGTTTAATTTTTGAGAGTAATACCTTTTTTTATATTGCCTAATTAATACAACTGAAGCATTACGTGCAACTCTATACTGTTCCCATTTTTCCGAGGAAGGATTCTTTTTCCATACCCTGTGCAACTTATTGCGTTTCTTTATTGACATATAATATAATATATATGACAATATAATATAAAAAGAGAACAAGGCAATGGAGGATACAAATTAAATTTTTACTCGATGAAACATTTCAAATTTTTTATCTCGGTCCCTAGGTACTTGCCTACACTATGTGATGGATAATAAAATGTTCAGGGCTGACATACGCATTAATTAGTAGACAGACACAGAGAACTGTTTTAGGATTTAGTTTTAAGTACTACGTGTTAAGTTAAATACGTTAATTTCAAGTGTAATAATTGTTCCATTTGCCGTTTTACAGATATTGTAAATTTATGTTAATTTTTGTGATATATATATTTTTATATCGTTTTTGTTACTTCCGTTTTTCTGACGATGAATTGCAGTGTCTATTCAAAATATTGAAAATAAAAATCAACGTTAAAAATTATACATAAAAGTCTGTGTTTTGTATTTGCAAGACCTGATGCCAGTCAGAACTAACTCTTGTTTACTCAAAAGGTCGCTAAATCTTTTAACATTCTTTAAAAATTACAATTGGGTCTAACTTAATTTATACATTTTGTACACATATTTACATTACTTGCCTAAATGTATTTATAAATATAATAAAGATAGAGGTAATTATCATTCAAATACCATCGAGATACTCAGCTGCTACTGCTCTTACCAGTCAAATACTCAATGGAGAATGGCTTTGGTTGTCTTGTAGGCACCACAGGAGTCCTCGGTTTTATTAATGAACTCTTCAGCGGCCTTAAACTCGGACTACCCATAACACCGCCGGCATTCACGGCAGCCAACTTCACTGTCAAAGCATTCAAGTAGGCAGTGGCTCGCATTGAAGCCTCAACAATCTCTAAATGCTGTTTGGAGAACTCTTTGTACTGCTCTTCAACGGCAACGTTTTCGAGCTTCTTAAGTCGTCGACTCATGCGACAGGCGATCGTGTTTTTATTGCGGCGTTCTTGATCCTTGTGCGTTCGCTCCTTCTTGGGAAACTTACGAACCATATTACCGTGATATTTGCAAATGTTGTGCATGGTTTCATCACTGATTTTAGGCACGATGACTGCAGTGAGTGGAGCGGGTTTTGGTGCTGGAATGGTTGCAGCTACTGCGGCCAGTACGGAAAGAGGTGTAGAAGTATAGCGCGGAAAGACTCTTGAGTGATGAATTGATGTGGATGCTACTGAGAAGGCGTCATCTTCGATCTTATGGGGCGTCATAGATAAACCGCTATCATTGGACTCTAAGAGTTGATTATATCTGCGTTTGAGCGGTGTTGTGGCTGCGGCCACAGTAGCTAAGACTGACAGTGGCGTTGAAGTGTAACGTGGTGGGGCAGGTGTAAATCGCTCATCGTCACCATCATCATTTTGTTGTGTTGTCATCAAAAAACCACTATCGTTGGTTTCCTCCTTAAGAAGACGTCTACGCTTGAGCGCTGGTTGTTGTTGTGATGCTGCAGCTGTTGAGGATGTAGTCCAATTTCTCTTACTGCGACCAGGTTGAAAGTTGTTGTAATCGGAAAAGATGCTCAGCGGTGTATCGCTGTTTCTTGTCGAAATCTCATAAGTAAAATTTTTCACCATTGAATTTGATGAAGATTCTGTTGATGAGTTGGAGTCATTGCAAATTCGTTTACTTCGAACATCAAATTTCTTATGCTTATAGTCAAAGACTTCAAGCACTTCTGGCTCATGTTTTATAACGAGATCCATTGGGTAGAATGTAAACTATTTTTTGAAAATTGCTGCTCTCGCTTGCTGCTGCTGCGTTGTCTCTGCGCTAAATGATATCTTTCACCATGATGACGGATACTTTTATAGCAGCTTAATTTTCAGTGATCGTCACCGACACACTTATCAATCCGAAATTTTCTTTTCATTGATTTATTATCTTGTTTTTGTACAAATTTCTCAACTCAAGGCTTGTTAATACTTTGCCCAAATATCTTTGCTATTATTCGCAAAAGTGTAAACAACATCATAAAAACGATCGACCGCAGTGATCGGAACTAATCACTTTGTTTATCAGCGAATATGGGCGCCTGCGCATAGTTTTGTTTCGAATTGAGTCATGATCGAACGCATCGTATGCAGGTAGGGATTTCCTCAACATGTTCTAAAATTTGTGCGTGTGTCAACAACGTTTGCCTTCAGCTAAGCTGTTTGTTTTGTGCATCGCCGGCTTTGTGGTTCAAATCCATGCTTAGTTGTTTTGTTATCAGCTCTGAGTTTGTCATGAGCATAGATCATGCTGTGTGAGTTGTTAAGTTTTTCTTATAGTAGCTAGTTGTTATTATTTTTTGCATTTCTGGCGCGATCACTGTACCTATGTCTTTGTCAGTCCTGAGAAAATTTGATGTTTTCCATGTGTTGATTCAACAATTTTTGTTTTTATCAACTTTGGTTTGCATCTTATTGAGATGATCGTGCTGTACCAGATTGTTTTTATTTTCACTTTGGGTTACTTTATAATTTCTGAAGAAATACTTGTTTGTTGTTTTTACATCCTCTTAATTTTTTGATTATTTTTTAGGTTTGATTTCTGAGAATTTAGCTATCTATTTATGCAAGCCTATGCATATGGTAAGATTATGATAAATAATAATTTTACTAGCCATTTGAGATACCTGAAATTGAAAGTTATTTTTGGTATTTTTGACGTAGAATTACGTCTTACAGTGAGGTTTGTATGGGGGTCATTTTCACAAATTTTTTCAAAGTGATATTTGACACTTTGGGGTATACATACCTACAGCCTTTAATATTCATCGTACAAAGAAAAAAAAAATGCCAAAATATCAGTTTTATTGGGAATAAAACGAATATCTAATAAAATAGCAAAACCTAAGGAGATGAAAAATTCATATATTCGTATGAGAAATGCACAAGCTGCTTAGCTGCAGTAGCTGCTTATGCTGTTTTTAAGGTTGTTGTTGTATGTGTGTTCGTTTGGTTCGTAATCATTTCGTTCCTTGTTGTGCTGCTTTTGTTGTTGTTGTTGTTATTTTTATTAATACATATGTATGTAAAACATACATATATAAATACACATCAGTTGCGTTCCTTTTTTTTCCCAGATAGCCAATTGGCTCGGTTGAACGGTGTGCACTTTTAAAATCACTGAAGCGGACCGTTTCGTTGTCAGCAAACTATGCATTGTGTGTTTCATATAAGAGTACCCTTTATTGAGTTGTATATTAATGTTGATTTTTTATGATTTAAATACAAATTGTAAATATTTGATAGTTTAAATAACACAGTGACACAAAATGAAGGTCATTATCTCGGGCGTGAACCAAACCAAACTGAAACGATAGTATTTGACATCAATAACAAAAGTCCAAATCCCTTTTTGCTCCACTACGTCACAATTTTTTTTTACAGTGGTTTCAAATTTTAAATTTTCGGTCAAAAATTAAATTAAAAAATAGTAAAAATTATATGTAAAACTTAATTCAGGGTGCTTCTTGTCTTCAGAAGCCTAAACTAAAATTTCACGGGGAATATTTTTTTGGAACACTTTAACCCTCTAGCTCCTACCAATATGGGCCATTTTGACCTTTTTTTTGGAAAAGGTCCTAAAATTCAACTTTGGAGGGAGATCAAGGGTTAAAACCTTCCATAAAAATATTTTCAAGAAAATTTCATTAGGGGTCACCCAAGACTTGTAACCTCTACGAGTTATAGGTTTCACATAAAAAACGAAATGAAAAAACCAATTTTTTTTTATGTTTTGTTATTTTTAATGTTATTTTTATATAGTGTCCATATCGTTTTCACTGTCATGGCATGAAATATTAGATACTTCAGAGAGATCTATATCAATTTCTTGAAATTCATCTTCAATCCCGCTTTTGTCACTTTCTTTATAGGTTGTTTTGGACCACCAACAAATTTCAGCCAGTATTGCATCTGGTGTTTTCTTTCCTCTATATCTGTATTCTTTCCTCTTGCGATATGCGCTAACTTTAGTATTTGATGCCAACAAATTATGCGCATTTAAAAATGAAGCAAGTTCCTCCAATTTTCGTTGTGTTAATTGGAGTTTGGCTACTAATAAATCCAATTTTGCCTGTGTAATCAAAACAGGTGCACTAACTTCTGATGGGACAGGATTATAAACAGAATCTACTTCCATTTCACTTACAATGGACAGGGCTTCATTATTTAAAAATTCATTTGGGCTAGGGCGTCTTGGAGGAATCTCTTCAGAATGCGGCAATGGAACTTGAGCACTGGGAACACTTTGATATTCAAATTTCGACATATTTTTTTTCTGTAATCCCCACACAGAATTCACGCACGCATAACAGTTCAAGGGATCATGTTCAATTGGGTCAATCCAAACCATAGGAACACCGAATGGCATCGATCCACGTTTGTGATGTAACCATTCCAACAAGTAATTGTAGCATCTCTTGCAAACTGTTTGTGGCACCCATGGGACATCAGGAATAAATGTTTGATCAAAGTATTTTTCATATGCTATTATCAGTTCCTGACTGGAACGACCTCGACCGCGTCCTGATGGTGTGAACTGACCGCAGATATAACAAAATTTCTTTAAGTTTCCGCAGAACTCCATTGAAAATATAAATTTTTCGAAAAAAAGACCACGACACTTACACTTTCACTGTTTTAATCAAAGTACTCAATTCTTACTTATTTGAATTTCTAAGCTAAGCCACCTTAATATAACTAACAAAATTTTGGAAAATAACTTATAAAGTATTACATATATTATTATAGCATAATACCATTACGCCGTACCGTTATAATAAATCAAATTTATTAATATACGAAGATATTAACCTTCCCAATACTGCACTATGCATATTGGTAGGAGCTAGAGGGTTAAAGTGTTCCAAAATATTTCATGCCATGACAGTGAAAACGATATGGACACTATATAAAAATAACATTAAAAATAACAAAACATAAAAAAAAATTGGTTTTTTCATTTCGTTTTTTATGTGAAACCTATAACTCGTAGAGGTTACAAGTCTTGGGTGACCCCTAATGAAATTTTCTTGAAAATATTTTTATGGAAGGTTTTAACCCTTGACCTCCCTCCAAAGTTGAATTTTAGGACCTTTTCCAAAAAAAGGTTCAAAATGGCCCATATTGGTAGGAGCTAGAGGGTTAAAGTGTTCCAAAAAAATATTCCCCGTGAAATTTTAGTTTAGGCTTCTGAAGACAAGAAGCACCCTGAATTAAGTTTTACATATAATTTTTACTATTTTTTAATTTAATTTTTGACCGAAAATTTAAAATTTGAAACCACTGTAAAAAAAATTGTGACGTAGTGGAGCAAAAACAGATTTGGACTTTTGTTATTGATGTCAAATACTATCGTTTGAGTTTGGTTTGGTTCACGCCCTAAAATATGTGTTGCACTGTGTAATTCTTGATTTTAAATACAAATTTTAGTTGATTGAGTTTTAGGTCAGGTTAGAACAATTAATTGAGTTAACGAATTTTTTTCCAAAGAAAACAACAACATTTTCAATACGAAAAGGAAAACATCACTAGCTGATTAATTAGTTAGCTGATTGGATAACTAGTTAGAGCAATTAATTGTTCTAACCTGACCTAAAGCTCAATAAGCGATTTTAAACTATCAAACAACTAGAATTTGTATTTAAAATCAAGAATGATTTAAACTATCAAATATTTAGAATGTGTATTTAAATCATAGAAAATCAACATAATAAACAACAAGGACATATAGAAAATTTAAAGTTGTGTATTAATTTTATTTGTTGTTAAACAATTGTAACCTTTTCTTAAAATAGTTTTTGTTAAGTTGCAACAATAAACTACACAATAAACGGCAACTCAACTGCACTACCTTGATTTCAATACAAGATTCAATGCATATTTCAGAGTTTTTAGGCGAACGGGTGAAAAAGAGAGGGGAAAAAAGACAAGGAAAACGACATATCAAGCGAATGACATAAATTTCAATTCGATTCTTGATAAGTATATAAAAGGCACAGTTTCGATAGTATCGTAAGTAAAGACGTAGAATCCCTTTTTATATAGTAATAGAAAAAAATTCTGTTTTTTTTCAGTTATATTTTTCAAAACTATTTAAAAACATTTCATCTTCTAAATAAAAATTATTCAAAAAAGACACAGTTTCGATAGTATCGTAAGTACAGACGTAGAATTCCTTTTTCTACAGTAATAAAGAAAAATTCTGGTTTTTTTATTTATATTTTTCAAAACTTTTTTAAAGCATTTCATCTTCTAAATAAAAATTATTTAAAAACGAATTTGTTGTTGTTGTTGCCTTCTTCAAACTTACTTGATCTAAAAAGCTCACAATTAAACTCATGTTAAAATTTGTTTTATTTTATAAAAAGTTTTCGTTTGATATATATATTATATATGTTTATGCTCTTTACTACAGGAAAAATAAATAATTCAAATTTTTTCGATATTTATTACCATTCATTAAACATAACTTTGAATTACATTTACTTTTAACCAACATAAAAAATTAACAAATTCATCACTAAAAATATCAAACGAAATCTTTTTATAAAACAAAACAAATTTTTACATGAATTTAATTAGATCAAGTAAGTTTAAAGAAGAACAACAACAACAAATATGTTTTTGAATAATTTTTATTTAAAAGATGAAATGTTTTAAAATAGTTTTGAAAGATATAAATAAAAAAACCAGAATTTTTCTCTATTACTATATAAAAAGGAATTCTACGGCTATACTTACGATACTTTCGAAACTATTTTTTTTTCTTAGATTTGAGGCGCTCAAAAGCAAAGTGGTTCAATCCAAATACTGAAATAATCGAGAAAAATTTATTTGAAAGTGTTAATGAATTTTGCATCGCTTTAAGAGAACACGTCAAGGCTGAAAATGGGCGAAGATGGTGTATATCTATATATGATTCTAATACATTTTTAAACGGCATTAAAAATTTCTTATTTGTTGTTGTTATAAAAAAGTTATGTGGGCTGGACCACTTTGCCAAATGCAAGTTTTTTATTTTAATATAAAAATGTTGGTTGGACGAATTTATTATTTTCATAACCTTATTTCTTAGCAATTATAATGTAACAAACAAAACACAAAACAATAATTTTTGTTGATTTAAATATATTTATTTCCATTAAAGTAATTTTATTATTATTTATTGTAATGATTTATTACAAGATATCAATTAGATATATATATATTAGGGCGGGTTAATTTTTTTTGATGAAGCGTATAGCAAAGACGTTATCTATAGGTGATTCTGAGAAATTTTGCTCAAGAGACCATAGCTCTAAGTCGGATTTGGAGCCCCCCAAAATATCGAAATAGATATTTTTCCATATATACATAGAATAATTTAATTAAATTCGTCATAAAATCGGATAGAATTATAGTAGATTTCTTAATCTGGGCTTGTTTGAAAGGTATTTTTATCACCTTTCAGAATCTGTATTGATACCTGTAGAATAAGCCGTCAATGGCAGCATTGTTCAATTGAACAACTTTGTAACACTGAATAATGACGTTACTAAATAATGGCGTTTACCAACACTAAACGTTGCCAAGCTTGCTTTTCCTTGTTCCTTAATCGTTCATTGTGCAATGCGCACTCAGTTTGCCAAAATACTTAAATAAAAACTCGGTTATCACAATACCAATATTTTTTTTTTATTTTTAAATGTAGTGTGACGCAATGCAGTGCAGTGATAATATCAAAGTTATTATAGACAATCAAGAACCATCAACATCGTCTGCGGTGTCTTCGCAAATGGAAGCAACAACATCAATGCCTACTAAATGTGACATTTTAAAATATTATTTTTTTTTAAGTATCGTGCTAAATTTTAAAACAAAATGTTCTCGTATAAAACTTTTACTCCTCACGTAACAGATAAATTGATCCAAATTTGGTGTAAATTAAATATTGAAATCATGAATAGAAAGAGTGTTTTCAAAAAAATTAACTAGTTTGCTTGATAAATACCAGAAACATGTACAATGTAGAAACAAAACAGATGAATTTAAAGCATTTGTTGATTCAATAAAGGAATTATTTTATATTGGCAAATGTAATTGCAAATTAAAAACAACAGAATGCTCGTGTGGATTGATACCAGAACATCTAAAAGAATTTATGATGGACCAGCATAATGATAGAAAATTCACAATACCTGAATATACGAAAGACGTTGAAGAAGTAGCTACAACAATACCAACACTTACAACTGGTACCGATGATCCAACATACGAACCACCTGAATTACACATGGATGAAGATGAAAATGAAGCAACAACAGAAGTTCCAGAAGCAACTGTTCAAATGAGACGAGGTCATTATACTCAAAGATACGATGCCTTAAATTTTGCTATGATGTGTGATAGATTCGGTGTTTTAGATAGAGTCGCTTCATGTTAAGCAACAGCTTTATTCGAAGATATAAATATAAATTTTAGAGATGTTCATGGTAATCTTGTTATTATGGATAAATCAAAAGTGTCTAGAGAAAAAGTTAAATCTAGAGATGCAGTGCTTCGTACACGACATACAAATTCTTCAATAACTGTATTCTCTTTCGATGGTAGAAAAGATGGCTCATTAACTACAGAGAAAATTAATGACAAATTTCATACCACTATGGCAAAAAAAACCGCATTTATTGTAGTTGTTCTGAAAGAGCGCTATAATGAGTTACTTGGATATGTAAATTTGGGTAGTCAAGAAGATGCAAAAACCAAACACAGAAAACTGAATATATGTACATTTGGGTAGTCAAGAAGATGCAAAAACTAAACACAGAAAACTGAATGAATTTTTCAACAATAAAACATTAACAGTTGATAAATTAATTGGCATACGCAGTGATGGTAAGCCAACAAATACTGGAACAGAAAATGGTGTTTTACGATTATTTGAAAAACAGTTAAATAGACCAATTCACTGGTTTATATGTCTGCTTCATTTCAATGAACTGCCATTTCGTCATTTATATGAAGCATTGGTCAAAACAGTCACCAGTGGACCACGAGCAGCAAGTGGAAAGTTATTCAAAGCTATTCAAGAATGTGAGAAATTGCAAGTATGTAACACTTTATTTTATTTAATATCATCATTTATTATCAATATTTATTGTCATTATTTTACTTTTTCGATTGGAATAAAGTTAAAATAAAATAATTGTATTTTAATTGATCTAAACATTTCATTTTCCAGGTAGTAGCTGATTTGATCCAATACCACTGGAGTATACGCCTGCAATGATGGATCATGTACATGAGCTCGAACTATCAACAGATGTTAAATATTTATATCAAATAGCTAAAGCAATTTCGAATGGTATTGTTCCAGTTGATTTAGATAACATTAAACCAGGACCAATTGCACATTCTCGTTGGTTAACCAAAGCAAGTAGATTACTACGATTATATGTAACAACTAATACACCATCGAGCAATTTAAAAACTTTGGCAGTTTATATTATTACAGTTTATGTGCCAATGTACTTCAATGCAAGGTTGCCAGCCAAAATTCGTAACAATTCCCACGGAAAATACCTTTTTCCCAAAGTAACATAAATTAAATACCACCAAAATTCCCATGGTAAAGGTAAACAAAAAAAATTCCCACAGCAATTAAAAAATACCAAAAAAAATCCCACGATCATTAAAAATTACCACATAAATACCACGCGTTTTAAAAATACCACCAAAAATCCCATATGGAATTAAAAATCCCACAAAAAATCCCATACGAATTAAAAAATACCACGAAAAATCCCACGAATATAAGAAATTTTGAAAAATTTAGAAATATCAGAAATTTTTGAATTTAAATAAGCAGAAATAAATAAACACGTCCATAGTTAACAATTTTGCATTTATTGTCGTTGTTTCAAAACTAACAAACTGTATAACAAATATATAACATACAAATTGTTTCACATAAAGATAATTGTAATACATATTACATGTTTTAGTCTTTTATTTGAGATCGTGAATTTTATTTGTTTGTTTCCATTTAATAATTTCTAAAACGAAATTTTGCTTATAAAAATAAAATAATAAAAAATAAACGAAATAAAATAAAAATATTTTTTTAAAAATTTTTTGTGGTTTGTAAGGTGATAGCAATTCATTTTAACACAATATGATTTTTAAAAAATTTGGGTACTTATTTCTAATATCAAATAATAAAAGTGACTTCAGAATAAAAAATTAAAAAAATAAAATTAATATTAGTTTGCAAAGATATTTGTGCTTTGTAAAGAGATAAACAGTTAACTTATATTACCTTATTTCTAATATAACATAATATGCATAAGTGACTTCAGATATAAAAAATAGACAAAATAAAATAAATATAAAGTTTTCAGAAATATTTGTGCTTTGTGACTTCAGATATAAATATTTTTAATTCATTTAGAATTTTTAGAATAACATTAGTTTTGTTTTTTGTGTTTGCATATATCAGGGATGGAAAACGTACAAACACATTTTTAACACTATTTTTAAACTAACTATTTACAACTAAAAACCAAAGATATAATAGTGATATTCAATGACCGCCGTATTTGTGATGTTAATAGCGTAAGGGCTATATTTTTACAGAAGCTCATTTTCCGACGTGTGCAGCTTACGACACAAAATCGTGGTGTAAACAGAGCATATAATGCGTATAATGGCAACTGTGATTTAATTTTGATTTTAAAAGATAATTGCTGACCAATGGATTCGATAAGTAAACTTGCAAATATTTGGGCAATTCACAGTTCATTGTAATGTTTAAATATACTTATATTTTAATGTACTATATTTTGACAACTGTGAACACAACTTAAGTGAAAAGTACTCATATGTATTTTCAAAACAGCGCTGGACACTTTAATATGCAGCTCAGATGTTTGGGATTCTATTAAAAGTTAAACAATTCAATTTAATATTTAAGCCAACTCTTTTTTGATACACGTTAAACAGCTGTTCACGAAATAACACAATAACACTCTACAAAAGCATGCCTTATGGCATGTACAAAAGTGGCAATTTAACACACCGGTTTAACTAGTGTTTACATGAAAAAAAAGATAACAGGCAAAACACATCTCAGAACTAGCACATTAAACCGTTATTAGCATGAACTGTGAATTGCCCAATTGTCTATTATTGTTTTGGTAGTATTTATATATTTCACATTTTTTTAAAATTTTAAAATCATTTGTGTAATCTTAACGCTTGAATGCAGAAATGTAGAATTTTCAGAAAAGGTCAGGATTTTTTCAGAAAAGAATGCGCTATTAGTTTTTATGCAATTTTGTGATGTCAACTTGTTCTTAAAACAAATATGCAATTTAATCGTTTAATCGTTTAAAAGTTCGAAGAAATGTACAGCGTAAACTTATAGCTTTACTCTTCTGTATATATACGTCGATTACGAATACTATGATTAAGAGTTTGCTTAATAAAAGTGAAAAAAAAAATTTTAAGAAAAAAATCTCAATGCAATTAAAAAATACCACGCTAAATTCCCACGCCAATTAAAAAATACCACGCTGAATTAAAAAATACCATGGGAATTCCCATTAAAAAAAATTCCCAAGACCAATTAAAAATTACCACGAATGGGATTTTTCCCACAATACTGGCAACCTTGCTTCAATGTGAAGTTTTATAACTCTGTTGTGTACGGCAGTGCACTTTTATTAAAATTTATACGTTGGACATGATATTTACAACCAAACTTACGTAATATTGTTGATGGTGTAATTAAAAAAAAACTCATATTACGCACATCCAGAAAATATCTTAAAAACAATATTATTTGATAATCCAAAAGCAATACGGGATAGAGCTATAAAAAGATTTTACACTATCGAGAAAAATTGTACGATCCAACTAAACTCAGAGTTTACAAAAAGTATATCTTAAATTTCGATGCTACCGATTATGTCAATATGGTTGATATGATTAACGACGATATATTAGTTGAACCAGCATTTACTCGACAGATTCCATATGATCGGTAGAATACTTAGATTTCGATGAACCACCACTGGCTGATCCACAAATTCCAATGCACATACAAGGAACAGAAAGACATGTACAATTATTAACGAGTGTTTCAAAATGAGTTATAGAAAAGACTCGTGAAGGAGTTATGGCAGTGACATTAGAAAGTCGTAAGAAAACTCTCCGAATGGAAAGTAAAAAGGACCTTAAAAAATAATATTACCACGTTAAAACATTAAATTGTAGGTCGAGAATAATATTTAAAAATAAATTGAATTAAAAATGTAAAAACAGTGTTTTTTGTTGAAACCTTTCAAATCGATTTTCCTACAAAAAGGAGTTCAAAACAAATAAATTGATCGTAATAAAAGTTGTTGGAAATTATTTGAACTTTCATAATCTGCAAAAAAAAAAATCTCGAAACATATCGAAGAAAATTCAGAATTTATTAGTTAAAAGTTCATTTTAGGCTATTTTTCGAAAAAAAATTTCTAATATCTCTACTACAAATATAAAGAAATATTGGTATCAATACAGATTCTGAAAGGTGATAAATATACCTTTCAAACAAGCTCAGATTGAGAAATGTACTATTATTCTATGCGATTTTATGACGAATTTAATTAAATTATTCTATGTTTATATGGAAAAATATCTATTTCGAAATTTTGGGGGGCTCCAAAATTTCTCAAAATCACCTACAGCTTAATTTTTTGCTATACGCTTCATC
Organism: Dichetophora obliterata; assembly: GCA_963920525.1. Lineage (NCBI taxonomy): Eukaryota > Metazoa > Arthropoda > Insecta > Diptera > Sciomyzidae > Dichetophora > Dichetophora obliterata. The sequence continues at coordinate 25,798,323 of OY986436.1, forward strand.
AAAAAAAAATCGTTCCATACAATTTGACCCGCCCTAATATATATATATAAAGATATCCACTAAAATAGATAAAATAGGAGAGTAAAAAAATCAATACATAGTCAGACAAAGAATAATATATATAAGATTCTGCCATAAGTGCACAGAAATGTAAATCTAATGCGCAGCCTACGTCACAAGTGAGAGTACATCTTGATATTTTTTATATATGTTTACTTCATTCAAAAGACCTAAGATTGCATAAGAAAATGAGGAGATTTTGAAATCGAATCCTCCTATAAAAAAAAATTTACTACATATTTTTTCAGTCAGTTTGGCACTATCTTCTTTCTCACAACTGACTTCACATTCACGTGCACAGAAAGATGGCGGAAATGCGCATGGCGGAATCTATAATATATTATTCTTGGAAATAAACTACAAAATAAAACATTAACAATGTACCTTACAATATGTCATCGCCAAATATTTATTTATTTATTTACTTATTTATTTATTTACTTTCTATCAACAAAAATGTTTAACAGTCATTGATTTACATGCACTTGTAAAATATATAAATTAAGCAAATAGTATCAAAATTATCCTACACAATATTCATTATATTTTGTTTGAACGTTATTCTATTTTGTGCGAAATCTTTTCGAGCAAATATAGAAATAAACGCTGAGCTAATATTATAGATCGGATCACTTCGGCCATAATTAGTTCCATGGTGTGGAATATGAAAGAGATTCCATGGTCTAAAATGCTTTTCGGGGGCATATATTCCAAAAAGTGCAAGAAGATGAGCGCAATCAATGTGGTTCAGCAAAATATCGCGAGCAAACATTATTAGAAAATACTTTCGCCTAGAGGCCAACGTGCTTAGGCCAAGAAGGGCACATCTAGATGAATAATTTGGCACAAAATCCCAGTTTAGTTTACCAATTACAAAACGAGTGAAACGTCTCTGCACTTTCTCAAGTCTTGCACTGTGTGTTTCATAATATGGATCCCATATAACACAGCCATATTCTAAGATTGATCTTATTAAAGAGATAAATAAAGTTTTAAGGTTGTATGGGTCGTTGAACTCTTTTGTGTTGCGCCTTATAAATCCAATCATTGCATTAGACTTGTTGATAATGGTATCGTAGGGGCTGGCAAACGTAATCCTTTTATCAAATAGTACACCTACATCAGATTTAGACTAACTCTTTGAAGTTCATTGATCTTTATTGAGTAATCAAAAAAGAAAGGTGTCAGTTTCATATAAAACGACATTATGTTGCATTTTGAAATATTTAAGTGTAGTTTATTAACCGTACACCAATTATGAACATAATTTAAATCGCGTTGCAGAAGCAAATGATCAGTATGTGAATGTACAGACTTAAATATTTTAACATCATCTGTATACATAAGACATTCCGAGTGCTGAATATAGTAAAGGAGATCATTTATAAATAAAACGAACAAGAGTGGTCCAAGATGACTACCTTGTGGTACACCTGAAAAGTTCATAATATCCTTTGAAAAGCTTTTCCAATACGGACAGATTGGCATTGACCTGTGAGGTAGTCCTCTATCCAAGATTATAATGAAGAATGAAAAACCATCATAGGATGCTGCACCCTTTAGCGAAATCTGTGAAAGTGACGTCAATTTGGTTTCCTGATTCTAATTCATTTTTTATGAAATGAGAAAATAAAGTAAGATTTGTCGAAGTGGATTTTCCAGATACTAAACCATGAAGCTTTTCCCATATTGAGTTTTTTATGCAGGTATAAATTTATTTTTTTACATTTGCTTCAAACAGTTTTGGAATTAACGGTAGTTTAGATATAGGACGATAATTGGATATATTTTGTTGGGAACCAAATTTATGTATAGGAATTATAATAGACTCCTTCCAGACTTCTAAAAACTGACCCTTGTTGAGGGACAAATTAAATATAAGTGCAAGTGGCGTTACTAAAACACTTGCACACTTATTAAGAAATATTGGAGGAATATTATCCGAACCAATACCTTTATTAATGTCAAGAGCTAACATTTCGTTTAACACATCCTCTTCTGAGAGAGATAAAGATCCCAAATCAGTGATAGGGTCACCGTAAAAGAGCGGATAGTTGCTAGCCCTGCCATCACTATCTAAGACAAAATTTGATTGAAAAAATTGGCAATCAGGTTACAAGCATCTTTCGAGTTGTCTTTTTTTTTTCTTTGAAAAACATGTTTTTAGGGAAACCCTTAAATTATTGTTAGATTAAAGGAAATCTGCTTCATCGCAAGCCGCATTAAGATCAGGATCGGAAAAAATAGGTCCAATATTCTATGCAAATAATTTTTAACAGAGTTTATTTGAATTATACCCAACGATAAAATAGAATCCATAAAATCAATCTCCGAGTTTAGGCTCGAATTCGGAATCATACTTGTAAGCTCAATAGACTGAGACCAATTTGTATTACCTAAGTTAAAGTCACCTAAAACTAAGGGGTATTCGTTATTTTTAAGGCGATCAACAATATTAAGCATATTACTAAAGTGCATAGAATAAATTTCACAATTAGAGCAGGGATATAAATACATAAATACTTATAAACGAGGACACACTAGATCCATAACCCGATATCCATAATCCATAAATATCTAAATGTTCTATGTCCTCAGATTCTCCAAATGCTTTCAATTGCTCATAGAAGCTATTAAATACTAGCGGTAAAATGGCAGCAAATCTTTGTCAATTGGCCGACCATTTGGGAAAGTTTAAGCAATTGTTCCGTTTTGGCATGGTTATTTTCTTTTTGCTTCTTTGGAAAACTTGTAACTCAATATAAATAGCTATTCATTAGTTATTCTTATCCACTGTATTTTAAACCATTCAACTTTTTCTATTGCAGCATAATTTTTCGGTTTCTTATTTGTCATTGTAGTTACTGTGTTATAAAAATAAAATTAAAGCTTTAATTTTTATAACTGCAAATGATTTAGTCTCTCTTTCTTGCTTTATCACCTCCATCCAATTATCAGGAACGAAAATGTTTGGATGAAAATTTCTTTTGCTTTTCGTTTAAACCAAAGTTCAACTTTCAATAGCATTTTCATTATGAAAATGGCAAAGTGGTCCAAATCATACACAATTTTCAGTAAGTCATTTGGACCACTTTCCCCGTTTCCATAATGTATTTTTTTAAAAAAGACAAAGTGAAACTCTTTGTTATAACAGTTTCAATACAGGCAAAATCTTAAGGAACACATTTTTATCCAAAAATACAACGTCAGTAAACATGTCTGGTAGCATAATCTCGAAAAAAATGTTTGTGGCTTGGACCACTTTGCTTCTGCGCACCTCATTAATGTTATTATGTCTACCATTTTTTTTATAGATTGTTTTTTTATTGCCACTGGAGAGTATTAATGAAGAGATCCCTGCTTAATTAACATACAATATGTTAGTGCTCACAATGTAATGGGCTCATCATAAACACTTTTCTTATATTAGAATCTGGTTTGTATCAAACTGATATGCTGTGTGTACTTGCATTGTTTAGCTTGTTTGCTCTATGCGCGCCGATTTTATTATTATTATTGATTTTTCTTTATCTCTCAGCTGCTGCATAATTTTCATTGTCAAGGCTTCTATAGATTGCTATTTAATGTTGTTGTAGTTCACATTCTTATCTCATTAATGTTATATTTTTGTTTTATTTGCTCTTATGTTACAATGGAATTATCAGTGTTTCTCTGAAAATAATTGTTAAAATTTATACGGAGCACTGTTTTATAATGACTTTAATCTTAAATTTATTTTGGCTTTATTTATATATATGGCGCACTCGATGAAGCTTTAGACTCTCAAAATATTGAGATGGAATATTGTTGCTTCAAAAATGTATTGTTAAAATTATTGTGTTTTAATTGTATTTGAAATTCCATTTTTTTAATTAAACTTTTTTAAACTGCAACAGATTTAATTTCTTTAAAATAAAAATATATCGCACATTTGACATTTCAGTGTAATATCTGTTGCACATAATATCACCGATTTAGCTTAAATTTTCTTCTTGGATTGATTTATTAGTTAGAAAACTAAATCCGAAGTTATAAATTTAAAGAATAATTTTTCGAAGCAAAAAAAGGGTCTATTTTGAGACAACGTAAATTGACGCTCAGCCAATTTGAATGTGATTTTCGTAAATAGGGTATCATCAAAACAGCATTTTCTAACTATAACTGTCCAAGTTTCTGACCAACTGACCTCACATGACTGCATATGCTCCCTGACAATTTGATTGCATAGTTTTTATGCTCATTAATGTCTAGAATTCTGACACTAAACTATACTTCTATAAATGGAAAAATCCATCGATTACAATAAATGTGTCGATGGCAATCCTCTGAAAGAGCAATTTCGGCAATGTAATACACGTTGCATTTATTCTCACCATGATACTCTAAGAGTGGGGCCAACCTCTTTAATAACCGCGTCAACAACCTCCTTCGATTTTGCACCAGCTGTCTTGCTGCGCACAACCGAGGACCCTGTCTCAACCGACTTTGCCTGCTGAGCAGCTGACAAGGACCCAAGTAGAACAGCCTGTGCCACCGAAAGAGCGGTCAGCATTGCACTACACTGAACGCCTACAACAGGAGACGAACTATCTTTCATTGCCTGAAACAGCTCCAGACGTTCATTCAGACACTCAGTTTCGAGAATGACCTCTAAGATTATTTTTTCATAGCGGTTAGAAACCATTTTAAACGCCTGGAAATGCTTACCTCTCATTCCACATTCTTAAAAGAGGTCACCTGAAATTAATTTCACTCTTTTGAATTCTATAGGCTCCTCACAACCACTAAGTTGCCTTTTAGGGGCACCTTTTGCTGAAAAACTACCAGCATTAAAACACATACCAACATCTCCTACTTTTGGGCTAGTACGAATGCCGGATTTCCCCACACCTGGACGAAAGTCGGGTCCACATTAAGCATTAACTAACACTAAGTTAGGCCCTTTTACACGCATACCCATACCAATTAAAGGTTTTCCTAAAGCAGTAACAGCCTTGCCCAGCGGAGGATTTGAAAAAAAAACTTGGGGGGATAGGTAAATTATCAAAGACACACATTTTCGATTTGAGAAAAAATTGTCTTTTTACAAATACTTATGACTTAAAAGTTTTTCATAAGGTTAAAAATCAATCAGATGCTTATCGTCTTCAGGCTGATCTCGTAAACGTTTTTTTCTTGGCTTAATCTAAACCAATGTTTACTAAACCTTTTAAAATGCTGTTGTTTAAATTTGTTTAAATATGTTTAAATTTGTTGTTTCTTATTATAAAATAATTTCTTTTATATCGTTTGATTATACCTTAGATAACACCAATGCTTGATTTTCATTATGTCATTTTCAGTGGTCAGTTGTTGTCAATCAAATTGAAAATAACAATAAGTTGAAATTTGTCTAATTTTGACAATGTTGGAAAATTAATAACCAATACATTAATAAATGGAGCTATGCAGAAAATGTTCTAGAGTTTTAGTAAGGTGATATTTCAGGTGATAAACTTTTGTGTTGTCATAAAAATGACATAGTGAAAACCAAGCAAAAGCTGGTAAGGTTATCCGAAACTCGTAATGTAGGCGTTATTTTTTATTTAGGCCTTAGTTTTTGCTGTCATTTAAATCATATTATCCCTAAAGCATATTCCCTATAAGCGTTTGTTATGCGCAATAGTACTGGTTTCCCTGACCCATACACATTTAAAAATTTATATTCGTCCCTCGTAAGATCTAGCCTTGAGTACACTTCATTTATTTGAAGCTCATTTTATTCAGTGCATATAACTAGATTGGAGCAAGTTCAAAAAAGATTTTTGAAATTTGCTTTACGTTCAATTAGTTTGTCGTATTCTCTTTCGTCCTATAGAACGCGTTGCCTGCTTATTGGTCTGTCTTCTCTTGAAGCTAGAAGGTTATTGCACAGTACTATGATCCTTTATGATTTGATCAACGGTAACATCATCTGTGAGAAGTTACTTGAATTATTATCGTTTAATATTCCACAAAGAAAGCTTCGTAACTATGATTATTGATTACATTAATTGCCATAGAACCAATTATGCTATTTATTAGCCAATTAATAGAGTGCTTATAGCTATAAAAAGAATGTATAATAATAACTTAATTGATTTTTCTATGTCTAAAAATGCCTATAAAACTACTATTACTCTATTATTAAACAGTTTATAATTTTGCTCTTATATTATATCCTGATTTGTTATGTCTGTAGAGATAATTTATCCAAAGGCGAAAATAAATAAATAAATAAATAGACAAATTGTACTTTTTTGAATTGAAATTATCGAATTATCGAAACACGCTCATTTCCGTATTTATTTATTTCTCCCTTTTCCGGAAAAATATCTTAGCGGAAAGTAAATAAAAACTCTAAATTTAACTAATTTCGGAATTAAAGTTGATTTATTCAAATTTTCCACATTTATTCCATTATAAAAACATTGCAAAATTATATTGTCAAGTATGTGCAATGAAAACACATAGTACTTTTCAATAATAAAACAAATTAAAGGAATTTGGAACTATTGTTCTGACGTTGGTACACTTTGAAAAATAAATGAACAATACAAAATGTATACTGATTATTAGAAAGTCATTAGAAAGAGAAACAAATTATATGACAAAATCATCGCAGCGCTTCTTTTTTGCGTCAAAGTTATCAATAACTTCGTTAATATTTATTTTAATGTCCCTATGTATATGCAGTAATGCGAGTCCATTCAATCGTTCTTGTTGCATAGTTGAACGTAACCATGTTTTTAATCGTCGCAGTGTAGAAAAACTTCGCTCAGCTGTTGCTACACTGCACTATAGGTAATTTGACCCATTTTTGTGACGAAAAGTCATTTGTTGTACTTTTAAGCAAAAAGAATTTTTTGTTACAATTTGATTAAAAATAACCTTAAACTAAATGACTGTGTACTACCTTTTTCTAACAACCGAGTAACACGTGATTATTACGTCGTCAAAGTTATTGTTTACGAGCAACGCGTTACAGGCAGTGGAACAAGTCCCACAGAAAGATAGAGGTCTTCCAAAAACAAAACGCTCACTGGCTTAGAACTGATTTTATTTTGGCAACTAATATTACCCCTTCGAAATGCTTAGTAGGGCGTCAAATAAAGTTTGTGGATAAATCCGAACGCGCAAAGAATAGAGAAGTAAAGGACCTATCAAAGAAAGTAGGCAATGAAACGGAATTGCTGGTTCGTGCAGCTTCGATATCGGCTCGAGTTCAACGTAAAGCAGATATGGCAGTGGTTCTCAGACAGACAATTGCTAGTCCAACAAGAGCTTGCAAGATGAGAAAATTAGCGCACACTGTTGATAATCAGCCAGTTCGCTTCACTGCAAATGAAGCACTCGCATTTTTGTTAGAAAACAATTTGCCAAAAGAACAGTACTTGAATACAAGAAGGGAAAATAAAATTCGAAAAGCTGACATATATCCACTTTATAACGAGGTCGCCAATTCTAAGAAAAGTTGCAGACCAGTTGGTATTAAAGTCAATGAGAGGCAGGCAAATGTTTCCCTTCAATCATTGTTAACACACACTGCAAATAGAAGTGTTGCAATGCAGAAGGAAGTCATAGTCTCATTAATGACAGAAAATATTAATTTTTTAAAGGCTGATCTAATTGTTAGCTATGGATTTGATGGCAGCACTGGGCATTCCTCTTATAAGCAGAAATTTCAGGAAGCATCCACATCCGATGATTCCGATTATTCCTTGTTTGCAACAACAATGACTTCTTTAAGACTTGTGGATTCGGTCGGTAGACCACTTTAGAATAACCGCACACCTCAGACTATAAGGTTTTGTCGTCCCATAAAACTGGAGATTTGTAAAGAAACAAAAGAAAAAATTTTGCTTGAGCACAATGATTTAAAACAACAGACAACATTTAAGCCATTTAAATAGTTTAAAAATAGTTATCGATGTTAAAAAAATCATTGAAATACACTTTAAACTATTTCTTACGTTGATTGATGGTAAAGTGTTAAACGTTTTAACAAATACAAAATCTAGTCAATCGTGTCCTATTTGCAAAGCAACTCCAAAGGATTTTATGACCATTACAGACTTCAAAAGCCAAAAATTTCTTGCAAAAAAAGATACTCTAAAGTATGGTATAAGTCCTTTGCATTGTTGGATACGATTCTTTGAATTCATTTTGCATGCTGGATACAAGAGCGGTATTAAAAAATGGCAAATTCGAACTGATGACGATCGCAAGACTCTTTCTGAAAAAAAAGCTTGTACAACAATTGTTTTGGTCGAAAATGAGCCTTAAAGTTGACCAACCAAAAACGGGTGGATTTGGAAACACCAATGATGGCAATACAGCCCGTAGAGCCTTTGCTGACCATGCCATCTTTTCGGAAATAGTTGATATTGATGTTGAGCTGATATATTCCCTTAAAATTATACTCATTACTATTTGCTGTCAATTCCCATTGAATACCCAGAAATTTCAAGCTTTTTGCCACAATACCGCCCAAATGATACAAATCAAATACCCTTGGCTCCCAATGACGGTGACCTTTCACAAGGTATTGATTCATTCAAGAGAAATTGAATCGAATGCGGTATTGGCAAATGCGAAAACAGTTTGGAGACAGGATTAGGCGATATTTTTGAAAATGAATTAAATTCGATTAATTTTGATAGCGAAATGTAAAATAAAACTGAAAACAAAATACATATGTATGTATATTCAAAATAAAAAAAAAATTCGCAAAAGTGGGTTACAAATTTATAAATTTCAAAATCTTTTTAATTTAAACTTTTCTCGTAGCTTATCTCTACATAAACACAAAAAAAAATTTCAAAAATCTTTTCACTTTAATTGTTATTAATTTTTGTCACAAAAATGGGTAAAATTACCCATAGTGCACTGATAGGAAACGTGGCAAAGATAGCAAACGTTTTAGTAAATAGTGGAAAAATGTTATTATCTCAAAGAGTAAAAACGGTGTTGATATCATTAACCTTAGTTTCGCTCGCCCATTTACAGTGCCAAATTTGAAGTTAATGAAGTAATTGAATTGGAATTGGTTACTTATTACCGTCGCAAAATTGAATTATTATATTAGAAATGTTAACACTTACATTGTTCAGCTCTTTATTGTTGTGTTTATCAATTTTGTTTGGCAGGATTTCAGGTGCAGGTGACGTTTTTATGAAGCGATGCGAGAAGAGTAGGACCATTGTGCTTGTAGAATAACATGATATGTAATCATCTGAAAAAAAACCAAATATAATTATATGTAAAGCAAACACTTACGTCGAGGTAGGGACTTTGCCCTTTTTTTAAAAATGAGAGTAAAAATAAAGTTACAGCTTGTTATGTACTCAAATTTACAGCCATTTTTTAAACAATCAACTTTAAAGACGAGTTATTTTCCTTCAAATAAAAATTTAAAAAAAATCGAATTGACTACCTTAGCGTAAGTGTTTACTTTACCAGTATGCATATTTTGTTTTTTCAGATGATTACAGATCATGTTATTCTGCAAGCAAAATGGTCCTACTCTTCTCGCATCGCTTTATAAAAACAACACGTACACGCAAATGAAGTCACACAAAAAATTTTTTGTTTTAAGTACTTTAATAATTGTTGAAATCAATAAAAAAACATTATAACAATATTTTTGTCCATTTTTTTGTAGTATTCTTTCAAAAAACGCCTTCAGGATTGCTTATGTATACATAAAAGTACCCTTAAGCTGTGGGCACAATTATTTACTTCAAAGAAAGTATTAAAAAGTTAAGTATTTAAAAGTTCTTTGGGGGGAATTACCCCCTTATCTCTCCTTGTATCCGCGCCTGGCCTTGCCTGGATAATTAACGGGGACGCCTTTAGGCGGCATATTGAACTCACTCTGCACAAAGTGAAAGGCAAGCACCAACAATCTCTACTATAAGAACTTTACACAATTTAGAAACGTAAGTGCGTCAATTAGACCGTGACTCCCTTCACAAATTGAAAAGTCCAACAGTTCGAGAGTCATTACAACCAACAGTTCAAAAGGCACTGGAGTAACAGCTTGCCAAGGACTAGAATAAATCGAATCCGAATAATTACACAATCTACGTTGTGGAAGCACTGTAATAATCAGTGTCAAGCTCATTGACGAATGCTATTCGCTGTCTTGATGACGCAAACCAAAGATTTACCCTCTACCAAAAATCGCTCAACGAGCCTAAAGAAGTTTTCACTTCAAAAATAGTTTGACGTTCTTAAAGGATTTTTTCCGTTCTTTTTGACGTAATATATAAAACAAAATTTGAACAATATTTATTTTATTTTATTTATTTATTTATTCCTAAGCACTTGCAAGAAATAAACTTATAGTTAAGCGCCGATAACATGTGTGGATATAAATCAACAAATTTTATAATGTGAAACACTTAAACATAGTCCTGAACAAAAATTTATTAATTAAATACATTGAGATCAAAAACAGTTTTTAAAAAACGATTATGAGAATTTAAAACTAAAAATTCAAAATAAAATAACTTTAAATTAAGAGAGAAAATAACATGATAAAGAAATGAATTAGGTTAGAAATCGAATGAAAAGAGATAAATGAAGAAAAATAATAGAATAGCGAATCAAGTAAAAGAAGATAAAAGTTTTGGTTAGAAGAAAGACAAAAAATCTGATAATTTAGATTTAAATATGGTCTTATTGCAAATACGCTGTAGATACGGGGGGAGTGAGTTCCAAAGACGTATGGAATTAATAAAGAACTGACGTTCGGACGCTAAGCAGGCATGTTTTGGTTGAACTAGGTTGTTTCCGCGCTGAGATCTTAAAAATTTTAGTTTATTATATAGCATACCATAAACTTTTCCTACAGTGATGTTGATATGATTCGTCCAATCTAAAGTGCTGCTGAAGGTAATACCCAAATTTTTTGCCGTTTTTACAACTTCAATACATGACCCATTTAGAGTTATTTCCGGAAAGGGCAAGGAAGAGTTATGTTTTCTAGTTATAATTAAACATTTTGATTTATTTGGGCTTATGCTTAAGCCATTAGCGGAAACCCAATCGCAAATTTTACACAAATTAGCATTCAGACTATCAACACACGTGGTAATATCACATTTGCGACAGCTAGTATGTATAGTTGTACATCATCAGCGTACATTTGTATACCACAATTTTGCAGCACAGTTGGTAAGTCGTTTATATAAACCGAAAATAAAAGAGGGCCCATTACAGAGCCTTGAGGAATGCCACGGTTTGCAGGTAAGAAATTATAAGTAACTCTGCCTATATTTACGGCTTGTGATCTGTTTGTAAGATATGAGCTCATTAGTCGAGTTGCAGTGGCGGAAAAAATTAAACATATTTAATAATTTCGAACATAAAATTTGGTGATCAACCGTGTCGAAAGCTTTCGAATGATCTAGCAAAACCAAGTAAGTGATTTCATTGCGATCGAGTTTATTTCGAATTGCATCGCTGACGTCAAGTAGAGCAGGTCGGAATCCTGACTGTCTGTCAGTTAGCAGTTTATTGTCCAAAAGAAAAAAATTTTGGTTGTGAAAATAGCCACCTTTCAATTAGAACACTAGCTTCTGGCGAAGCAAAATCTCGTTTCATTTCTATGGTGCATTTCGACAAACAATCGAACACCAATGAATATTGAAATAAATGAAGAAGCAACTAGAACAGATGGCAACCCTTGATAGAGTTGATGGCGGTGATCTAAAATGGCCTCCTGCTTTGAAGTGTCATATGATTAGCAGCCATACAATTCATAAGAATGAATTAGAGGATCTGTACATTCATATGCTAGTTTAAACAGTGAGTTGATCACAGCTTAATCACTCAAAGACTACAGATGAGGAATATGTAGCGATTTCCGAAACAGACTGTCTAGTCAGCTAAGTGATTGACTTTATACAGAGTTGTTGTTGTTGTTGATGCCTTCTTGAAAACTCACTTGATCTAAAGCTCACAATCTTAATTCATGTAATTTGTTTATTTGGTTGTACATCAGCGTTTCAAAAATTTTTGATAAATACGGTAAAAATGCTATGGGTGGAATTTATTACGGAATTTATTTACGCTAGTGTCTGTAGGCGAAAAATTTCTACCAACTCCAATTTGCCGAATAATATTCCACTTTGTTTTGCTGTCTATGGCAGAGCTAAATTTAGATTCATAATATGCTAACTTGGCAATTTTCACCGTCCCGACTACATTGTTTCTGCATATTCGGAAAATATTATAACGCTCGGGTATTTTGAGACGTTTCTATTTATTATACGCTGCGTCAAGTTTTTTCATTAAACTTTTAAGGGTACTGGAAACCAGGGCCTTAGATAGTGCTTTACAACTTTAGTTTTAAGAGGAACATGTTTTTCAAATAGTGAATTGACGATACGTTGTAGGAAATCTAATTTATCATTTAGTGATAGCATGTGATAAATTTCTGTCCAGTCGACGTGATTGTGCTCTATATAAAGAGAGCTAAAAATCTATATTTGTAAAATCTCGGTATGTTATTTTTGCTCTGGTATTAGAAGCTGAAAACTATAGCAAAGAAAAATCAGGTCATGCTTGGAAAAAACAGGAGCAGATAACTGGTTTCAACCAATATCACAATTAAAATCGCCACAAATTATGATATCAGAAGCTTACCACCGATTTAATTTTCAACATTAAGTTTTCTGTATGGACATAACGATTTGGCCTATAAACTGTGCCGACAAGTAGTTTTTTGTGTAGAGTTATTTTTGACCAGTTCTTTATATTTATTAGTATATTGTCATCTATGTGGGCTATTTTGGTCAAGCAATTTTTTTGAAAAAAATGTTTTTATAAATTAAATTTAAAATGATTTTCTTCAACTTTTTCCCAACGTTTCGGAAGTAGTTCCTTCCTTCTTCAGGGGATGTCATTTATTTATTTTAACTACATTTATATATCAATTTGAACCATATACATATCATTTTACTTTTAATTTCAAACAAACTTTTAAACTTTAACACAAAACAAAAAAAATCGACACGACTAATGTTTATGACAAAAAAAAACAGAAAGTTTAAAAAAATTGCAACCAACAAATTTATACCGAAAAATTAATTTTTTTTTTAGTCTAAGCAAAGTTGGCCATTTTTAATATTTTTTTTATGCGTCTCAATCGAAAGCTTGCTCTTTTTTCATTAAAATCATATCTACGACATGATGGGGCGCAGAAAATCATCAAGTAATTCGAATGGTTGAAAATTGCGCATCGCTGATGAGAGCACACAGCGGCGAGTAAGCACGTGCATTCAGTACAGTGGCGCATGCAATGCGCAAGTTACAACCGTTCGAATTACTCTATAGTTTTTCGCGCTAGAAAAAAAATTAAAAGAAAAAAGATCAAGCTTTCGATAAAGACTAATTAAAAAAATATTAA